>ML788892.1:505116-548682 GCA_009831015.1 Picea engelmannii
TGTTGCATCTGATCCCATGATGTGATTACGTGTTCTCCAAGCCTCATAAACCATCTGAGTGCATTCCCTTTTAGTGTTGCTAGAAATAACTTCAGTTTATGAGCATTAGAAACATAATCATAACTTCTACATAATATATCAAATTCAAACAGAAATTCATCAGGATACTCTGAAGATAACCCATGAAAATTTGGCAATGATGAGAGTGGAATATTTTTCATGGGGGATGTTCCTCTAGGGAAATCACCAATAGGAAATCCTAATGTAGAAAAATAATTTCATCTTTTACCTCTCCTTCAGGATCTACCTGCTCTTGATGCAATCGCTCATTAAACTCATCCATATTTTCCTTTGTCTGTTCTCCTACTACACTTGCTCTATCCTCGATATCTCCTACTGGCTTCTGGACTGTCTCCGGACTCCAAACTTCTTTCCCTGTTCCAAAAAATGCTCAAAATGAAGGCTGGGAATTCTGTTTTTGAAGATTTGGTCATTGGGCAGCAGATTCAGACTTGGATGTAATATCGTCAATGAAAGTCTTTCTTCCTCCTTTTCCTTTTCCCTTGCCACCTGTGGGGTTAGTGTCTTTGGGGTTTTTTGGGTCTTTCATGCATTCTTTTTATCTAAAGAAAATAAATCACAAGTGCTTTTGAAATCTATAGCTATCTTCCCCGGCAACGGCGCCAAAATGTTGGTCACTATAATTGCTTAATTAATTTTTAAACAACCAAGTGAAACATAAATTATCAACCCAGGGAAGTCTTTTGTTTCAAAGATAACCACGCACAGTATATGCTCAATTCCAAAAGAAACTTAGTGTTGTAGTAAAGAAATTTATACTAATTATACTTTCTTGAATGAACCAAAGCTCTGAATTAAATCACAGGAAAGTAACCTCCCTATTGCAATTTCTTAAAGATCAATCTAAGAATCCTGTATTACAAACACTTGCAATGGGAAAGAACAACTATTCTGCAATCAGAGAAGAGGACCCTTACTCTCAAACAGATACTTCAGCATTAACACTCTTTTCATGAAATCAATAATGCAGAAAACAATTAACTCTATCTAACAGAAAACAAAGCACTTAGTTCCTTTCTGTCTAAGCAGGATCCTTGAGCCTTACTTCTGTGGTAGCACACTTGTGAGGTTGAAGTCTATAGAGAACAGGGCAGTCTGATTCCTTTCTTTCTAAGCAGGGATCTCTAACCCAGTTTCTGGCTAACACCAAGGAAAGTTTACAGTGAACAGGATGTTTTGGTTCTTTCCTTTCTGAGTAGGAACCCTTAATCCAATCCCTGGCTAACACACTTGCAGAGGTAAATGAAACCTACATAATACAAGGTGTTGTAGTCCCTTTCTATCTAAGCATGAACACTTTAACCAAATCTCTAGCTAGCACACTTGCAGGGGTAAATGAAACCTACAGAAGACAAGGTGTTGTGATTCCTTCCTGTCTGAGAAGGAACACTTTAACCAAATCTATAGCTAGCACACTTGCAAAGGCAAAGGAAATCTACAGAAGACAAGGTGTTGTAGTCCCTTTCTGTCTGAGTAGGAACACTTTAACCAAATCTCTGGCTAGCACACTTGCAGCATTAAACGAATTCTACAGAGGGTATGATGTCTCGATCCCTTTTTGTCTGAGCAGGGACCTTTAACCAATTCTCTGCTAGTCTCACAAAATCATCACACAAGATTGCTGATAAAAAGAATTACAAATTCCATTCAATAACTAAGACAGAGTCAGTAGTGTTTTAGCTAAGCGAAAATAGTGTTTCAACAAACGACAGTTAAACAAAACATGAACAGAAATTATACAAACGCACTTCTAACTAATGGGTGAATCTTGTGAAGAAGGTGGGCCCTCCCTTCTCACAAGATTCCCCTGAACGAAAAACTAGAGAAGGATACTCAAAGCGGTCTTATATTCATCTGTTGAAATATCACATTACAAATTGGAAGTACAGAATGCGTCCCGCTCCTCTGAAGTTCTTCAATACATCAAAACTTGGATTCCCCGAATGGTGATTTCCCCTGAATTTAAAGAGGAAATTCCTTCGATACAATCATTACAAAGCATATCTAATTCCTATCCTAGATCAGATTTTCTTTCTAAATCAGCATAGGATGTCCTATTATCATGCAACCGAATGCTAATACAGGAGCTTGAACGAGGTATTGCTGTTACGGCTGGTGTAACAGCTCCTTCTCATCGCTGCTGATGCTGTTTTGACATCGCAATTCACGGGCTGTTTCAGCCACGTGAATTGCACTCTTGACTGTGTCGGCCTTGACTGCTAACTGTAACGGCTTGTGTTTCAGCATCGTGGCAGTCTCCTCTATGTTTCAGCATCTGCACTTATGAACTGAGTGACAGCTCCGTGTTTCAGCATCTGCATCCTCGAACTATGTAGCAGCTCCGTGTTTCAGCATATGCGACCTCAGACTGTGTAGCATCTCCATGTTTCAGCATATGTGACCTCGGACTRTGTAGCAGCTCCATGTTTCAACATCAGTTCAACAACGACTTTGGACAGTTCTGTGTTTCAGCACCGGCCTCAAAATGTTAATCTGCAGTTATGGACACTTATGCACTTCTAATCAATAGTTAAGTATGAGAGTGATGTAAAATATCATGCAAAACAGATTAAACGTGTAGTAATGAGAAAGGACATTGTATACCTTGGAATGATCAGATGAAATGATAGTATAAGTCTAAATACAGGTGATCCAGGGTATAATAATGGCAAAAAGTATGGGAAAAAAGGGTACATTGTGTGGTCCTAACAATAGGCCCAACTACTTGAGAGATATTTGGGATAAGTTGAGGATTCCTCTCCTTCAGTTGTGGATCTTCCCTAAGATCATGCCTTGAACTCATATTCGAATCCAACCAACTTCAGAGATTGAGGGGATTCTTCCCTGATTTATCTCAACAAACCAAAATTATCTTAGGAAGGGTAGTGGTCCCCCAAAAGGGTGCACAGAGCATTTCAAATCTCTCCCAAAGAAGTCTAGGAGTGTCGACGCTCCCTGACACTGGGTAGGGGAGCGCTTCCTTCCAAAAATCATTTTTAAGTAGTTTTTTCATTGGCAAAAGGCTTGTACTCCTTGTCAAGTGATTTCTCCTCTTCAAAACTAGTCTTTGAGGTGTCTTAAGTGTCCTTATGATGTCGTTAGAGGCATGACATAGGCAATATGAAAGTATGATGTTTGTGACACTTGTGACACTTTTGTTCAAGATGTGACACTTGCAGACAAGATGTGACACTTACAACACTTGTAATGACGACACTTGCGACACTATTGAAGTTAGTAATTTTGATGTGCAACAGATTCCCCCCCAAAGTGAGAAGTCAGATGACGATGATGACTGAAGTACTTTGTATACTTTTTAGAGGAAGGGTATGGATGCATAGAGGCTAGAAAAGGCTGGACAAAACCATCAAACAAATATTATGACATGTTTCTAACCCAAGGCAGGCATACCTATGCTTGAGTGATAAAGACTTTTTCAGGTATGGTCACCATAGAAAACACTGGGGATCCATAATTATATTAACAAAAAGTATAGCCACCAAACATACAACGTGGATCTAGACTTCCAAGACATGAACTGATTGTAGCCACAAAAAATTTACTGTGGATCCATGAGATGACAAGACATAGCCACAGACCAATAGAAAGTGGATCTATGTGACAATATATTTGTCAATATTCAAGAGAAACTCCATTGCAACCTAGGTAAAGTATATATCAGAGTGAATGAATCAAATCATGGTCTTCTTACCGATCATGATGTAGTACAAGTCTAACCATGTGAATAGATGTCCTGATGTCGAACATGGAAGAGACCACTTGATTACCGGTCAATGATGTAAATCATTAACAAGCACGATGGAAATCACCACTGATGTCAATGATTCCCAAGGTGCCCTAGTACATTCCAGTGAATGTGAATTGATGAGTTGAATTCAAACATCTGTGGAATCATCCGATCATAGGTCAATGATGTAAACCTCTTTTCGAACATGAGGAGGCCTGCCATTTAGGCATGTAGGTCCCAAAGTACTAACTGGTTTCTAAGTCTAGCTTCTGGATAATGTGACGAAGTTGACAAAAATAGACTTGTTGAACGAGGGCCTTGATGTATCCCCCATTAACGACATGAAACAGACACAAATATGTAATTTTTGGATCAAATGAACATGGACCGACACATGTATTGAAACCTGATATTTGTGATGGTTGACTCTTGCGGCAGATACTTCCCTTGAACACTGAGGCACAACAAAAAAAACATGACATGGACCAAAACATGATGATGCAGTGGAAACTGTGAATTTCATCAGGTGACCCAAAGGAGTAAAAGAAACTCATAGGATTGGCTCACTGCAGAGGTTCAACAGATTGAAATGTGTTCAAAGATAAAATGTCATGTTCAAGGGCGACTGTAAGGTCACTAGTAAAGTTCTCAAAAACTTCTTGGCTTGCTTCTTTCAATTTTTCCCTCCATCCAGATAGACGCGTACCTCTTTTTGGTTTAATGAGATCGAGGAGGGTAACACATGCTCGATATAACTCACCTTCGGTAAGTTCCTCTTCTTTTGTTTAACGAACTGGAAGAGGTAAGGGTTCGATCCCATATGGTCCCTTCAATGTATGATCATTTAATGAGTCCAGAGAAGGTAAACTCGGTTGTTTTTCATATTTAGAGAGTCTAAAAATGACCTAAAGATGACTCGAATGTGGTCCTTTTTCGTAATATTAGTCTCATGAGGCTGAAAAAGAGATAAATTATCACTTGAAAGATGCCCTTTCAAACCTTTTAATGAGTGGGAAATGAAGCAAGATCACTCGACAATATTTTCATGTTTAGAGAGTCTAAAATAAGATTAAAGATGACTCTGAGGGGTTCCTTTTTCATATATCATTTACGAGTCTGAAAAAGTGATAAAAGTCTACTCGGTTACATTCTCATGTATCTATGAGCACGAGAAAGAACAAAGACTAAGATCGATACTCTTCCCCCATATTGAAAGCTAGTGTATTAACTTAAGAATGATCATCAAAGGCTGGAGACATGCCCCCCCCAATATTCAATTCATTCACCGACTTTGAGGTTGTCACCAATTTCTGTACTAGATGGAGAAAAAGGATACATATGGATGAAATGAAGGTTCAAATATGAGACCTAACAAAAGATTCGACTCAACATCTACGAGATCCGGTGAAAGACTCAAACTGATAGGAGAGGTGGCTATTTCATTTTTTAACGAGCTTGACATAGGAAAAGAACTATGCTCAAGGCTCTGGGTTCAATCCCCAGATTTTTGTTTCATTTTTTAATGAGCTTTCCATAGAGAGAAAAACTATGCTCATGGCTTCTGTTTCATTTTTTAACGAGATTTCCACAGAGAATAGAAACTATGCTCCTAGCCTCTCCTTGATCATGGCTTCCAAGAGGATAATGCTATGGAAGGAGTACATGTCAAGGGACAAAAATTGGTCATGGATTCCAAGAGATCTTCACTGGATGGAAGAAGAATGCATTGGAAGGAACACATGTTGAGGGTATCGTCAAGGGTAAGGAGATCCGGATCCAAAATCCATACTGAAGATATCACCATGTAAACTACTAGATCCAATTCATCGAAAGTTGAAGTCATGGGAGACAATGCCACATAATTGACCTGTGGCAGGGGTGATACCGACTGCATATAAGAACCATTTAGGGAGGTCATTGAGATGATGGTCAAGTCAGGGCCAACAAACGAAATTTGATCAATAGTCACCATTCTTCCATCATGCGAGAAAGATATCACATAGAAAAAAGTGGACAGAAGAGATTTCATGGCATAGACATAATCTCGCCCAAGGAGTAAATCAAAATCCAAAGGTTCCTAGACTACCATAATGTAACATCCTCGACCACCCATGGTTAGGCCACCCCACTCCTCATATGTTTTACTTAGCTCTGAAAATGTCTTTGTAACATTCCCAACCTTCAAAGGGTCAGGCTACATGAGGGAACATTTTCGTTCTTTCACTGCAGAACATATTGTAACATACCCAGTATTCAACTGAGCTATGCCACATACGTTTTCTCTTCAAACTGCATGCAATTATAACATATACATACAACACTCTTATGAAATCTTTACATATAAATGTAAACAACAATTACACTCTATAATTATATGATTTCATACTGAAATAATGGTAAACACAAACATGCAACATATACAAGGGAAATACCCATAAACATACAAACAATTATAGTCACACATATGATAAAATATAAACATAAGCACGTAAATAACAATAAAGCATGTAAATTTATCACATGATTGGTACTTATCTTGGAAAGATTATGACCAACAACGTGCAGACCGTCCATGAACCTCCCAGCCTTAGATTACACTATTCATCACTCTCAATAGTGAGTAACCCCTGATATGGGACTGAAATCCACTCCGGTAAAGGGGTTCCTAACCAGGCTAAAGTCTCATAAACAACAGGAAAGACTCCGTCTCAGGTGCTCACTCAACTAACAACCTACAGTCTCTCATTCCACACATTCTTTTCCAACCCAAGGAAGTGTGCTCCTTCTCTTCTCAACAGTCCCTCGACTGCCCCACTTCCCTTCCAGGGCTTCAACAATAGGCCGGAACAGAATTCTCAGAGAACTATAGCTGTAGTTTATCACCTTCAAGAATCAATTCCCCAACAATTATCTCAAGAAGAGAATTTCTCACAAGCCTGACAACCTGCCTCTTGAATTTCCCACGGGCTTGACAACCCGCTTCTTCAATCCCGCTCCCAAGCTAACCAGGTACACCAATAGGAAATGGTTATGGAAACAGGCTTAGATACACTGAAAATGGATGTCTAAAGGATAACAGACTGCGTGAATGAAAATGGTCATGGAATCATTGATTGGATGATTGATGATGGAAAAAATCATGCGAGAGCTGATCGTAAGGATGATCGCTAGGATGATGGTAGGAATAATCATGAAAAAATGTCCAAATGAGTTAAGTCCCCACGATATGTATGCATGTCCCTAACTTGACACTTGTCATGTTGGAAGCTACTTTGTTCCACTTGTCCCCAACTTTAGAACTTAGGATAAAATAATTATCCATACTTTAGGTTTTAAGAAATATTAATATAATATTCCTTTTTGGCTTAATCTCTCTAGATTATCCATTTCCATTAACTTTTGGCCCTCCCTTTCCCTAACTGGTGGATTTCAGTCCCCCATCTCTTTTATCATGGTCGATCTATGCGTAGCGATGTATTTTATATTAATCATGAGACATGTACAAAATAGGCGCACTGGCCTTTAACATCTAGGCGCTCTGGCCTAATTCCAAAACATAAGAATCCCATCTTATAATAACTAGCTCACCAGCCTATAACACATATCATATACACAAGGCTCATTGACCTCCATACTGCGCACACTTTAGTTACTACGCGTGGTATCCAGGAATGTGTACACTACATCATTTTACTGTGTAGTGCATGCACGCACTATGACATGAAAGGTGCATTAACAAAATGATGTCAAAACATCTCACCAACTTAAGTATACTTACATTACATTTACAATTGGGTTCACCCGAGGGATATTACAATCCCCTCACCTTATTTATGCACTATCCTCAGTGCATCATATACCCATATACAACAAAATTTTCAAAAATCCTCAAAAGGATTCAGGTATTTTATCTGCATTGCATCCTCATGCTCCTAAGTACTATCCAAAGTACTGTACCAGGTCCATTGGACCTTTACAAGCCCTATGGCTGGATTCCAGAGCTACTTGATTTTCTGATCCAAATTGCGCACCAGATGCACTTGAAAAGCACCTTCTTGCTCCACCTGAATCACATTCCAATCAATAACATGATTATCATCAGGTATATATTTCTTTAGCAATGATACATGGAATACATTATGAACAAACATAGATGCAGGCAATGCAATCATATAAGCAATTGGACCAATCCTCTCTAGGATTTCAAATGGCCCACAAAATCTAGTTTCCAACTTGGCACAACTTCCCAACTTCAGGGAACTCCTGTTAGACTTCACCTTTAGGAAAACATGATCACCCACTTTGAAATCCATGTGGGTTCTGTTCTTATCAGCATAATGTTTCTGCCTATCTTGGGCAGCTTTTAAATTCTACTTAATTTTTATCATTTGGTCCTCCATCTCCTTGAGAAACTCTGGCCCAACTACTGTCCTATCAGCTGGATTATCCCAACTCACTGGAGTGTTTCACTTTCTACCATAAAGTGCTTCAAATGGGCTCATCTTCAACGATGCCTGATACCCATTGTTGTAAGTGAATTCTACCAAGTGCAGGTAGTCTTCCCATTTTGATGGTTTGTCCATCACATAAATCCTCAATATGTCTTCTATCACTCTGTTCACCCTCTCTGTTTGTCCATCAGACTCAGGATAATAAGTTGTGGTAAAGTTCATATTCGTTTTGAATCCTTTGAACAATCCTTTCCATAAATTCGAGGTGAATTTTGGGTCTCTGTCAGACACAATTGATTTAGGAATTTTGTGCAATCGTGCCACTTCCTTTATGAAAATATCAGCCACATCTACTGCCTTGTGAGTAGTTTTCAGTGGAATAAAATGGGCATCTTTTGTAAGCTTGTCCACCACTACCATGATCAAATCATGCATCTTTCCTATTCTGGGCAATCCCGTAATAAAATCCATTGTCACCACTTCCCACTTCCATTCAGGAATGGGCAAAGGTTGCAGCAACCCTACTGGGTGCCTATGCTCAGCTTTAACTTTATGTCATTCCATACATCTAGCAATGTATTCAATGATCTCTCTCTTCATACCTGGCCAAAAGTAATGGCTCTTGATCGCTGCCATGGTTTTCTAATATCTAGGGTGCCTTTCAGAAGGGACATTATGCATTTCATGCAAAATCATACGTTTCAAGTCCTGGAAATTTGGAACAATTTTTTTTCTTCTTGTGAAACAGTATTCTATCTATTCCCAAATTACAATTATCCACCTTTTGTGGCATCTTACCCTGTTGTATCTTTGCTACCAATTCTCTGTATTGAAGATCTGCATTTACAGCCTCCAGAATTTTTCTTTTAATATCAGTCTAATACATGATAATGGTTGTAGCATGTAGTTCATGCACCCTCCTGCTGAGTGCATCAACCACTTTATTCTCTTTCCCCTTGATATGATTTATGTCAAAGTCATATTCGCTTAGAAATTCTAACCATTTTCTTTGCCTAGAATTTATATTTGGCTGATCAAATAAATATTTCATACCATTATGGTCTGTTCTTATCTCAAACCTCTTCCCCATGAGGTAGTGTCTCCATTTCCTCAAGGCATGCACTATGGATGCCAACTCCAAATCATGAGTGGCATAGTTTCTTTCATTCTCCTTCAACTTCCTTGATTCATAACATATAACAAACCTATTTTGACTGAGGAATCCACCAAGTCCTTCATTACATGCATCTGTGCATACAATAAAGTCTTCATCTGTGTCTGCAATCCTTAATATTGCAGCACTTGTTAATAATTGTTTCAAGTGTTGGAAACTCTTTTCGAAATCCAGTGTCCACTGAAACTTCACCCCCTTTCTTTGCAAGGAAGTGATTGGGTGTGCAATATTTTTGAATCCTTCAATAAATCTTTTGTCGTAGCCTAAAAGAACCATGATTGATCTCACCTCTGTGACATTCTTTGGTGATGACCATTCTCTAATGGCTTCTATATTCTCAAGATCCATTGCTATCCCATCCTTTGAAATGATATGCCCCAAATAATGAATTTGTTTCTGATAAAATGAGCACTTGCTCAATTTGGCATACAACTGATGCGACCTTAATACTTGCAACACCATCCTCAAATGATGTCCATGCTCTTCCTCTAATTTAGAATATATAATAATGTCATCCAAAAAGACAATGACAAACTTGTCCAGATATTCTCAAAAAACACCATTCATTAAGCACATAAGAACAACTGGTGCATTTGAAAACCCAAATGGAACCACTGTGAACTCATAATGACCATACCTTGTCTTGAAGGAGGTCTTTCTGATATATTCTTCTTTAATCCTTACCTGATGGTATCATGATCTGAGATCTATCTTTGAAAACATCTTTTCATCCTTCAATTGATCAAAGAGAACATCAATCCTTCATAGAGGATACTTGTTCTTAACAGTCACTTTATTCAACTGTCTGAAGTCAATGCACAATCTTAGTGTTCCATCTTTCCTTTCCACAAACAAGACTGGGGAATCCCAAGGGGACACACTTGGGTGTATATACCCCTTCTTCAGAAGTTCTTCAAGCTGCATTTGCAACTCCTTCAATTCTGGTGTACTCATTCTGTAAGGAGTCTTTGACACTGGCGCTGCTCCAGGCATTAGATTTATAGAGAAATCAATGTCTCTTTTGGGGGGTAGTCCTGGTACTTCCCTGAACACATCTTCAAATTCTTCTAGGACTGCATAATATTCCAAATTTGGCACCTTATATTTAGGTGTCTCTTCTATATGAGATGCAAATATTTGACACCCTTTTCTGTAATATTTCTTCAACTTAAATGCTGCAATTTCTCTGATGGTTACTTTTCTGGGAATTCCCTACACTTTCCTTAGATTCCCTTCCTCATCTAAGAAATTAAATTCTTTGTTGTGATAGTCTAATTGAGTATGATGTTGGTCCAAGCAATCCATCCCAATTAGATAGTCATAGGAACCTAAAGGAAAGATGTTCAAATTTTCCTTGGTGTTCAGTCCATTCATGTCCATGAGGCATGACTTAACCATCTCATTAACTTTTCTTCTTGCTCCTATAGCCAACTGCACCAACCAGGATTTCCCATGCTTTATTCTTGGCAATTGCAAACTTTCCACCATCTTAGGATCTATATAACTATGACTAGGTCCTAAATCAATTAAAATAGCAATGGTTTGGTTGTTGATCATACCTTCCACTTCAATCATGTGGGACTGATATTCTGCTTGCTTGTCCAAGGCTTCATAGATCCTTGGCACATATATTCCCATGTCCTCCATTGTTTCATCTTGGTTTACATTGTGAACATACCTACCTTTTTCACCTCTGTGAGGACAATCTCTGAACCTATGATCTCCTTTACGAACCCAACATTGCATAGGTGGATGCCTTGGCCTTTGACTCCATGTGTCAATCGTTCTAGGTTATTTAAAGGTTTGTTGTCCTTATGGATTATTTTTGAAGAATGGTGGCTCAAATCCCTTCTTCCTCTGATCCATCTTGAATTTCTTTTTGTCTTCTCAAGCCTTATGGAAAACTGGCCTTATTCTCTGTTGATCATATAGGCATTTAGCTTGCCATATGGTCTCTTCTAATGTCTTGGGATCATCATACTGTATTTTGTCATTGATGAATTATGGTAACCCACTCAAATACCTTTGAATTTTGACTATCTCATCCTTGATGAAAGAAACATACTTCAGAAGTTCTAGAAACCTTATCTCATATTCATCTATGGTCATACTTCCAAGCTTGCATTCAAAGAACACTTTCATTTTCTTGTCATAGTATCTCTTAGTCAAGTATTTCTTCTCAAAATACTTCTTGAATTCCCTCCAAGTAACACTTTTCTCTTTAATTTGTTGCACCTGCAAAAGTTGATCCCACCACATGGAGGCCTTTCCCTTGAGTTGATAGATAGCAATTCTACCTTCTGCATGAGAGGAATAATTATGCAATTGAAAGTACTTTCTCATGCCCAACAACCATGTTTTTTCATCTTCATCCTTCTTGGGCTCACCATAAAATGTAGGAGTTTTGATTTTGTTCATTTATCCTCCTAGCTCATCCACTCCAGACCTCTTATGCCTTCTGATAGGGGATGGACTTGAGCTATTGACTGCTTTCTTATTGGAATTCCTTGGGGAGTGATGGTGGTGTCTGCTAACACTTCTTGCTTTTATTTTCTCATCTGAAGGCCTGTGACTTCCAAATTTGATTAAGTCACTCTCCTTAACCAATTTATTTTCTATTATGTTCAATCCCTCCAATAAATTCATGTTGAAGTCATCTTGCTACTCCTTTTCTCTCATAATCCTTTCATTATCAGCCTTATGGATTTGGACATCCTTCTGCAAATTTTTAATGGTCTCTTCCATATTCATGTTTTCATTTCTTTCTTCTTCATGTCCATTGGAGTTTGTTCCTTCAATGCTCAAATGGACATCCATCCCCTCTACTCTAATCTTGCTGATTGTAATTCCCCTATTCCTCTTCCATTCCTATGGACTCTACACTGATCTGATCTGATCTAGTTATTGTTAATTCTGAAAAATGTGCATCCATCGAAACTTATCAGGATAACAATTCAACAATTCATAAAAATATGAACTATCTTGGTTCCATATATACATCTTAATTATCTATTCTGATTTCTTGGTGTTATCACCATGACAATTCTAGATAAGACCCAAGTCTCAAGAACATAGACGCGCGATGCCTTTAGAGATACATCTGGGTAAAAGGCAGTTTGCCAAAACCACTTTCTCCAAGATGCGGTATCATGTGTTTCAATATGTCAAAACCACCACTCGTGGAATGGGCGATGGCTAGTCAGATCACCCCATTCACGCGTTCGGTACTTCACAGTTGTTTGACGTCAGTTGAACGCCACCATATAACGAACTCAAAATCTAATCATTTGAAATGGATTAGCCGAGCATGGAAACCCAACACACTTGTATGTAGTTTGTCTGTGCTTCATAATTGGGATTCTATAACTACCAATCCTCAAGTATGGAGGCATCAAATTATCCATAAATGGAATAATCTCTAAATTTATCGAATTTCTATTCTCTGAAAAATCATTTCGGTATCCACAAACTGAGATACATGGACAAGGCTAAATCTAGTGAGACTGGTTATTTGGGAAACATGCTATACTTTCCTGTGAATAAGGAGGAAAGGGTACTTGCTCACATTCCAGCGACTAAATTCCAAACTGATCCGGCTATAGACTCGCAGTTGGAATTTAGGTTGAAGCCCACTATGAAGGATTTAGTCATCAACAGGAAAGTTTCTAAGAAGAAAAGGAGCAAGTGACAGAATAAGAAAACCATAGCTGAAACGACCGAAAGTGTTAGAGAGAATCAATCAATCTAGTTAGATTCTTTAAAGGAGGAGATCGCTTGTTACCCATGATTTTGGTCGTCATGATGATGTATTGATGATGGTGTACTCAGGCTCTTCATTAGAACTTTTTCCTGAGAAAAGTTACCTTCATCTCTTTCCAAAAATCACATTTTTGATGAAGGTTCGCAAGTTGCTAATACATTTGCCTGCGAGCATGTATGATTCTTGCAGGCTGCCTTAAGCCAGGGTGCTTTAAGTTTGCACTGTGTTTAACTGTTAGGGTGCGAACTCTTTCTAAAGAAGGGAAAAAGATGAATTCTCAAATCTTCTAGAAAGGAATCTTCTAGAAGGATGAGATGGCATTCGAATGGTTATCTAAGTACTGGATTTCCTGATATTTTGGGATCATTCTTATCCAAGTAACTAATTCATTCTCTCCTATATATTGAGGGGATTCTCATGGAAAAGGTTAGAATCAAACAAGGTTAAGTGAGACATTGGAGAATTAGTGAAATATTGTGTGAAGGATTAAGCTATAACAGCTAAGGAACTTCAACAAGTTTATCAAAGGTGGTTGATCTTCTTCATGCAAGTGAGAAAGTGTGTGTGTCAGAGCTAAGGGCCATCGAAAGGAAGTTTGCAACATCAAGGATCAGGTTGTAATCTTTACTTTCCATCAATATGATACAGTAATGTGTCCCTTTCCCATAAAGTTAGTTCCACTTTATTGTATAACTCCTTGATCATATACATAGATTGATTGTTGAATAGATTGTGCTTTCTTCGCTTTGGTTGGTTTGTACTGTTTTGATCTTGACTGTACGAGAGAACTGGAGAGAAGTAGGAGCAAAAAAGACCAAATGAAGCGATCATAAGGTATGTTCTTTAATCGTGCCTCCTAATACATTCAATAGTTAAAATCTAGGTAAAGAGTATCATTCTGTCTTGCTTTGTTCTAGATCTAGGTGGATCTAGGGAGATCGGTTTGTGTCTGCACTTATGGATTTATCCAATAACATTTCTAAGCTTAAATGAGTCCTCGAATAAAAGTATATTTCAACAAATTTTTGGTTAGATGGTAGCAGAGGTAAGGGGCCCAGAGATGATATGCCTGTTCTTAAATGGTCCCTTTACAATAGGATAAATGCTACCATCCCCTTTTTGTAATTTTGTGATTAATACGATTATATAAATACAGAAGCAGATTTTGGGTTGTTTATTACAAGATTTTAACTGGTGGTGTTATGAGTCTTGTTTTCTTTCATAGTATGCTTTTCTTGTAAGCTTATATTTCACTTCCATCTATCTGAATCAGAGGAATATAAAACTCAGAATTCATTTCTGAGATGCTCTTGGCTTAGCAATTTAGATTATATTTTCTTCTTCTCAAACCATCTCTGAATTCATTTTAAATAATGCTCTGATGCGGTTGTGTGTTTCTTTTCCTCTAATGTTATGCAAATTAAAATCAGACTCATCGCCTTCCAAAAAAATTCACACGCACTAAAATTCAACCTGTACATCCATATTTATCATGCATAGTATCATCACAAGGTAAATCGTGCTTCCGCGCACCTATATCCACTATCCATTTCTTCTCTGTCATGCCAATAAATTGCACGCACTACTTTTGCGTTGTGCGCTAATATCGACTGTGCACATTTTTGGTATCGCGCACTGATATTCCACATGCATTTCACCCTATGAATTTCACCAAGACAAAGTTCAATATGCCACACCACACACAATAATCTACGTGCACCATTGACTACACTGTCATGAGACAACTTATACTCATACTATGTGCACATCAACCAAACTCCTTTGTATTTTGCAATATTTACGCACCCCATGTACACATTACTATGTGTGTGCTCATTGCACAATGCTAAATTTAGCACGTGCATATGCACACAATATTCTTCCACGTGTCACCACAATTTACTGTGCACACGAGCACACCAACATTTTCCGCCCAGTGCCAAAAGTTTTCCATGGACGCTCTGTAACTTGAAATTTGTTCAATTTGAAATTAATCTTCTGTGAATATTCTCTTCAATTGAACCTTTTCGGCCCATCCAGGCTCAGTGTTGGAAATGAAGCTCTGATACCAAACTATAATGTCCCCCACCACCCATGGTCAGGCCATGCCACTCCTCAGATGTTTTACTTAGATATGAAAATGTCTTTGTAACATTCCCAGCCTTCAAAGGGACAAGATACACGAGGGAACATTTTCATTCTCTCACTGTGGAACATATTGTAACATACCCAATATTCAACTGAGCTATGCCACATAAGTTTTCTCTTCAAACTGCATGTAACTATAACATATACATACAACACTCTTGCGGAAGATTTACATATAAACGTAAACAACAATTGCACTCTGTAATTATACGATTTCATACTGAAATAACGGTAAACATAGACATGCAACATATACAAGGGAAATACCCATAAACATATAGACAGTTATAATCACACATATGATAAACTTTAAAAATAAGCACATAAATAACAATATAGCATGTAAATTTATCACACGATTGGTACTTATATTGGAAAGATTATGACCAACTGCATGCATACCGTCCACGAACCTCCCAGCCTTAGACTACATTATTCATCACTCTCAACAGTGACTCACCCTCGAGCTGGGACTTAGCTCCACCTAGGTAAAGGGGTTACTAACCAAGCTAAAGGCTCATAGACAATAGGAAAGACTTTGTCTCAGGTTCTCTCTCAACTAACATCCTATAGTCTCTCATTCCCCACATTCTTGTCCCACCCAAGGAAGTGTGTCCCTTCTCTTCTCAACAGTCCCTTGGCTGCCCCACTTCCCTTCCAGGGCTTCAGCAACAGGCTAGACCGGAATTCTCAGAGAATTGTAGCTACAGTTTAGCACCTTAAGGAATCAATTCCCCAACAATTCTCTCACTCAGAGAATTTCTCACGGGCCTAACAACCTGCCTCTTCAATTTCCCATGGGCCTGACAACCCACTTCTTCAATCCCGCTCCCAAGCTAACCAAGTACACCAATAGGAAATGGTTATGGAAACAGTCTCAGATACAACGAAAATGGATATCTCAAGGATAATAGACTGCATGAATGAAAATGGTCATTGAATCATTGTCTGGATGAATGATGATGGAAGAAATCATGTGAGAGTTGATCGTAAGGATGATTGTTAGGATGATGGTAGGAATAATCGTGAAAAACTGTCCAAATGAGTTAAGTATCCACGATATGTATGCATGTCCCTAACTTGACACTTGTCATGTTGTAAGCTACTTTGTTCCACTTGTCCCCAACTTTAGAACTTAGGATAAAATAATTATCCATACTTTAGGTTTTAAGAAATATTTATATAATATTCCTTTTTGGCCTAAGCTCTCTAGCTTAGCCCTTTCCCTTAAATTTTGGCCCTCCCTTTCCCTAAATTCTGGAGTTCAGTCCCCCATCTCTTTTATCATCGTCGGTCTGTGCGCAATGATGTATTTTATATTAATCATGATACGTGTACAAAATAGGCATAGTGGCCTTTAACATCTAGGAGATCTGGCCTAATTCCAAAACATAAGCATACCAAATTATAATAACTGGCTCACCAACCTATAACACATATCATATACACAAGGATCACTGACCTCCATACTGCATGCACTTCAGTTACTGCACGCGGTATCTAAGAATGTGTACACTACATCATTTTACTGCGCAGTGCATGCACGCACTATGCCATGAAAGGTGCATTACAAAATGATGTCAAAACATCTCACCAACTTAAGTATACTTACATTACATTTACAAATGGGTTCAATAGAGGGATATTACACATAACATCAATAAAGACAGTTTTCCCTCCGAAAGTTATGGGAAATTGAGGAAGGATCCCTAAAGGGTGATTGGTTCTTCTATTAAAAGTGAACAGAGTTTGGGTAACCAACACAAGCTCAGGATAACCCAAAGATTGCCAATAAATAGAGGAAAAAATACTAATGGATGAACCTTCATCTATTAGTGTATGAGGAACATCCTAACCACAAACCTGAACTGGAATCTTAAAAGGAATGTGAGAGGGGAGACAAGGTTTAGTTAGCCCACCCCAATCAAAAAGGATGGCATCATTACTTGGAGGGGTTTTCGTAGGAGAAGGAGAAATTCCCCTCAGCACGGTAGATCCTGTATCAATGAGAAACACATGGGCATAATCGGGTTTACTTTCTGACAGGAGAGTAGGATCGATCGATGATGAGATCAGATTGACCTCCTTAGCACTCTTTAGAGGAAGAGTGGGGTTGATCGATGATCTAACCGGAGCAATCGCTTTGGCACTCATCAGAGGAGGAGTGGGATTGACCGATGGTGTAGTCATATTGACCACTTTGGCACTCTTTATATGAAGGGTGGGACTGATCGATGAAGGGACTAGATCAGTAAATTTAGCACTCGTTAGAGGAGGAGTGGGATTGACCAATGAAGTAACCGAAGAAACCACTTTGAAACTTCTCAAAGGAGGAGTGGGATCGACCGATGGTGGAGTCAAGTCAACCACTTTGACACTCTTCGGATGAAGGGTTGGACTGACCAATGACAAGACCGGATCAGTCACTTGGGTTTCACTTTCCAGATGAAAAGTGGGGTTGATCGATGATGAAAATGGATCAACTACTTTGGCGAGTGGTTCAATCGAGGATGAAACTAGATTGACCACCTGATCAACCAGGGATGGAATTGGATTGACCAGTCCATCAACTAATGATGGATTGGGAGAAATCTTACGATAACCTTTTGGAAGTTGAATTTTTTCCAAAAGAGAAGAAGCCTCATCCATACGAGGAAAAAGGTGAGAATAATGATCACCTTTTCATAACATGCAAGGGAATTTGACAGTTATCTTTTTCGTACCAACCTTAACATCACTAGTTGATGGGGCATCACCAACATGACCAGAAGAGGCCTATGATGTGGAAGACCACATTTCTAAGACCTTGGGAATACCAGGGTAATCCCTCATAAAGTGGTTACCCTTACAAAGACTGCAAAGGAAATTGGGTTTCAGATTCTTCATTTTAATCTTAGCGACCTCATCAACACTCCCGATACTATTAATAGTAGTTGGTTGTTTGGATGCAACATTTGATGTAGTTGGAGGCTTGGTGACTTTCTGGTTCTTCTTCTTCTCTTTATGTTTCTTCTTCTTCTTATTAATCTGGCTACTCGCTTGAGATATTTCACTAGGTGAAGAAGGAGAAATGGAAGGAGACCTGATGGGTGAAGAAGGAGAAAGTTCAACATGAGGTTGATGTGTGGGTGGTGTGCTTATGTCTGAAGCACCTACATTCAAGATCACCAGAGTGGAAAAAAACCATACCTGTAACCTAATTGTGAGACCTGTAAGGCTCAAAGTAGTGATGTAAGGAGGACCAAAATTTCAGTAAGAAGGAAAATCAAAGGGTTCCTCTGGCAAAGGGGTTCCTTCATTGGTCATTCTAGGAACTGACGCTATAAAAATAAATATCCAACCTATAATCTACTAGGGATAACAAACAACACAAGCTAAAAATCTAGTAAGAAAGAAAGCAAACAAAACCTTCTCATAATGAACACACTAGTTGGTGACGAAATCCAATGTCGCGGGAAAAAAGTAAGAAGGGGCTGAGATAGAGCGGGTGGAAAAGTTATGTTGACGACCTGCTTAATGGACTTACACCTTGGTGCAAGCTCCTACACATAATCGTGGGTATACCCTCCAAGGATCCTGAGTGAGTCTTTTCAATGTCGATTCCAGGTACCATGAATACTTTCCCCTCCATAGTCACCTTTTGTAAATAACCTAAAGAGATAGGCCACTAAGGTTACCAACTACAATAGTAATGCCTAGGGAAATAAGCAATAGTCCAATCCACGCACAAGGGTAGGGTATCTATCCAGAAATCAACTTGAAAGGCTTCCACTCATCATTGTGGGTATACCTTCAAGAGACCTCAATAATAAGCGCAATCTCTACACCAAGACCAACAAAGCAGGGTGAGTAACTCTGCCATTCTTAATGTGACCTCGTGATTGACCCTTGTGTGAGAAGGGATTCCCAGGATAAAATGTAGGAATTGGATTTCACTGCTCCCTAACAATCCTATGTTTGTTTGCAGCTTTGGAAAGTTATATTTCACACCTATTCCAAATCCCTACAACTAATCTAATGTAGGTTTGCTACCAGAAAATGTAAAAATGTCTAATCAATTTTAGTTTAACGCTTGATTTTTAAAGTTGTTGTTACTCAAAAGGAAAATGGCATGGACAATATGGTGTTTTGACCGGCTCAAAATTTATGCAAAGAGATGAAGATGCAATATTTTCATTTCGATGAAAGATATGCTATGAGAAGGAGAAAACATTCATCATTACAGATGCACAATGTCCCAAAAAAAAAACATGCAATTCCGCTACTTCAAATGCAAGCTAGTTTCATGACCCAAAAGCAAGAATGCATTCAAAACAGTGAGAACTAAAAGAAAACAAGTAGAAGCTTGTTCTAACAAGAACTTAGTCAAGGATCCTAAAACCAACAAGCATCCAAGGAGTACAATAAAATGCAGAGAAGAATCTATTATCACCCTATAAGTTATAGGATCAACTGGTGACTGGAATATTATCTATCTCTAGTATTTTTGTTGACAAATGATTTTTCATTCTGCAAATAATTTGAAAAAGAAAAAGAAAGAAAAAAGAAAGGAAAAACAAAGGAAAAAGAGAAAAGAAAGAAAAGAAAAGAAAAGAGGGCATACAAGAATTCAATAAAAGCCTCATGCAATAATAGTAACTTGGTCCATACCTTTCAAGCATGGCCAAGTTCTTTTTTAAATTGAGGTTGATAGGATTAGTGAATGAGTTTGGCTAAACAGTTTAATCTTAGCCAAAGTATCTAGGTTAGATTAGTGAATAAATATGGCTAGACTGTCTAATCTTGGTCAGATAGCCCCAGGGTAGAGTAAATTCTTAAACCAACAGTCTAATATGGGTTAATTGTCATAGGAAGCTAGCTTAGAATATAGGCTAGTTACTTTATTGCTCTATTTCAATAAGAACTAGTTTGATGATCAATGTTGCACCATGATTTGGATACCTTAAATGTTGTTTGACTAACCCCTTGGTGGTGTAGACATGAAAAGTCTTGGAGAAAACCCGTGAAAAAACACTTATCCTAAGTTTCTAGGCGCATGTATTTTCCGCGCCCTCACTTATGCTCCGTTTATCTATCAGTGGTCCAGATGATTGCGCCCAGATCTACGGTGGAAAGATCATTCCGGACCCCCCCCCGACCATTCTATCTTTAATGGAGGCGGGGGGGGGGGTCCAGAATTGCTGATAAGACCCATGCACATCTGGATGACTCAGGATCAAGTGCACAGATCTACAATCAGTATTGGATTCCGGACCCCCCCATTTGTTCTTCCTTTAATGGAGGGGGGGGGGGTCCAGAATGTGTGGTAAACAATGCACTCAGATCTGCGGCCAAGAAGTAAGCGCACAAATCAATGGCTACAGGTGTTTTTTGGACCCCCCTGGATGATATGCTTTTAACTGAGGGGGAGGGGTCCAGAATGGTATTTTTCCCCTAGCGAGTCCCTCTTCATACATGGCAACGATCTAATGGCCTTGAGTCCCATCATCTCCTACTGTCTGACATACCATCGTCACCTTTGGATGTCACTATCCACCTTTCCTGAAATAGTCACATCCCATAGCTACTGTTAGTCCTTCCCCCCCATTCGCTCATGGCAAGCCCCCTCACTATAACCTTTGCCCCAATCGATAGTCACCATGTCACTCATCCATATCCCTCAGTCACCGTCACTTGCCATCTCACACTCTAAATGATTCGTTGGACATTTATTATTGGATGACCTATCCGTTACCAACTGACCTATCTCCCTCGTCCAACAGACACCCATTTACTCAAAACCACCCTTTTCCTTCCTATTTTCACCATTTACCCACTCATCGCACCAGAGATATTTACCCTGTTTTCTCCCCTGTTACAGTCAATTGCCCCCACTAGCAGCCACCTCGCTAACGTTGTTTTTCTTGTAGGTACTATTGTAGTAATGGAGCCAAAGTCCAAACAAGAAGAAGGGGAGGAAAATCCATTTCTCCCGCCTCCTGTCGACCTCGACAGGATCCCACTGGTCGATAAAGACCGTTTAATCGCAGATACAAAGTGTCATTTTGATTTCGTAGACCTTCAGTCGTGGCTCAAGGAGGTCTTCCTGGACCAAAGTGATGAAATCAAACTCTAGGAGTCCAACTTACCCCTTTACCTCTTCCCTCAGATTCACCCTTTTCCAGAATTCACCCTCAAGTGCCAAGCTCACTACATTCCCGAGAAAAGAGTCGTTGTCTCCTCGTCCGGAGAGATTCTTTTCCTTATCACACCTGAATCTATTGACCAAATGATGCAAATTCCCCGAGCGGACTCTGCGTCACCCTTCAACCTAGAAATTCTTACAGAGTTGTACCAGAAAATGACCTTCCCCCAAAGAGCTCAAATATTCGAGCTTTTCCTTCCCCCATCCACTCAATTTCCCTCCACAAATCCTCCTTATCCTTCTTCCATGTTCTCAACTAAAGGAAACCAGATCATATCATCCCTTTGTGCCTTATTAGGATATTATTCAGATCAGTGGGTAGATGATCCCATTCTAGGATTTTTATCCATCTTCTCTACCGATGAGAAGCCCACCACCCAGTTTGACTTCAACACATTCCTGGCAAACAATATTCATGAACAGTTCGTGAATTTTGCCACGGAAGGCATGTTCCGATACTCGTCCATACTAGAGTACTTGTTCGTCTTCTTCCAGGCGGACAAATTCATTTTTTCCATGCAGAATATGGATGGAGATGGCAGACCCTAGGCAGTGATGGCATGGACCTACTTTCTCAAGCACAAATCCACAGAGTTTAGCTTCAAGGAGTTCATTGATCAATTCTACCACCCTGTGGTGAGTATGCTTAGCGGTAGGCCCGAGCCTCGGATAAACGATGAAGTCCAGAGGATCTTGCATCTTTCAGATCATACCAAGACAGGGGATTGGTATTTGTACCAAGATTACACTGAGATCAGAGTATACGGGTGCCATTTGGCACCGTATAAGCTGCCTAAGTACCTGCCTGTCAGAATTTTTGCATTGGAATACATAAGGCAGATTATAAATTCTGATGATATCCATTTTGTGTCACTGAAGAAAAAGCAACAACTAAGAATCAAAGGGCAGATTGGATCCTTCATCTGCAACAATCATGGCATTGGGGAAGAAGCCGATAGGTTGCTGAAGGAGATGAAGTTCTTCATGAGTTTCCCATGGCATTATGATCCATGTGGGATCACCTCCGAGATGAGGGTGAAAAATAAGAACATCCCATATGTTCATGAATCTAGGCCTGAAATTGAGAAGTTTGTAAACCAGACAGTGTGGGAGCCTAAGACATTGGTCGAAGTAGAACAACAGGACCCTCTGGCCACTGTGTCACAAAAAACCACGCCATAGGTCCTGAAAGAAAAAAGGCCTAGGAAAGATTTATCTCCGCCTGTCATGGAGGTATCGTTTGAAGAGTTCCAACTGCATACTAAGAGGCCTAAGACTATGTTAGTTCCTGGCCCAACCGAAGAAAAAGAATCCCCGTCTACAACAGTGACCAAGGTTGATAGGCCACCCCTCGGTGCATGCCTCCAGAAGGTCATTACCTTAGCATTGCCGAAGAAATCCACAGATTCTCCATTGACCGCCCAACCAGGTAAGGTAGGACCCAAGTTGAGCATTTTTGAAAAGTATGAGCTTATCAAGAAAAGGAACCAGACCCTGACGAACAACACTTGCACCCAGTTCTGGAAGTAGACACTGACTACACAACATAGGTTGCTATCGACATTCAACACCAAGAAGGGAAGAATGCATATGGAATTCCTCCAGGCATAGGTACCAGATCCAAAGGTGATCATTGACTACAAGAGGGTCACCTTTGAATTCCAGATGAAGGACGTGCATCCGGCCGATCAGATGGATCTGCACAAGCAGACAGGGGAAATTGTCTTTTACACACTGGTGCATGCTTCCACTACTGCGTCCAAATTGCAAGTGTCCCTAAACAATGTTCAAACACAACTAAAGTTGGAGAAGATATCGCCCTTTGCCAAGGACAATCGAATCAAGACTTTGGAGGAACTGGTCCTCAATATTGGTTATGATCCTTCAAATGTGAAAGCAGTTGAGGAAATGATAAAGAAGAAGAATGATAACATAGCCTCCTTGAGGAAACAACTAAATCTCCCACCGACAGAGGATTCGCAGGCGAAGGAGATAGCAGATAAAGAAGGAGAGAAAGATGAAATGCTTAAGCTACTCATGGAGTAGAATGCACAGCTAAAGGAGATGGAAGCTGAGATGGAGAAGCTAGTAAAAGAGAAAGAGTAACTAAATTCAATGGAAGTCATTCCATTGAATGCCATTCCAACCTCAGGAGTGAGCACAACATCAGTGACAGAAGTCCCATCTACGACTCCATTGACATCCCTGGAGAAGACAACCGACCTGGCTAAGTCTATGGAAAAGATGAACCTGTAGGAAATAGAGATCAACGGGATTAAAAAGGAGATTGAGAACCTTCAGGAACTCAAATCTTCCTTTCAGATTAGCCTTTCCATGGAAAATCAGGTGACAAATCAGCTCAAACAGGAGTTACAACATCTCCCGAAGCAAACAGTTGCAGGAAAGACTTTGGCCAAGGTTAAAGAAAGTGTATGGACAGACATCACCAAGTCCATGAAGGAGATATGGCCCATGATACAGATCATGTTTGATCAGAATGAATTGGTGCAGAGAAGCAAGCAGGCCATTGAGAAGATCAGATCAGAATTGGGAGAGATGCCAACACAGGCGAACGAGATCATCAAGTTCCTAAATTCTAAGACCAGGGAAGAACTGGAAGAGATAAAAATTGAAGACAGAACAGAGACCATCCTTGAGGTCAAAAGAGTTTTGACCAAGAGAGGATTAATGCTTCAGCTGGAAGAAAAGGTTCATTCCATGGACCTAGGGGTACAAAAATTCTTCAATAATATTGAGGCTCTACAAAAGAAAGGTCTACATGGTCTGAAGGTAATCAATGATAAATTGATGACACTCCCAGACTACAAGAAGAGATTGGCTGATGTGGCTAAGGACAGTTCAAAGTTTGCAAGAATTCAAGGCAGCATCACTGGTAAATCATTTCTAGATGCTCTTTAGTGGGACATCAGTATCAACATGAGATTCGATACATCTTCCTCACCAAGCCTACCTTCGCCAAGTACACAGAAATGGATGAAGTGTATCGACGGCTACTCAAAGTCAGCATGCCCAGTCATCTTCAATGGGAGGAACTCTATGATCTGATCAAGTAGAAGATGAGCTGTCCCAGTCCAGTCATTTGTCCAGTCATATGAGGTTGTGCAGAGGCTTCATCAACGGTCCACCCAGAAATCAGCGTGCAGTTACACCACATCATCAAGCAATTCCTAGATTTAAGATATTTGTTAAGTTAGTTAGGCTAAAAATAGATTTAGCACATCCTGGTCATTAATGACAAGATCATTTGTAATTTGAGTTATAAATACTTCACATTTCGAAGTATTGAGGGTTGTTGATCTTCACACCCTGAAGCTATTAGACTGTAATATTTTTGAAGAGATCTTCCATTAATACAAAGAGGAAATTCTACAAGATTCTTGTGTGTATTCACTGGTGATGTTGTTCTTTCTACTTTAACTGTTATTCTTACTTTGTTATAATATTGTTTTCTAAATATAATCTTTAGAAGTAACGAAAGTTGCAGGATTTATCTTGTATACCTTGTTTCTGACTCAAAATATTTAAGTGTTTATCTTCTCCTTTTACAATAAAGAAATTCTTAACTTCTTCTTTGTTGTAATTGTCTTTCTCACATTTTTTTCTATTCCTCATTTATGCTACTAAAGAATCCAGTGATTATATTATCTCGCCCTATGAAAGTTTTCCTTTGCGTTTCTGGTTTGGATTTCATACTTTATTCAAGACACAGACCCCATATCCCAATGGATGTGTAGACTGTCTCAACCGACTCGAAAAACACTACGACAACAAAAACCGACTTATTTATTGATCTGAAAATAGAAGGCTGACTTATTATGCTATGTAAGCACCCTCTACCTCAATGAAATAAACCTTAACATGACCTTGCTTCATGTGTTAAAATATGCAAGATAGTTTATGTGTTTAGTTTATGCTTCTTCTTTGCAATATGCATGTGTGAGGAATGTTCTTTTAAAAGGTTAATCATGTGTTATAAATCAATACACAGCAATAAAAAGTGTAGCAAATAACACAGCAAACTCACAACCATATCAAGATGATAAAGGAGTTCACCCCTCTCTGGGCTACATCTCCTTGAGCCTCCTTCAATGGACTTGGCTCTTTGGGATTAGTTTGTCAAATGTTCTTTACAAGATGCTTCTCAACTCCAATGGATTTACAGACTATACCATTGGATTCAGAATACATAAAAACCCCAATATTGACTATTAGAACTCTGAAAATGGATTTTGTCTCCTCAAGTAATGACCTCTTCTACATGTGACCTCCAAGATTCCCTGAGCTTCAATGAGGCAAAAACACCTGTAAAATTCCTCCAATGGAACTGAAACCTATCCCAATGTGTTCATAGCATAATAATCAGTCAAAAATGACTATTCAGTCTCAGAAAATGGACATGGGCTCATCTGAGCAATGCCTCAAACAATGAGGGCTTCAAGCTTCCTGGAGCTTCCTCAAACTTCAATGGTTAAAAACATGCCTTAGAAGTGTCCAAATGATTGTGAAAACATCACCAATGGACTCAGAACGTTCAAAAACCCCTAGCTGGGATTTTATAGCACCTGATTTAGTCAAAAACTCAAGAAGTTATGCATTCTGCCATTTTCCCCCATCAAGCTTCAGTCTTTGGTTTGCCATTTCACACCTGTGGGTGAATGAACCCAGCCTATGAGCATTTTCGGTGCCTAAACTCAGCACATGCGTGCATCCCACAATTGGTTCCAATATGTCAAACAGTTAACGCAACTATAGCCCCCAAGGATGGAGGTGTTGGGCGCATGGGCCATGTGGCCACGTTCCCCGCGCACCAAAAGGGGCTCATTTCTATGCATGGATATTAGTTTGACAAGTGTCCCATCGAATGGGTGTAATCCATTTGCAAAGTTTGAAAACCCTGCGTGCCCATTTCTTTAACACACACGTTCATGTGATACCCATAAAACCGCGTGAGGTGCCACCCAAAACGCGCCATTTTAAAAAAAATATGGTCATGTTTTATACCACAGAATCGGGGGCTGCAAGGTTAAAACACCCCCACGCCAATTAATATATGGTTATTAAAAATGGAGCATGTGAATGGTTATTCCACCGGTCACATGTTAGTGGCGCCCAAAACCATGCGCTGGACTCCCACATAACAACGTGCCCACACCATATATATATAATGGTCGTGTGTTAATAATAGAACCACAATGATATTTAACACACCACCCGTGCTCCATTTGACAACAGGTAAGGTCACATGCTATGTAATGTAACCGTGGATTAAAACCACAACATTTTTCCCACGCAATTGATATGGTTATAGTCATATGCCCACGCATAGAACCGGGGTCGGGGCTAAGCCCTGGCCCAACCCCCCACCGAATAATACAAAATGTAAATTCATATAATTTTTAAACCATATCCAATACAAGGAACACGCGGCGGCATGTTGGCTAGCAGAGTTATGTGGAGGCGTTTCATAGTGGGAAGGTCTGGGGGTCGAACCCTGCGGCCTCCATAAGCTTTTATACAACCACATGAAAAAAAATGAGGGGGACACGTGGCACCCTCCGATTGGGCCACGTGTCTCCTTATTATTTGCTTCCAACCGGACACGTGTCACTCTTCAATTGGACAACAATCAACCTATACAAATATGACATGTCATCAAAATACCACATCATCAATTGCCAAGTCACCGTACGGTCACCACGTCATCATTGTACGGCCCTACCACGTCAGTTGTACGGCCTGCCCAGTCAGCACCCCTTTTTTTTACTTGTTTGGCTTGGCAAACAGATCGTGATAACTTCTCCATACAAACTTTGTTTGCGAAAGTAAATATACCACCGGAATCAAGAAGACGAGACGGACGCAATGGCACCATTTTCGTCTCATTTCGAGCACTTTGAAAATTGAGCAAATTTTAGACCCCTGGTCCAGATTCTGATCACGCTTTCCCACTGAAAGGATTTTGGACCCACAAAATCTTATGATCATCTACTTGAGCTTCAATACTCTTCTGCTTTCAAGTTCTATCAACTGATTCTACTTGAAATAGCCTTTTCGATAATCACCTGAAAACTTTGACATGCCTTGCACTGCAACTGGCTATGTCCCTCAACCACTGCTCTCTGGCTACTGCTGACCCACTGTTCTCTCTGTGTTTGGAAGACTTCCAACCTTCCCACTGAGAATCAAGTCCCTCTTGTGAATTCTTTGACGTCAACAATCCGCTCTCCAATGGCTGCAAAATTTTCTTGCGACATCTTGTCACAAGCCAAGAAAACCATCAATCTTGAAAACAAATTGACATAAGACTGAAAATGATGACAGCAAAATCTTTTTGCTCTTCAAGCAAATTGTCGCATCTTGTGCTTCATCAAAGCACATGGTGTTTTCTTGCATTTTACTGTACTCAAAATTAACTTACAAGCCAACATACGCAATCGACTAAATACAAGTCAGAAAACATGAACGACAAACATAGTCGTCAAGATAATATCGACTCAAGTCGAGGCTCATGTGAAACATGTCAACCTTCCAAAATGACAAGTCTAAAACATGATAAACAATCATGTTACAATCATGACTCATCCATGATGAAAAACATCAAGTTCATTGTTTATGCACTCACAAAACCAAATGCATGCGCATATCTCTTCAACTCTCCTTCCTGTAGAAACATAGGTACTCAAACCCAAGACATGTGGGTACTAATGAGATGAATATGAAAATTATATGTGGCTGTAACAAAATGGAAAACATACCCCTCTTTTACATGTTCTTGACGAGGTGGTACAACACAAGTATGCATTCAAAAGAAATTGCATTCACATGCAAACTTGCCTCTACCAAAATATGACAAACTGCTGCAACTTGTCAACTTCAACAAAAGTGAAAAGCTAAGGCTGAAATGTGCATCTAAACAGAAAGAATGCAAGCCTTACTTACTCAAGAAATCTAACCATTTCTTACCAAGCCAACTCAATGGCGAATTCTTCTGCTGAAAGTCGTCTTCTTGTGAATCATCTTGACTCACATCAATGATGGAATCTCCTCTTCCATTCTTGTCAATCTTTTTATCCAACTGCTTCTTGTACTGTGGATGAGAGGTTGGATGCAATGTCCAACATTGGTCAATGAGATGACCCCTCTTCTGATAATGAGTGCAAATCTTTTTCATGTTCTTCTCATGTTGCCTCTGCTTGGAAAGTTTCTTGAAAGTGGACATCCTCTTCCAACATTTTGAAACATGATGGTTATACAAACCACAATATGTACATGGAGTTTTTCTTCCATTTTTACATGCATATTTATCATGCTTAATATAATCAAAAGCAACGGAATTATAGGCAGATTTATACCTTGAACATTCACCTTTTTCGCCGCTTTGTGGAGGTGAATTTGAAGAGTTACAAGCTTTCTTTTGAAGAATAACAAATCTGCTCTTGTCCTCATGGCTGTCACAACTCTTTTGTTTCACACATTTACATTCATCCTGAACACAAGTTTTGCATGCTTAAGAGATTGAACTTTCAACAAAAGTTCTTGAACTTTCACCTTGAAAACCTTCTTGAGGAGGTGAACTTGAAACAAAAATTGTTCTTGGAACTTTTTCATTTGTTTCCTCAACCTTGGAATTTGCTCCATCAATTCGTTCATAACCAAGACGACAATATTTAGGTCTCTCTTCAACAACAATAGGCTCAACAATGCCTTGTGCATGCTTGCCTAACCCTTTACCTTCATAGCCCATTTTTAACATTAACTTGGACCCTATTCCCCTTGTGTGGTTTTCAAAAACACCAAAGCATTCTTCTTGAGAGGAATTTGAAGACAAACTAACATTACATACCTCATGTGCATGCATGTACTTGATAAGGGTTTCTTTTGCTTCATGGAGTTGATTCTCCATCTCCTGCAACTTTTCAAGAAGTTGGTCTTTCTCCTCCTTCATGGCCATCAACTGCTCTTGAAGGACAATTCTCTCTTCCCTATCTTTCCACAACTCTTTTACCATATCCTTCATGGTTAGAAATGCATTAAACGTCTCTTTTTCAAAGAACTTAGATTTGGAAGATGTAGGAGAACTATCAATGTTTGAAGCTTCTTACATACTTGCAAGATATCAAACTTCAACAAAAAATTTGCAAAACTACCAATAGTTAACCTCAAGCTATCATTGGCAAATACATGAGCAAAATAAACTATGCTCTGATACCATCTGATCTGAAAATAGAAGGTTGACTTGTTATGCTATGCAAGCACCCTCAACCTCAATGAAATAAACCTTAACAGGACCTTGCTTCATGTGTTAAAATATGCAAGATAGTTTATGTGTTTAGTTTATGCTTCTTCTTTGCAATATGCATGTGTGAGGAATGTTCTTTTAAAAGGTTAATCATGTGTTATAAATCAATATACAACAATAAAAAGTGCAGCAAATAACACAATAAACTCACAACCATAGCAAGATGATAAAGGAGTTCACCCCTCTCTGGGCTACATCTCCTTGAGCCTCCTTCAATGGACTTGGCTCTTTGGGATTAGTTTGTCAAATTATGTTTACAAGTTGCTTCTCAACTCCAATGGATTTATAGACTGTACCATTGGATTCAGAATACATAAAAACCCCAAGATTGACTATTAGAACTTTGAAAATGGATTTTGTCTCCTCAAGTAATGACCTCTTCTACATGTGACCTCCAAGCTTACCTGAGCTTCAATGAGGCAAAAACAACTGTAAAAGTCCTCCAATGGATCTGAAACCTATCCCAATGTGTTCAGAGCATAATAATCAGTCAAAAATGACTATTCAGTCTCAGAAAATGGACATGGGCTCATCTGAGCAATGCCTCAAACAATGAGGGCTTCAAGCTTCCTAGAGCTTCCTCAAACTTCAATGGTTAAAAACATGCCTTAGAAGTCTCCAAATGCCTGTGAAAACATCACCAATGGACTCAGAATGTCCAAAAACCCCTAGCTGGGCTTTTACAGCACCTGATTTGGTCAAAAACTCAAGAAGTTATGCATTCTGCCATTTTCCCCCTTCAAGCTTCAGTCTCTGGTTCACCATTTCGCACCTGTCGGTGAATGCACCCAGCCTCTGAGCGTTTTCGGTGCCTAAACTCAGCACATGCACGTTTCCCGCAATTGGTGCCAATATGTCAAACAGTTAACACAACTATAGCCCCCGAGGATGGAGGTGTTGGGCGCATGGGCCATGTGGCCACGTTCACCGCACACCAAAAGGGGCTCGTTTCTACGCGTGGATATTAGTTTGACAAGTGTCCCACCGAATGGGTGTAATCCATTTGCAAAGTTTGAAAACCCCACATGCCCATTTCTTTAACACACACGGTCATGTGATACCCATAAAACCGCATGAGGTGCCACCCAAAACGCACCATTTAAAAAAAAAATATGGTCATGTTTTATACCATAGAATCGGGGGCTGCAAGGTTAAAACACCCGCGCGCCAATTAATATATGGTTATTAAAAATGGAGCACGTGAATGGTTATTCCACTGGTCACATGTTAGTGGTGCCCAAACCCATGGGCTGGACTCCCACATAACAACGTGCCCACACCATATATATATAATGGTCGTGTGTTAATAATAGAACCACAGTGATATTTAACACACCACCCACGCTCCATTTGACAACAGGTAAGGTCACATGCTATGTAATGTAACCATGGATTAAAACCACAACATTTTTCCCACGCGATTGATATGGTTATAGTCATATGCCCATGCATAGAACCGGGGTCGGGGCTAAGCCCTGGCCCGACCCCCCACCGAATAATACAAAATGTAAATTCATATAATTTTTAAACCATATCCAATACAAGGAACATGTGGCGGCATGTTGGCTAGCAGAGTTATGTGAAGGCGCTGCATAGTGGGAAGGTCCGGGGGTCGAACCCCGTAGCCTCCGTAGGTTTTATACAACCACATGAACAAAAATGAGGGGGACACGTGGTGCCCTTCGATTGGGCAACGTGTCTCCTTATTATTTGCTTCCAACCGGACACGTGTCACTCTTCAATTGGAAAACAATCAACCGATACAAATACGCCACATCATCAAACTGCCACATCATCAATTTCCAGGTCACTATACGATCACCACATCAGCACTGTACGGCCCTGCCACGTCAGTTGTACGGCCTGCCCAGTCAGCACCCCTTTTTTTTACTTGTTTGGCTCGGCGAACAGATCGCGATAAATTCTCCATACAGACTCCATTTTTGAAAGTAAATATACCGCCGGAATTAGGAAGACGAGACAGACGCAATGGCACCATTTTCGTCGCATTCCGAGCACTTTGAAAATTGAGCAAATTTTAGACCCCTGGTCTAGATTCTGATCATTTATTCACCTAGCCTAATATTTAAAATTTGAAACATAGCTAAATCATATAGAGAGATCCCTCTCTGAAGTTGGAAGGGATAGATCCCAGCTTCAAAAGAGGTTGGATAAAGTTACCTTAGTAGATTTCTTCTGCTGTCAACCTCTAGGAAATTTACCAAGTGCTAACATAGTGGCGACTCCACTGGGGAAAGAACTAAAAATTTATAAATTCACGTTTTTCTTTTCCACTAAAAAGAAAGTTTGTTCTTGAAAGATTGAAAATTTGAGAAAAAGTAATGTTTATAGGTTGATTAAAATTTGTACATATTGTTTTCAGACTCATAGAAACTAAAAATATATATATAAAAAAACCAAAAAGAAATCTGGCTCCCAAGAAAGTTTATACTCGATCTCATCCAGACCCAGAACCTGTGATAGAAACAGATAACCGAGAAAAGTTTCTCAGGAAAAATACCATAGCTGAAGGCTCAGTGAGTCACACTCCCTTTCATAAGTCCCTTTCCTTTTCAGGGGAACCTGTTACCTTTCAAAACCCCGACTTTGACACCTTTTCCCAACAAAGTCTGGTTAGAACACGGTCCGATAGTTTTGTGACTGAAATCATTTTCGACCCAATTGTTTTGCAACCCTGAACCCCTGAAGTTCTGTCTCCTACTGCTAAACCATAAACCACTCCCTCGGTGCTATCCAGTCCCTCCCCATCCCCGTCTTCAGCCACTACCTCGCCGATCATCCAGTTTGTTATCCCACCGCCTCCACCCATCATGGCGGCTAGATATGCTCCCTTGGTGTTGGCTGCACCTCTTCATGCCATGCCCCAAGACTATCAAAAGAGACTTCCATAGTTCGATGCAACAGGACCTTTAAATGCCCAACAACATGTCGACAAAATGAATGATTATTTTGATCTGCACGAAGTAGATGAGGCTGATGTTCAAATGAGATTGTTTTCCCAAAGTTTGATAGGTGATGTTAAAAAATGGTATAAGGGTTTACGTGCTGCATCAGTCCTTGACCTTACTGCATTCCAAAGGAGTTTTCTAGACAGATGGGAGGTAAAGAAAAATCCTCTCTAAATACTGTCATAATACAAAAATATTAGAAGAAATCAAGGTGAGACAGTACAAGATTACTGCACTCGTTTCAATAACCTATACAATGCAATCCTAGCTGAAATAAAACCTCCACAGGGTTTGGCATTGATAAAATTCCATGATGGTTTTGACGCTGACATGTCATACCAACTAAGGGAAAGAAATTCTACCACCCTGGAGGACATGCAGAAAAGCGCAATCAGTGTGGAAGCCAATTTGTTGGCAAAACGGGAACGTCAGAGGTCAGAGAGGAGAGTCACAATTAAAGAGGAACCTTCAACATCAAACTCAGATTCCAAATTGGATTCCTTGGCTAGAGAAATGGAAAGAATGATGGAAAGACTTACTGTGTCAGAAAGAAATCCTCCGAGAGAAAACCCACCAGCTCCTCAGGTGCAGAATCCCAACTTCAGGAGAAACCCTCCTCAAATCAGACAGAGAGATCCTAGGGATGAAAGAGAGCAGAGAGTTCTGGATAAACAGATCATACCTCCCTTGCAAGAGAATTATGTTGATGAAGGAGAGGAAGTGATCTAGGAACTGGAGGATACTCACATAAATCTCATGGGCATTCATGACAGCGAAGCTATTTTTCTTACCCAAGAAGAGCAAGAACTTTTTCTTCTCAATCAAACAAAAGTAAGTGAAGAAGCTGAAGATGCAGAACAACAGGCATTCAAAAATGCCATTTTGGAGGTACATCGACAGTATAATATGCAGAGTAAAAAGACAAAAGGGAGTTCCCCATAAAAGACGATTGAAATGAAGAAGGTAGTCGAAACCAAGAAATCCTCTGAGCCATGTGCCGAGAAGATTCCTGAGAAGAGTACTACCGAAGTTCCTGTGAAGAAAAACCTTACTATTCTGAAAATATTGTCACAACCTAAGGTTTCATTAAATAATCAACCAAGTACTTCTGGCCAGAAGAATGTGGTAGACAAACTAGATTTGATGAGCCAAAGCAGAGTCCCTACACCTTTCATCCTCGAAGGGGAATTAGCCAAAGTAAAAATTCCCATTCCACTTTCTGAGTTGATGAATAAAGATGCTTATCGTTCACAAGTGATTAAAGCGCTGACCATTGAACTCGATATAGGTACGAAATCCTTAATCGTTGGATCAACAAATCATTCAGATACTGTGAACCTTACTGATGATCAACCCGAACTTCTGTTCGGACCTGAAGTAGATGGCCGAGACGATAATGGTTATGTTGCTCCTTTTTACATCAGTCTAAACATACATGACCTAATCTTGCATAACACTATGCTGGATTCAGGTGCTTCCCACAATATGATGCCTAAAGCAGTGATGGAGAAACTGGGACTGGAGGTCACCAGACCTTACAAGGATTTACACTCATTCGACTCCAGTAAAGTTAGATGTATGGGTTTGATCAAGGACCTATGTATCACCCTTGTTCATATTCCTGCAAAGAGCATGGTCATGGATGTGCTAGTTGCAGACATCCCTCTGAAGTATTGAATGTTGCTATCCCAGTCTTGGGGGGGCAAGTTGAGAGGTACCCTGCAACTGGATATGTCGTATGCCACTATCCCAGTTTTTGGGCAACAAAGAAGGCTATACCGAGAAACATTGATGAAATACATGGTCAGGAGCCAAGAAAAACCACACAACTATCCCCTTTACTCCACGCATTATGACTTGGATTCTTTTATCTTGTACAATGATGGTGACACAGGAGAGCCAAAATCTCAGCTGGTAGAAGATACATCTAGTCCGGATGAAGGCCAATAAATCATTGAGGTAGTAAGGAAGAAAAACGTGATAACTGAAGAATTACCAGCAGATTTTTGGAGCATGGATTTTGATGGAGAAGTAAGAAAAGAAGGAGCTGGAGTAGGAGTCTGGCTGCATAATCACAGAAATAGGTATTCAGAAAACCATTCTTACAAATTAAATTTCCAATGCACTAACAATATTGCCGAGTATGAAGCCTTGATGCTCGGTCTAAAGCTTTTGAAAAGAGTTGGTGCTAAACAGATTATGGTAAGAGGTGATTCTGAGTTGATAATCAAGCAAATCAAAGGTGAGTACGCTGCGAAACACCCATGTCTTAGAGCTTATAGGAATTATGTTCTTGATGCCCTTAGATGTTTCACTAAAGTTGACTTGTAGGTAATGCCAAGGGGACAAAACATTCTGGCGGATGGATTGGCTACGTCAATAGCCACATGTAAGATTCCTTTCCGCTCGACTCGCCCATACACTGTAGGGGTGAAATGCAGACCAACCGTTCCCGACAATATCAGGTAATGGAAAGTGTTTGGTAATGATGATCAAATCGAAGACTTCTTGCAGTGTAAAAATGATTTTGAATGTACAAATACATATTTAGAGAACGAGGATGAAAATGTAAATAGATCTGATTTTGAAATTGATAGTGTAAATAGCGTAGATTTAGGAGAATTAGGCGATGATGAGATGGAGGCCGATATTTTGCATTTGAAAAGTAATGTTTTGCCTAGGGGTCTATTTCCTTTAGAGGACTTGTTTGATTTTAACGACATAGCCAAAAAACTAAAAATTGAAGCCAATGGACAAGAGGTAGAAGACTGTAATATAGGGACCGAAGAGAAACTCAGGATAGTCAATTTGTCTAAATCATTACCCCCTGAGAAAAAACTCAAATAGATTGAGTTGTTCAAAGAATATTCGGATGTCTTTTCCTGGGGTTATGAGGATTTGAAATCTTATGATACTAGCATCATACAACACTGGATTCCAATAAAAGAAGACCAAAAACCGTTCAGACAGAAACTTAGGAGGATAAATCCCAAGTTACTCCCTCTGATAGAAAAGGAAATCAAAAAAATGTATGATGCCAAAATCATAGTCCCGTTGCGTTTTTCCAAATGGGTCTCTAATTTGGTCCCTACACGTAAGAAATCTGGGGAAATCAGACTTTGCATAGATTTCCAAAATCTGAATAAGTTCTCCCTGAAGGGTAATTACCCCTTTCCAAAAATGGACCACATCCTTCAAAGGGCAGTCAGATCCAGTCGAATCTCTTTGCTAGACGGTTTCTCGGGTTACAATCAGGTCCTCGTCCACCCAGATGACCAAGACAAAACTGCTTTCACTACACCATGGGGCACTTTCATGTATGTGAAAATTTCTTTAGGTTTAATGAACACCGAAGCCACTTTCCAGAGAGCGATGGACATCACCTTTGTGGAAGAATCGGGTAAGTTTATTGTCATCTATTTGGATGACGTAACTGTGTTTTCCCAGTCTGATGACGAGCACCTAAGTCATCTTAGACGATTCTTTGAGAAATGCAAGAGGTTTGGGATTTCTTTAAATCCTAAGAAAAGTCTTTTCAGACTAGAGGAAGGCAAACTGCTAGGACATATCATCTCCAAAGACAGAATCAAAATAGACCCCAGCAGAATTGAGGCTATACAAAAATTAGAACACCCAAGAAACATTAAAGAATTACAGTATTTTATTGGGAGAATAAACTTTCTATGAAAATTCATTCCCAATCTGGCAAAGCTCCTCAGAAACATTACAAATATGTTAAAAAGGGATGTAAAAATAAAATGGGACACTGAGTCCAGACAGTCTTTCGAACAAGTCAAACGAGCACTCACAGAGGCCCCTGTCTTGATCAGTCGTGATTTTACCAAGGATTTCTATTTTTTTTCTTTCATTTCTGAACATACTATAGCAGCGATATTACTACAAAATAACAATGAAGGGTATGAAAAACCCATAGCTTTCTTTAGTAAAGCATTAAGAGACGTTGCTCTGAATTACAAGATAATGGAGAAACGAGCTTTTGCCTTGGTAAAAGCCATAAAATACTTTAGATTCTACATTCTCCATTCCCACACCATAGCATATGTTCTGAATGCGTTAGTAAAAGACATTTTGACCCAGGACAATCCGGATGGAAGAAGAGGAAAATGGATTGCTGTCATTTTAGAATATGACATAGATATTGGCGCAGGTGCACCTTCCCAGGGCACGTCCGCTCACAGGACCTTCTACTTCTTCTGGACCGGAGAACTCTAAGGTTCCTCTATTTCCATGTCGGGAAATATTCACCCATAGATTCTCCTCGCGATCCCCCTCTCTCAACTTATCGGAGGATCAGAACTCGTAGTTTTGCAAGTTCACTGTCAATCACTAGGCTCTAGAATCCCCGAGACCCGATGGCCAGTCAATGCTGACTTTATCTTCCCCCTGTCGGGATTTCTACTTTGTCGGGATATCGCTACTCATGATATCGAGCACTATGATTTTCCGACTCCCGATACCCGATGTGCTCCTTTCGTTTCTTTAGCCCCAACTAGCTAAGCCTTTAGTCCACAAAACCACTCCTATATGACCGCAGTTGTAACTCCCATCAGGGTTTCGGGGTTTGCGATGTCGAAATACTCGTGCCTCTAAGACTCGTGATTCCCTGAATCTCGATGCACCTTTTCCACGCTAGCCCTCCTGGCTATAGCTCTTAGCTCATATGATCGTTAACCCGTGACCGTGGTCAATCCTCCCATCAGGTTTTCACGTTTCATGATTTCGAAGTGAAAAAACCACTTGTCACCAGGATCAACGATATCCCGATGGATGCTTTCCTGTCAGGACTTTCCCAATAACGTCGATGGTTGCCACACGTCCTTCCAGAGGGATGGTCCTGATTCTGTCAGGATTTTGAGACTTTGGATGTCCTGTGTCCTTCACCTTAGGAACTCCAATTTCCTGATACTGTGCCACCTATCCTCCACTAGCTCCGACTATGGCCCACACAACTCTCCTGTCGGAATATCACGTATCGCGATTTCAAGTTGTAAGAGTTTTCTGTCCCTGGAATACCCGATACTCTGGACTTCGACTCCCTGGGATCTACGGACACACGTCCCTACTGATGGATGGTTCAGATATTCTCGGGATATCGCGGATCGTGATTTAAAACTACCTGTGTATCTCGCCTTTGAAAACCTCGATATGCTGAACTCTGACTCTTTTGGATCTCCTGACACGCATCCTCCACAACAAACGGTTCTGATCTTGTCAAGATTTCGCAGATTGTGATTCCAACCTGCAATATTTCTTTGTCTTTGAAAACCATGATTTTTTGAACCCCGACTTCCTGAGATCTCCTGACACGCGTCCCTCCTAATGGGCGGCTCTAATATTGTTGGGATATCGCGGATCGTGATTCCAATCTGCTAGGGTTTCCTACCTTCGAAATCCCCGATAGGTGATGTCACGTGTAGATCTGACGGTCCCTATGACTTGGGATCGATGGCTCTGCCCTTCCTGAGCTTCGAACCTCTTCCACACTTACACTGTAACCTTCTTGCACCTCTGTGAGATCCAACGACCCACGAAACTTCGTGAAATCTCCTCCAAATATTTCATCCATCCGTTCTCCCTTTGATGATTCTGTGAAATGAAGAAGTGTCTCCCCACGAGACTTGTTCACCCACTTGCCAACCTGCGATGCTTCTCTCCGACTTTCCACGACAGCTTCCCTGCACTTATCCTTCAGTAAATTCGAAGGCCTATTCCTCCTGATCTTTTCCTCGACTTCTCAAGTCCTCTTGAGAACTTCTTGCACGCACTCCTTATGCACTCCTTGAGAACTTCTTGCACGCACTCCTTGCGCACTCCTTCTCAAGTCTCTCCACTCTGTGCACCCCTGCAGCAGCAGTCTTCAATTACTTTACTCAGGTTCACAACCCTGAGGATTTTCCCTTGGCCTGCACACTCCTTGTACGACACTGTTCCTAACTACACTTTCGAGGAAATGAGAACAAAAGCTATCTCTAATTGAACCTTTCTGTCGATGCACTCCTTGCGGACAATTCAACTGCACTCTTTTCAAGAATCCTCTGGCTCAACTAGAGAAACAATTGAAACTCATTCACTCATCCTCTCAGACTTCAATTCAATCATGAAATCACATACACAACATGTAAAAGCAAATGTATGACAGGAAACAAATATTCATGAGCATATCAACATCAAATACATAGAGAATAACACAAACCATGAATTTGAATCAGAACTTCTTCTATTAATTCAAATTTCTATACATGGGTGTTCTTCATACAATTCTCTGCATTCTCTTTTCTTCTTGCTCCTATTTCTCAACTACTATTACCATGATATAATGAGGGTGTCTATATCTGTTTTCCCTCTTGGACTCTAAACTATCAAATCTAGAATTTAAAATCCTATCTACCAGCATTAACTAAATTAAATGCCGACTATCTACTAAAGGATGAGAGCTATCCGCTCAAGGTCCATTACAATATACTAGTACACCATCTCTTAAATGAGTCATTTAAGATCGCGCAACAATTTCAAAGCATTTTCAAAAATTTGTGTTGGCTTGTCCAACTGTCCATTCACCTCCTCGCTAGCTCGCTTGATGTGTTGGCGATGCTCCTGCATCATAATCCTCGGCTTGAAAACATTCATGGGCTCCTGTCCATGAGTTCCTTCATGGTCTATCCATGCTTTTGTATCACTGCTTTAGTCTCCCAGCTGGCATCTTCCACTGGATGATTCTTCCACTTGACTAGATACTCATAATATTGTTTTCGCCTAGTTCTCTTGTTTACTCTCCTGTCCAGTATGCATTCCATTTGTGGCTTCTCAACAACTAGAATTTGCTTCACCCACTGGATCATTGGATTCTCATCACTTTCTACTCCTGCTTCATCATCATTATATGGATATAAATCCGAAACATTAAATATCGGGGATATCCCGATCCCATCGGGTAACTCGATATCATAATCATTTTCTCCAAATTTTCTCAAGACTTTACATGGCTCAATTTTCTTCATCTTTAGCTTATTGTATGTTCCTCTCGGGAACCTTTCCTTCCTCAAATGTGCCAGAACTAGGTCACCAACTTCAAACTAAAGTTGTCTCTAATGCTGATCTGTTCTGCGCTTGTATTCCTGACTTGACTTTAATAGTCGCTCCTTCACTTGGCTATGAAGTTCCTTCATCGCTTCAACGAATTCTTCTGCACTAGCACTGTTAGTAGCAGTCTGTTTTGAATCCCTTAATTCATAAACTCCCCTCGGATGTATCCCATAGACAATCTGAAATGGACTTCGGCCTGTGCTCTTGTTCACTGAGTCTTTGTATGCAAACTCTGCTTGTGGTAATATATTATCCCAACTGCTATGGTGCTCCGCCACTAAGCTCCTCAACAAGTCTCCCAGACTTTTGTTGACCACTTCCATTTGTACATCCATCTGAGGATGATAAGAAGAACTAAACATCAAATTAGTCCCCAGCTTCTTCCATAAGGTTCTCCAAAAATGCCCTATGAATTTGGTGTCTCTGTCCGAAACTATACTTTTCGGCAATCCATGAAGTTGAATGACCTCATTGAAAAACAGATTTGCGATGTGAGTCGCATCATTAGTCTTATGGCATGGGATAAAATGTGCCATCTTAGAAAACCTGTCTACTACCACAAATATGGAATCAACACCTCTTTGTGTCCTTGGCAAACCCAATACAAAATCCATGCTTATTGCCTCCCATGGCCTCTCTGGTATGGGCAATGGCTGATAAAAACCTGCATTCTGCTTCCTTCCCTTCGAATGCTGGCAAATTCTGCACCTATCAATGAATCTCTTGACATATTCTCGCATCCATAGCCAAAAGTATGACTCATTCAGCTTCGCGAATTTATTTTCATGGCCGAAATGTCCTGCCAAGCCACCACTGTGTTTCTCTTTTAACAAGTTCTCCCTCATGGAGAAATTCAGAATACACAGTTGATTGCCTCTGAAAAACAATCCCTCTTGGATCATATAATCTATCCAAGGGCTCCGATCTCTGAGAACTAGATTCTCAGCTGCTTCATACGCCTCTGCAAAATCTGCATCTCCTGCTTACATGTCCCTGATATTTTCAAAACCCAATGTTTTGACTTGAAATTCCCGCAACAACAAACACTTCCTGCTCAAAGCATCAGCCACTTTGTTAGCAGTACCATAAATATGCTTAATCACAAATGTGAAATTCTTCATATACTCTACCCATTTGGCATGTTTCTGATTCAACTTCTCTTGTTGAGTCACAAACTGTAATGCATGATTATCACTGTACAATACAAATTCTTTCGGGATCAAGTAATGCCTCCACTTCTTCAACGCCTGGATAATAGCATAGAATTCTTTATCATATGCGGATTATTTCAGTTTTTCCTCATCCAACTTCTCACTGAAATATGCAAATGGTTTGTCTTCCTGACTCAAGACCGCTCCTATGGAAAACCCGCTTTCATCACATTTCACCTGAAATGTTTTATGAAAATCCAGCAACACCAAAACCGGTTGTTCCATGATCTTCTGCTTCAACAGATTGAATCTCCTCTCAGCCTCTGCTATCCAGTGAAAAGACTTATGCCTCTTCTTCACTGTATCCATCATCGCTTCACTAATCCCACTGAAATTCCTGATGAATTTTTGGTAGAAACTAGCCAAACCGTGAAAACTTCTCACCTCAAATATGTTCCTTGGTGATGGCCAATTCTTGATTACTTCCACCTTATCTGGATCCATTCTCAACTCATTTTCTGAAATAACAAAACCCAAGTAAATGAGATTTGTCTTCATGAATGAGGATTTCTTCATATTAATCAACAACTTCTCCTGCTGTAGTTTCTTCATCACAATAGCCAAATGCTTCAGATGTTCATCCTTCGTCTTGCTAAAAACCAATATGTCATCCAGATACACGATGACAAATTTCCCGATGAACTCCTTCAGGACTTCATTCATCAACCTCATAAAGGTACTTGGTGCATTTGTCAAGCGAAATGGCATGACAATCCATTCATACAAACCTTTGTTTTTATTGAATGTTGTTTTCCACTCATCACCTTCTCTCATGTGAATCTGGTGATATCCACTCTTCAAATCTATCTTTGGAAAAAAAAAATCTCCACTTAAGCAATCCATCAAATCATCCATTCTTGGCAATGGGAATCTATACCTGATAGTTATCTTATTAATGGCTCTTGAATCCGTGCACATCCTCCAGCCTCCATCTTTCTTTGGACTAAGTACTGTCGGAACAACACATGGACTCAAGATTTCTCTGACCAATCCCTTGTCCAATAAATCCTGGACCTACCTTTTAACCTCTTCATTCTCTTGCGGCATCAATCTGTACGTGGCTTTGTTTGGTAAACTAGCTCCTGGTATGAGATCAATATGATGACTCACACTCCTCATCGGTGGCAACGAACGAGGTAATTCATCCACTACAATATCAACGAACTCTTCCAGTAGTTCCTAAACTTCTTCTGGCAAATCGTCCACTCTTGTGCTAGTCAGAAAAATTCTCGTTTTTCTGACCACAAAGAATTGTGGATCCTCCTTCTTCTTAACTTCTGTAAGAATTTCCTTCCCACTCATGAGAAGTATTGTATTGCTTACCTCCGATTTCACCTCTTTATCCTCAATTGGATGCAACATATGGGTTCTCCCATTCCTCTCTAGGGTGTATGTGTTCATCCTCCCATCATGAATCACATTTCTATCATATTTCCATGACCTACCCAACAATAAATGAAAAACATCCATAGGAATAACATCACATAAAATTTTATCATTATATCCTCCTATCTTGATGTCAACTAAGCACTGTTTAGTGACATTTACCTGATGTCCCTTCTATAGCCATGAAACTTTGTATGGACTTGGATGATCAGTCATCTCCAGCTCCAGCTTCTCTACCATCTTGGTCGAAACGAGATTATCTATGCTCCCACTATCCACAATGACTTTGCATACTCTATCCTTGGTCTTGCAAGCAATCCTAAAAAGATTGTTCCTCTGTGCTGAATTCTCCATCTCCTTCTCTGGCATCAAAAGGAATTTCCTCATCACCAGTGACCTTCCGCCTTCAATGTATTAAGCCTCAACATCTCACCTCTGTGCCTTGGTGATGTGAGTCTCTCCAGTTTCTTTCTTTTTTTCTGGACACTCGAACGACCTGTGCCCATTCTTTCCACATGTGAAGCATGTGATTACTCCACCTCTTCCTCTTCCTTTATCTCTAGTACGAGGAAACCTATTATTATCAGCATATCCTCCTCTTTGTTCAGTATGTTTTTCTCTCTGTTCAGCATATCGCCCTTGCTGTGAACTTCTCGCCTCTCTCAACTTTTCCCTGAGGTTTCTTCCATTCCTCCTTGGGATTCTGGTATTTATCTTGGGCAACTGCTTTGCCTCTGAGCTGACTTTTGCCTCGGCCCCTCTGACTTTGTTTACGGCTCAACTTCTCCTCAGCTTTCAGATCCATTTGGTAAGCATTCTCCACCATTCGGATGGTTTCCATACTTATTTCATCCTGAATTTCATACCTCAGGCCATTCATATACCTGGTGTTAAGGTCCTAACCCGCACATAGGTAGATTAATGTATTCGGATGTAATAAAGGTCAATATTAATAAGACCTTTCAATAAAATAGAATAAGGCGGATGTAAGAAGACCTAATAGAAGCTTCCTCTTCTAGAAGGATCTTCC
>ML788892.1:554068-576600 GCA_009831015.1 Picea engelmannii
TAGCATTTCGTTCCTGTTCTGCATATTTTATATATCTGGTATCTTGCACCTGGACACCTTTTCATCATTGCTTTCGTGATGACCTGCCCTGATATTCAATCTGTAAAATTCCTTGGTATACTCCTTCACTGTCATCATCTTCTGTCTCAGGTTCTGCATCCTCCTGAACAAAGAAATTTGATAATCCCTGGGAATGAATTTTGCCTTCATTTTTGAAATCATCCTGTCCCAGTTCTTAATTTTCTACTTGCCTTGGAAATGTCTGTCAGCTTGTAGTTCATCCCACCACAAGGCTGCATGTCCTTTTAATCTCATGATGGCATGCCTGACCTTCTTATCCTCTTCAATATATTCATAGTCGAAGTAAGTGTCTAGAGCTCTAATCCAATCTAGCAGCTCTTCCCCATCCAGATTTCCCTCATAAACTGGAATGTCCATTTTTACCTTTGTACTCATTCTTGCAACAACTTTAAGTAAGCGTTCACTCGTTGCATCTTCCGCTGGGATTTCTTCTTCTTCATGTCCAGTATCATCTTCGTTTTCGGATTCACTGATATCTCCTGCATCAGCTTTGTGCCTTTCTCTTATCTCCATGTCCTCCATTCTGGAACGAAGATTTCGCATTCCTCTCTCCACATTTGGATTCTGTACTTGCCTACCTCTTTCTCTGGACAATTCCCTTTCCTCCTCTGGATCGGGTGATTGTCTACCCCTTCTCCTTGGTGGCATGGTGAATTTTCCCTTTTCTTTGCTATAGAAAGAAAATAAGCTTTTCTAAGCTCTGATACCACTTTGGCATAGGCGCACCCTCCCAGGGAACGTCCGCTCATAGGACCTTCAACTTCTTCTGGCCCGGAGAACTTTAAGGTTCCTCTATTTCCCTGTCGGGAAATCTTCACCCAAAGATTCTCCTTGCGATCCCCCTCTCTCAACTTATCAGAGGATCGGAACTCGCAGTTTCGCAAGTTCACTGTCAATCACTAGGCTCTCGAATCCCCGAGACCCGATGGCCAGTCAATGCTGACTTTATCTTCCCCTTGTTGGGATTTCTGCTTTGTCGGGATATCGCTACTCACAATATTGAGCATTATGATTTTCCGACTCCCGATAGCCGATGTGCTCCTTTCGTTTCTTTATCCCCAACCGGCTAAGACTTTAGTCCACACGACCGCTCCTATACGACTGCAGCTGTAACTCCCATCGGGGTTTCGGGGTTTGCAATGTCGAAATACTCGTGCCTCTAAGACTCTAAATTCCCTGAATCCCGACGCACCTTTTCCATGCTGGCCCTCCTGGCTATAGCTATTAGCTCATATGATCGTTAACACGTGACCGTGGTCAATCCTCTCATCGGGTTTTCACTTTTCATGATTTCGAAGTGCACAACCCACTTGTCACCGGGATCCCCGATATCCCAATGAACCAAACCTTGATGGATGCTTTCCTGTCGGGAATTTCTTGATAACACCGATGGTTTCCATGCGTCCTTCCAGAGGGACGGTCTTGATTCTGTCAGGATTTTGAGACTTTGGATGTCCCATGTCCTTCAACTTAGGAACTCTGGTTTCCCGATACTATGCCACCTGTCCTCCACTAGCTCCGACTGTGGCCCACACAACTCTCCCGTCGGAATATAGCGTATCACGATTTCAAGATATAAGAGTTTTCTGTCCCCGGAATCCATGATACTCCGTACTCTAACTCCCTGGGATCTAAGGACATGCGTCCCTACTGATGTATGGTTTGGATCTTGTCGGGATATCGTGGATCGCGATTTCAAACTACCTATGTATCTCGCCTTCAAAAACCCTGATATTCCGAACTCCGACTCTTCTGGATCTCCTGACACGCTTCCTCCACAACGAACGGTTCTGATCTTGTCGGGATTTCGAAGATCGCGATTCCAACCTGGAAGATTTCTTTGTCTTTGAAAACCCCGATTTTCTGAACCCCAACTTCCTGAGATCTCCTGACACATGTCCCTCCTGATGGATGGCTCTGATCTTGTCAGGATATCGCGGATCGCGATTCCAATCTGCTAGGGTTTCCTACCTTCGAAATCCCCGATAGGCGATGTCACGTGTAGATCTGACGGTCCCTATGACTTGGGATTGACGACTCTACCCCTCCTGAGCTTCAAACCTCTTCCACACTTACACTATAACCTTCCTTCACCTCCTTGAGATCCAACGACCCACAGAACTTCATGAAATCTCCTCCAAATATTTTGTCCGTCTGTTCTCCCTTTGATGATTCTGCGAAATGAAGAAGTGTCTGCCCACGAGACTCATTCACCAGCTCGCCAACCTATGATGCTTCTCTCCGACTTTCCACAACAGCTTCCCTGCACTTATCCTTTAGTAAATTCGAAGGCCTATTCCTCCGGATCTTTTCCTCAACTTCTCAAGTCCTCCTAAGAACTTCTTGCACGCAATCCTTGTGGAAAACCTTCGACGACGTCTAAGTGTCGAAGTCTCTCCACTCTGCGCACCCCTGTAGCAGCAGTCTTCAATTACTTTACTTAGGTTTGCAACCCTGAGGCTTTTCCCTTGGCCTACGCACTCCTTGCACGACACTATGCCTAACTACACTTTCGAGGAAATGAGAACAAAATCTATCTCTAATTGAACCCTTCTGTCGACGCACTCCTTGCGGACAATTCAACTGCACCCCTTGCAAGAATCCTCTGGCTCAACTAGAGAAACAATTGAAACTCATTCACTCATCCTCTGAGACTTCAATTCAATCATGAAATCACATACACAGCATGTAAAAGCAAATGTATGTCAGGAAACAAATATTCATGAGCATATCAACATCAAATAAACAGAGAATAACACAAACCATGAATTTGAATCAAAACTTCTTCTATTAATTCAAATGTCTGTACATGGGTGTTCTTCATACAATTCTCTGCATGCTCTTCTCTTCTTGCTCCTGTTTCTCAACTACTATTACCATGATACAATGAGGGTGTCTATATCCATTTTCCCTCTTGGACTCTAAACTATCAAATCTATAATTTAAAATCCTATCTACCAGCATTAACTAAATTAAATGTCAACTATCTACTAAAGGATGAGAGCTATCCGCTCAAGGTCCATTACAATATACTAGTACGCCATCTCTTAAATGAGTCATTTAAGATCGCGCAACAATTTCAAAGCATTTTCAAAAATTTGTGCTAGCTTGTCCAGCTATCCATTCACCTCCGCGCTGGCTCACTTGATGTGTTGGCGATGCTCCTGCATCAGAGATTAAGCCTATGAAGCTAATCAAGGGTCAAGGCCTAGCAAAATTAATGGCTAAATCTAATTTCCATGCTCTTGACATTAATTTTTTAGCTGCATCATATGAACAGGGAGAGATGGAAACTCCAAGCGTGAGAGAGGTATTTCTCAACTCTCCATGGTACGCAGACCTTATATTCGTTTTGCAAAATTTACAAGCTCCCCCTGGTTTGACTAAGACTAAAGCTAGATTTTTGAAGTTGAAAGCCTTAAAATTATGTATTCTAGAAGGTAATCTGTATTGTAAAGATCCTGGAGGTATTCTGTTAAATTGTTTATTGAAAGATGAAGTTGACAAAGTGTTACAAGAATTTCATGTAGGAGAATGTGGTGGCCATCTGAACTAGAAGGTCAAAACCAACAAAATCCTCAGAGCTGGTTTCTATTGGCCCACCCTATTCGCTGATGTACATTGCACAGTGACCGCATGTCATCAATGTCAGTTGTTTGAAGGCAAAAGGAAAATCCTTCCTCTCCCCCTGAAACTGATCTCAGTTGAAGCCCCTTTTCAGCAATGGGGGTTGGACTTCATTGGAGAAATACACCCCCCTTCTTCAGGCCAGCACAGGTGGATTCTCACTGCCACAGATTATTTTACCAAATGGATTGAAGCGGTACCAAGAAGACAAGCAACTGATTCTGTTATTATCAAATTCCTTGAAAATAATATCGTGTCTCGCTTTGGATGTCCTAGAAATATTATAACTGACAATGCAGCTGCTTTTCGGTTGAAGAAACTCATAGATTTCTACAACCAGTATCACATTGGTTTGGGGCATTCCATAGCCTACTACCCTGAGGGGAATGGGATGGTGAAATATTCAAACAAAACCTTGGTGAACATCATCAAGAAGACGTTGCAGGAAAATAAGAAATCGTGGCATAACAAGTTGGTGTTTTCATTGTGGGCTGACAGACTGACCACCAAAAGGTCAATCAATATGTCACCATACCAACTGGTCTATGGAACATAAGTAGTTTTCCCCACTTCCTTAGGGGTCCCTGTCATGAAGTTGCTTCAAGATGTACAAGCCAAGCCAAATGACTCACAGAGAAGGATCAACCAGATGATCCATTTGCAGTAGTCCAGGGAAGAAGTTTTCAAAAAGACTTAGGTAATCCAAGAAAGCATCAAGAAGATTTTTGACAAAAGAACCAAGGAAGATGATTTTGAGCTAGGAGATTTGGTGCTGAGATGGGATGCCAGAAATGAAGACAAGGGAAAGAATGGAAAATTTGACAGTCTGTGGAGAGGACCATACATGATTCAAGAATTCAGGGGAAACAACGATTTCTTTCTAAACAACACTGATGGGACAGATCTGCGAGGAGGACCTGCAAATGGAAGAATGTTGAAGCATTATGTGCCACCTAAGTAGAGACTCGAGTTTTCACTCACCATTGTACATACCATTTTTATTTTTCGCCTGCATTTCTAAGTGAATAACATAAGTCAGTTGGTTGAAGCCCGAAGATAAGGCCCTAAGCTGCTGACCACTGTTCTTCCAATTTTTGAGAATAAAACCAATCAATCAACGAAGGCTACTAGGCAAAAATTTTCAGAATGACAGGAACCAGGATTCTTGGCACTTCACATGGAAAGTACCATCCCTAGGTGGAGCTGCTGTTATCACCCTATAAGTTATAGGATCAATTGGTGACTGGAATATTATCTATCTCTAGTATTTTTGTTGACAAATGATTTTTCATTCTGCAAATAATTTGAAAAAGAAAAAGAAAGAAAAAAGAAAGGAAAAAGAGAAAAGAAAGAAAATAAAATAAAAGAGGGCATAAAAGAATTCAATAAAATACCCATGCAATAATAGTAACTTGGTCCATACCTTTCAAGCATGGCCAAGTTATTTTTTAAATTGAGGTTGATAGGATTAGTGAATGAGTTTGGCTAAACATTTTATTCTTAACCAAAGTATCTAGGTTAGATTAGTGAATAAATCTGGCTAGACTGTCTAATCTTGGTCAGATAGCCCCAAGGTAGAGTAAATTATTAACCCAACGGTCTAATCTGGGTTAATTGTCATAGGAAGCTAGGTTAGAATATAGGCTAGTTGCTTTATTTCTTTATTTCAATAAGAACCAGTTTGATGATCAATTTTGCACCATGATTTGGATACCTAAAATGTTGTTCGACTAACCCCTTAGTGGTGTAGACATGAAAAGTATTGGAGAAAACCCATGAAAAAGCACTTATCCTAAGTTTCTCAGTGCATGTATTTTCCATGCCCTCACTTATGCTCCATTCATCTATCAATGGTCCAGATGATTGTGCCCAGATCTACAGTGGACAGATCATTTCAGACCCCCTCGAACGTTCTATCTTTAATGGAGGGGGGGGGGTCTGGAATTGCTGACAAGACCCACACACATCTGGATGGCTCAGGATCAAGCACGCAGATCTGCGATCAGTAATGGATTCCGGACCCCCCCTTCCATTATTCCTTTAATGGAGGGGGGGGAGGTCCGAAATGTGTGGTAAACAATGTGCTCAGATTTGCGGCCAAGAAGCAAGCGCACAAATCAACAACTACAGGTGTTTTTCAGACCCCTTGGATGATCTTCTTTTAACTGAGGGGGAGGGGTCAAGAATGGTATTTTTCCCCTGGCGAGCCCCTCTTCATACATGGCAACGATCTAATGGCCTTGAGTCCCATCATATCCTACTATCTGACATACCATTGTCACCTCTGGATGTCACCATCTACCTTTCCCGAAATAGTCACGTCCCATAACTGTTGTCAGTTCTTCCCCACCATTCGCTCATGGAAATCCCCCTCACTATGACCTTTACCCCAATCGGTAGTCACCACATCACTCATCCGTATCCCTCAGTCACCATCACCTGCCATCTCACACTCTAAGTGATCCATTGGCCATTTATTACTGGATGACCTATCCGTTACCAGCTGACATATCTCCCACGTCCAATGGACACCCATTTACTCAAAACCACCCTTTTCCTTCCTATTTTCACCATTTACCCACTCATTGCACCAGAGAGATTTACCCCGTTTTCTCCTCTGTTACAGTCAGTTTCCCCCACCAACAGCCACCACACTAATGTTGTTTTTCTTGCAGGTACTGTTGCAGTAATGGCGCCAAAGTCCAAACAAGAAGAAGGGGAGGAAAATCCATTTCTCCCACCTCCTGTCGACCTCAACGGGATCCCACTGGTCGATAAAGATCGTTTAATCGCAGATACAAAGTGTGATTTTGATTTCGCAGACCTTCAGTCATGGCTCAAGGATGTCTTCCTGGACTAGAGTGATGAAATCGAACTCTGGGAGTCCAACTTACCCCTTTACCTCTTCCCTCAGATTCACCCTTTTCCATAATTCTCCCTCAAGTGCCAAGCCCACTACATTCCTGCGAAAAGAGCCATCGTCTCCTCGTCCAGAGAGATTCTTTTACTTATCACACCCGAATCTATTGACTAAATGATGCAAATTCCCCGAGCCGACTCTGCGTCACCCTTCAACCTGGAAATTCTTATAGAGTTGTACCAGAAAATGACCTTCCCCCAAAGAGCTCAAATATTTGATATTTTCCTTCTCCCATCCGCTCAATTTCCCTCCACAAATCCTCCTTATCCTTCTTCCATGTTCTCAACTAAAGGAAACAAGATCATATCATCCCTTTGTGCCTTGTTAGGATATTATTTAGATCAGTGGGTAGATGAGCCCATTTTGGGATTTTTATCAATCTTCTCTACCGATGAGAATCCCACCACCCAGCTTGACTTCACCACATTCCTGGCGAACAATATTCACGAACAATTCATGAATTTCGCCATGGAAGGCATGTTCTGATACTCGTCCATACTGGCATACTTGTTCGTCTTCTTCCAGGTGGACAAATTCATTTTTTCCATGCAGAAGATGGATGGAGATGGAAGACCCCAGGCAGTGACGGCATGGACCTCCTTGCTCAAGCACAACTCCACAGAGTTCAGATCCAAGGAGTTCATTGATCAATTCTACCACCCTGTGGTGAGTATTCTTAGTGGTAGGCCCGAGCCTCGAATAAACGATGAAGTCCAGAGGATCCTGCATCTTTCAGATCATACCAAGATAGGGGATTGGTATTTGTACCAAGATTACACCGAGATCAGAGTATATAGGTTCAATTTGGCACCGTATAAGCTGCCCAAGTACCTGCCTGTCATAATTTTTGCGTTGGAATACATAAGGCGTATTATAAATTCTGATGATATCCATTTTGTGTCACTGAAGAAAAAGCAATAGCTAAGAATCAAAGGGCAGATTGGCTCCTTCATATGCAACAATCATGGCGCTGGGGAAGAAGCCGACAGGTTGCTGAAGGAGATGAAGTTCTTCATGAGTTTCCCATGGAATTACGATCCATGTGGGATCATCTCTGAGATAAGGGTGAAAAACAAGAACATCCCATATGTTCATGAATCTAGGCCTGATATTGAGAATTTTGTAAACCAGACAGTGTGGGAGCCTAACACATTGGTCGAAGTAGAACAGTAGGACCCCTCGGCCACTTTGTCACAAACAACCATGCCACAGGTCTCGAAAGAGAAAAGGGCTAGGCAATATTTATCTCTTCTTGTCACGGAGGTATCATCCGAAGAGTTCCAACTACATACTAAGAGGCCTAAGACTATGTTAGTTCCTGGCTCGACCAGAGAAAAAGAAGCCCCGTCTTCAATAGTGACCAAGGTTGATAGGCCACCCCTTGGTGCAGGGCTCCAGAAGGCCATTACCTCAGCATTGCCAAAGAAATCCACAGATTCTCCATTGACCACCCAGCCAGGCAAGGTAGGACCCAAGTTGATCATTTTTGAAAAGTATGAGCTGATAAAGAAAAGGAACCAGACCCTGACCAACAACACTTGTGCCTAGTTTTGGAAGCAGACGTTGACTGCGCAACATAGGCTTCTATCAGCATTTGACACCAAGAAGGGAAGAATGCATATGGAATTTCTCCAGGCACAGGTACCAGATCCAAAGGTGATCACTAACTATAAGAGGGCCACCTTCAAATTCCAGACGAAGGACGTGCATCCTGTCGATCAGATGGATCTACCCAAGAAGACAGGGGAAATGGTCTTTTACACGGTGGTGCATGCTTCCACTACTGCGTCCAAACTGCAAGTGTCTCTAAACAATTTTCAAACACAACTGAAGTTGGAGAAGATATCGTCCTTTGCCAAGGAAAATCGGATCAAGATTTTGGAGGAACTAGTCCTCAAGATTGGTTACGATCCTTCAAATGTGAAAGTTGTTGAGGAAATGATAAAGAAGAAGAATGATGACATAGCCTCCTTGAGGAAACAACTGAATATCCCACCCACAGAGGATTCATAGGCGAAGGAGATAGAAGAGAAATAAGGAGAGAAAGATGAAATGATTAAGCTACTCATGGAGCAGAATGAACAGCTAAAGGAGATGGAAGCTGAGATGGAGAAGCTAGTAAAAGAGAAAGAGCAACTGAAGCCAATGGAAGTCATTCCATTGAATTCCATTCCAATCTTGGGAGTGAGCACAACATTAGTGATAGAAGTCCCATCTGCGACTCCATTGACATCCCTGGAGAAGATAGATGACCTGGCTAAGTCTATGGAAAAGATGAACCCGTAGGAAACAGAGATCAGCAGGCTTAAAAAGGAGATTGATAACCTTTAGGAACTCAAATATTCCTTTCAGATCAGCCTCTCCAAGGAAAACCAGGTGACAGATAAGCTCAAACAGGAGTTACAATAGCTCCGGAAGTAAACAGTGGTAGGAAAGACTTTGGCAGAGGTTAAAGAAAGTGTATGGACAGACATCACCAAGTCCATGAACGAGATATGGCCCATGATACAAATCATGTTTGAGCAGAATGAATTGGTGCAGAGAAGCAAGCAGGCCATTGAGAATATCAGATTAGAATTGGGAGAGATGCCAACACAGGTGAATGAGATCATCAAGTTCCTGAATTCTAAGACCAGGGAAGAACTGGAAGAGCTAAAAATTGAAGACAGAATAGAGACCATCCTTGAGGTCAAAAGATTTTTGACCAAGAGAGGATTAATGCTTCAGCTGGAAGAAAATGCTCAGGCCATGGACCTAGGGGTATAAAGATTCTTCAGTAAGATTGAGGCTCTACAGAAGAAAGGTCTACCTGGTCTGAAGGTAATGAATGATAAATTGATGACACTCCCAAACTACAAGAAGAGATTGGTTGATGTGGATAAGGACAGTTCAAAGTTTGCAGGAATTCAAGGCAGCATCACTGGTAAAGAATTTCTAGATGCTCTTCAGTGGGACATCAGTATCCAACATGAGATTCGATACATCTTCCTCACCAAGCCTACCTTTTCCAAGTACACAGAAATGGATGAAGTGTATCGACGACTACTCAAAGTCAGCGTGCCCAGTCATCTTCGATGGGAGGAACTCTGTGGTATGATTGAGTAGCAGATGAGTTGTCCTAGTCTAGTCATTTGTCCATTCATATGAGGTCGTGTAGAGGCTTCATCAATGGTCCACCCAGAAATCAACGTGCAGTTACACCACATCATCAAGCAGTTCCTAGATTTAAGAAATTTGTTAAGTTAGTTAGGCTAAAAATAGATTTAGCACATCCTGGTCATTAATGACAGGATCATTTGTAATTTGAGTTATAAATACTTCACCTTTTGAAGTATTGAGTGTTGTTTATCTTCACACCCTAAAGCTATCAGACTGTAATATTTTTGAAGAGATCTTTCGTTAATACAAAGAGGCACTTTTACAGGATTCTTGCATGTATTCACTGGTGATGTTGTTCTTTCTACGTTAATTGTTATTCTTACTTTGTTATCATATTGTTTTCTAAATATAATCTTTAGAAGTAATGAAAGTTGCAGGATTTATCTCGTATACCCTGTTTCTGACTCAAAAGATTTAAGTGTTTATCTTCTCCTTTTACAATAAAGAAATTCTTAACTGCTTCTTTGTTGTAATTGTCTTTCTCACCTTTTCTGCTATTCCTCATTTATGCTACTAAGGAATCCAGTGATTATATTATCTCGCCCTGTGGAAGTTTTCCTTTGCGTTTCTAGTTTGGATTTCATACTTTATTCAAGACATAGACCCCATAGCCCAATGGATGTGTATACTGTCTCAACCAACTCGACAAACACTACGACAACAAAAACCGACTTATTTATTCACCTAGCCTAATATTTAAAATTTGAAACATAGCTAAATGATATAGAGAGATCCCTCTCTGAAGTTGGAAGGGATAGATCCCAGCTTCAAAAATAGTTGGATAAAGTTACCTTAGTATATTTCTTCTGCTGTCAACCTCTAGGAAATTTACCAAGTGCTAACAGAATCCAAGAAACGATAGGGAGAAAGAGAAACCACTCAAAACTGTCTTCACAAAAACACAGCTAGAAAAGACAATTTTACATTTTTGAGAAAGGTTTCAAGCTCCAATCAAGAAAAAAGAGAGTGACAAGCATAAAAAATCATTAAGAACCAATTATAACAACTTCACAAACCAACCATAGACTCTGGGTAAAGAGCACTACAAAACAGGTTGCAAAAACTGAGCAAACGAAGACAATTTCACTCAAAAAGAGACCAACTCTCCCTCACAATGGTGCACAGAGTGTTGCCAAGGCTCCCTAAAGAAATGTAGGGGAGTTCTAGAACCCTGATATGGCCTACAGGGGGGCATTGGTGCTCCCATAAACTTAGAAAAATAGCCTAAAAACATGCAAAAACTCACCCAGAATGCTTGAAAATTGGGGAAATTGTAGGTGAAGGTAGGAGAAGGCTAACAGATGATGAAAAACAAAGAATTGCTTATGAAAAAAAATTAAAAGATCAAAATTAAAATTACAAAAGACCTTTTAATCTCCTTAAAAAATTGTCTCACATAGTTAGATAAATAAGAAGAAAATGAAAAATTGTCTCTAAATCATCAAAGATAAAGAGTTATTCAAAGTAAGGAAGAAAAAGATGTCACAAACCCAAAAAATGCATCATGAATTCTCAGATATCAAGGTGTTGGGGACACAAACAAGGATACACTGAGGTTGCAAGAAATCTAACCAAGTGCAAACATGAAAAAATGGATTTAGAGACTAAACCACTGCAAGATCTTTAACAAAAAGAGGGAAGCTCTCTGGTGTAAGGGGCACCAGAGCATTCCAATGCTCTCTGTAAAGCTAGCAGGGAGAACCAACGCTTTGATAGCAAGGGAAGGGGAGAGCTAGGCTTCAAAACGTTCTTAAAAATATCCAAGAATCCAAAAATTCAAGCAAGTTTAGAAACCCAAAGTGTATGGGATGAAGTGAAGGGTCAATAAAAAAATATAAGAATCAAAGACACAGTATGAATAATATCAAAATGAGCAAAGGAAATCAAGATCTAGGAAGGAAAAAATTCAAAGGTCCCTCCCCAGTGGAGTCGCTAATTTCTTTTACAGGAGAATCCTCCTGCAGACAAGTGGATTCCCTTTTGGTATCTAGACCCCTAAAACCAAGACAAAAAGGATGATATCATTGGTCACTGACATCCTTTTAGATCTAATTAAGCTAATTAATGAAGAGGAAGAATAAAAGTGTACCTTTTTAAATGGAGTTTGTCCTCTCAAATTCCAAGTTGATATTCAATCCCAAGCTCCTCGATAGGTCCTATAGAACAAACAAAGATACAAAAATCTTCCTATTATACTGAGATTAGCTCAAATATAGATCTATCTATTGAAGACAAGTTCATGTGGAACAAACATAAAATTGAAAGAAACATGCCAAGCATGTACGTATATTAATGAGAACAAATGAAGAATGCTTACAATCCTCTTATGGAGGTGCAATAACTTCTTCCAACTCTCCTTATCCAAACCTTTTACTCAAGTAATCTACATTGATTATGCTTCAATGGCATCTCACTTATGGGATCATAAGTTTGGTGTAATTATCAATCTCCATATATCTCAATACCACTCATGAGATCATAAGTTTGGTATCTCTGTCTCTCTATCCATGTATGTATTGTATGTTTCCTATGAGATCATAGGTTTCATACCTTCAATATTTTCATGTATCTTTTACCATGAGAAGGCCTCATTATATAGGCTTTGATAGGCCCAACTACTTGATATATATTTGGGATAAGTTGAGGATTCCTCTCCTTCAGTTGTGGATCTTTCCTAATATCATACCTTGAACTCATATTCGAATCCAACCAACTTCAAAGATTGAGGGGATTCTTCCTTGATTTATCTCAACAAACCAAAATTCGATCAGGAAGGGTAGTGCTCCCCCAAAAGGGTGTACAGGGCATTTAAACACTCCCCCAAAGAAGGCTAGGGAGCACCGGTGCTCCCTGACAGTGGATAGGGGAGCGCTTCCTTCCAAAAATCATTTTTAAGTAATTTTTTAAGTGGAAAAAGGCTTGTACTCCTTGTCAAGTGATTTCTCCTCTTAAAAACTAGTCTTTGAGGTGTATTAAGTGTCCTTATGATGTTGTTAGAGGCACGACATAGGCAAAATGGAAGTATGATGTTTGTGACACTTTTGGTCAATATGTGACACTTGCAGACAAGATGTGCCACTTACAACACTTGTAATGACGACACTTGCGACACTATTGAAGTGAGTAATTTTGATGTGTAACAGTTTCAATACGTGTTGACATGATGTGTAATCGATGAAAATATTAGCATATGGATAGTTATCCTCCAGGATTTCGACTTGGATTTTGTTTCGGTAAAATCCAAAAAGTCATTGGTCTTCACGAAACTCATCTCAAAACTTCTAGTCGAATCAGGTCATGTTATACCGGTGGAGTCGCATATCAAAGGAGACATGTTTTTGATTGCCTCTTCAGACCCTTGGTATGGAGATATACTAGTCTATCTCCAGAGTTTGAAGTTCCCCACCTCTTCTTGTCGTGATGAGTGTCATTGTATATGCCATTAGGCCAAGAACTATCTCATACTCAAGGACACTCTGTATCTTCGAGGTGTAGACTGCATCCTTCACCAATGTCTCACTCATGAAGAAGCATAAATCATGCTTAACGATTTCCACACTGGAGCATGTGGCGGTCATTTGTCTAGGTTGGCAACAACCCAAAAGATTCTACGAGCCAGTTACTTTTGGCCGAAATTAATCAAATATTGTGTTGAATTAGTCAATAAGTGCCACCAGTGTCAGGTCGTCTCTTGGAAGATGAGGGCACACCCCACTCCCATGTTTCCTGTCATCATTGTTGGTCCCTTCACCAAGTGGGGGATGGATTATGCTACATGCAACCCCCCTTTAGCAAGGGGGCATCGTTATATCATCATAGAGGTACACTACTTTACGAAGTGGGTCGAGGCTATGCCAACATTTAAAGATGATGGTGAGACAACAAATCTCTTTTTGTTTAACCAGATAATAGAAAGGTTTGGTGTCCCGAGAGAGATTTTCATTGACCATGGTAGTCACTTTCAGAATAAAATGGTGTCTGACTTAACGTCAAATCTTGGGTTGAGGAAATAACATTCATCACCCTACTACCCATAAGCGAATGGTCAGGTGGAAGCTATGAATAAGTCCCTTAAGACTATTTTAGAGTGAACAATCAATTCAGCCAAGTCAAACTAGAATTTGATGTTGTACTTTGCATTATGGGCCTACCGAACATCTATTAAGACTGCAACCAATTTCTCACCTTTTCACCTCGTTTACGGGCTGAAATCAGTCTTGCCTATAGAGTGCCAGATTCCGTCTCTAAAATTGGCAGTACAGTTACTGCCAGACAATTTACTTCTTGAAGAGTGTTTATTATATCTCGAGTAGCTTGATGAGCACCATCGTGATGCAGCCTTGGCTAACGAGGCTCACAAAAAAAAATTCAAGTGTCAGTATGATCGATCTGTTCGTCCTCAGATTTTCTTGGAAGGTGACCTTGTCCTAGTCTATGACCAAGATAAGGATCCCCTTGAGGCAGGCAAGTTCAAACCCATGTGGTTCGGACCTTTCATCATGAAGGAGGTTCTAAAGAAGGGTGCTTATCATCTAGTGGCATTTTAGGGAAATGATTTGAAGGAGCCTGGAAATGGGCTCTACCTCAATAAGTATTACTCGTATGTGGGTCTCCTTGGGTGACTTCTTGTACATATGTATAGTTCTTATACATTTTTTCTTTTTTAGTTTTTTTCCTTTTGGTCTTATGGACGTGTCGTTTTTTATGTCATCTATTTCATTATGGAATATGTCAAGTGAATCAAACGTGTTCGTTGGGTTTGCTGATGGCACTAGCTAACACACTCAAAGGCTTTCTTCTGCAACTTGGGTGATTTTCACACCTTAGGGCTAGTTGCTATCTTCAGGAGGTATCTGTTTAGGTGACGCCAGAAACAATGTCGTTGAATACAACACAGTCTTAGAGTTTCTTTGTGACACTTGGTTGCATGGTATCTCTCATCTCCAGGTCTACTTAGATGCTCAATTGGTTGTGTCTTAGTTAAATGGGGTTTACCGCATTTACAATCCTACTCTACACCGACGGTTCCTTAGAGTACGTCTCTTAGAACGAAGCTTTGATTACATTATGTATAGCCATGTTCCTAGGAAATTGAATCAAATCAAAGATACTCTAGCTAATCATGTATTATATTGGAATATTTCACACATGTAAGGAAAATCACACACACGCACATGTAAATACATTTGTAAAATAGATGTAGTCCATAAAACGTAAAAAGATGTAAATATGCATTTATATCAAAAATATTAGAGTACATGGGTGGGCGCAAGCACTCAAAAATATGTCCAGTAAGAGTCATGGGGATTATGCCCTCAAAAATATACAAAACGTTCTCTCGACACGTAAGTAGTCTAGCCTAGCTAAGGGTGGGGAATTTTGGCCCTGCCATAGTGAACAACGATGTTCATCAAATGCCGGAAGAGTTGGACCCAGGTCCATGGAACCCCAACTAATTGACGGTGGGAGATCCTCAATCTTTGTCATAGGGACTGTACGAGTGAGCATGTGAGGTTCCGCTCCACCCGTCTCAATACTCTCTCATCCTCTCCTGCTAGAGGCCCCCCTGCTATTGCTGCTGGTCCGACAGTTGTGGTTGGTCCTGCCTCTAGTCGAGGATGCCACCTAGTCCTTGAGAAGTCTGTTGGACACGCTGGTCCCACATCTGTACATAAAAGATACATAGTTTTCAGATACTCTGGTACACATAAAAATGATATATATAAAAAGAAATAAAAATTAAATAACTTTGAAAAACAAATATACCTATCTCTCCTCGATCCAGTCTGGGAGGTACAGGCATGTCAGGATCTCTATAAAAGTTGATCCTGACATAGGGGTAGTCCTTTATAGCCGGAATCTACTGAGACCACCAGTAAAAAAACTTATCATCGAAGGCCTCGATGGTCCTCCCTCCCCCTTTTCGCCGCAATAGCGCCACCCATATGCATAGCACTGGGAGAGAAGCCTCCTGCCCTCGTATCGTCTCTTAAGGACTGAGACTATCCCTCTTGAAGCAAAAGGAACATAAAACATCCCATGTACATGTAGGGATGACATCTTTAAAGGTCAACGCCCCCCCAAAAAACAAAAATAAACTCAAAAAAGGAAGAATGAAAGGCAAGAGGGGATAGTTTGCACTTACTTGGTCCAAGCAGAAGTTTATTTCGTTCACTGAATCTCCCAGAATCAGTTCTTTCGACAAAGGGGTGTTTTTGTCTTTCTTGTCAATTTTCAAATTACAATGGTGATAATGAGCTGACAGCTTCTATTTAGAGACTTTTTGGCCACTTTTTGTCATTTTTTGGACCATTTTGTCATTTTTTCTAGCTTGAAAATTGTTTAGTATGGTTCTTGAGTTTCTTCGGGGATGTTACGATACATGTTAATTTGGGTATTTGGAAACTTTTTCAGATTTGGGTCATTTTAAAGGTCTTTTGGTAAAAAGTCATTTTTCCAACTTTGTGCATGTAAGATAGGATTCCACCTCCACTTGTCGCACCTCGTTGTCTTTTTCTCTTTTCCATAAGATTGATCCCACCGAAATGAGACACAGAACCCTCACTCCTTCTCTAGAAGTGTCGTAATTTAGTGGTAGATCCCACCTTCACATGGATGCCCTAGGTAGATCTTGGTTGCATTTTTGGTGTCCATGTCATCGCTAATGATTATAGGCTCGGGAGTCCTTTTTAGTCTTTCCTGATTACGAGTTTGAGCCTCACTTGCATGATTATTTATCACTTTTGACATCACCCTTGGGACTCCCCAAACATCGGTTCTTCTTTTAATCCATTTTCAGACCCTCTAAACATGAAAAGATTTCCGAGTGATCTTGTTGCCCTTCACGCTCGCCAAACTAAAATTTTAAGGCACGTTTGTTCGACGGTAGTTTACCCATTTTTTGCTCTGGATGGTCATTTGTATGAACAAAGGTATGCTCTAGGAGCCTCGGTTCTCTATAATAGTATTCTCAGGTATAATTTTAACCCTTTTTTGGGCCTGAGGGACTAAATTTATGAAAAATGAATCCCCACGGAGTCCATAGTTAAGCTCTTTTCAGACTACCTAAAATTGAAAAGATTGTCCAGTGACCTTGTTTCTTCACACTCATTAAATTGGTCAATAAGAACATCACTGACGGAGTCCATAGTTAAGCTTTTTTTAGACTCCTGAAATATGAAAAAATTGTCGAGTGATCTTGTCTTTGTCACACTCGTTAAAATGGTTTTGAATAAACATTTGTTCGGTGCTAGTTTACCCTTTTTTTGAGTTGAATAGACTACCTTTGAGAAAGGTACCCCAGTGGAGTCTCCTTTAACACTTTTTCAGACTCTCTAAAAATGAAAAGCCTTCGAGCTTACCTTCTTTGGGCTTGTTAAAAATATATCGAAGGATGTTGTCATTGTGTCTTATTAATCACATTTGCATCCCTGCATCTTTGGCCTAATGTTGGCTCCATGTTGCTCTCAATTGAACCATATAAAGAATGCCTTATAAGAAACCCTTATATCACTTTGCCTCTGTGTATTGACACCTTGACCCATGAAGGATTTTTCCCGAGTGTCCTTTTCCTGCATATGTCCCCTTGCTATGAGAATTAGTCTGTTCCTTGCATTCATAATTAGTATGTTTGCAACACTCGTTCCTCCTTTGTAATGTAGCATTCTTTTATTCTTTTTAAAGCTTTCCAAAATTATTGAAAAAGACAAAAAAATCAAATATACCCCAAAAAGAGGAAGGGAAAAGTATTTTCCTTTTTTTGACAACACAATGAGTCACCCTTGGACAAAGCACATTCTTCTGTTTGTTAGTCAAGCCCTATGATTCAATATGACCTTAGGAAGTTGTTCTCACTACATAGATTTGTGTCCTCCTCCATTTGGTTACCCTTCCAAACATATGGAGAGTTCGCATTGCCTCGTGCATTATGAACTTATGTAAATTCCATGCTGGCTGAGTCTCATCTTTTTTTGTGCTTTCGTCCAAAGGAAGTTTTACTAAAACTTGAGTCGGCCCTTTTACAGTTTGTCTCTTGTACTCATTCTTAGCCACCCCAAAATTCCAATCAAGTCCTTTCTCAAAATCAATGAAGTTCTCCACTTGATCACTAAGATCCTCTTGTCTGTTCTCGACGAGCCGTCGAAGACCTCTAGGTAGTGAATTCGTACACTAACATTACACTCCTACCCAAGTTTTGAAGATTTTGAAGTTGTTTCTCGAGCTCTGAAGTCCTCATCTCCATCCATTAGGAGTCATTGGCTTCTTGAAGATGGATACTATACATGTATATATTTTGATTTTGAGATGTAGATCCACTATGTACTACTCATGGCTACACTTTATATAGATATATGACATGGATCTATAGTGTATTTGATTTGCAACCATGATTTTATTTCATCCCAAGCATGGGTATGCCCGCCTCGGTGAGAAAAAATGTTATTTTGCAGATGGCACCTCTTGAAATTTAGTCCCTGAGCTCACTTGCTTCGTACATTGGTGAAGATTTGTAATGTATTTCATCCATCATATGCTCTTCTTACCTGACACATTAGCGGGCATCTATTATAACCCTTAACTACATGAGACATGCATACCTGACATCATACCATATTACTTGCTATCTTTGCCAAGCCATCACTAAATAAATCTTCTAAAAACCATTGTTTTGAATGTGTACATGCCCTACACCACTACTGCCCACATACACACGCTTTCTGCATCACTACAGCTTGCGCACACTCAAAAAAAATCACAAAAAATGAAAATTGAAAAGGGATACGAGTTTTCGGGTCGTTACTTAATCAGTTGACTGCCGATAGCCAATCACCCCAACCGTTACTATATCTTTTGGCCTATAAAAGAAGGTGTTGGGGCCCCATTCCAAAAATAAGCACGAGAGCATAGAAACTTTGCCCATTTCGATATTCCCCCTTTGCCCCAATATTTTGCAACCACATTGTGAGTTTGAGCCATAATTCCTTCTTCCTCCTTTGCAAACCCTTTCAATTTCCCAAGAGAACTGAAGAGGAGAAGAATACATGGAATAAGTTGGTGCATGGTGAAGTGGATACCAAGATCGAGTTTGAGGAGCAGTGTTAGTCTCATGTTGTAAACAACTTTTGTGAGATTAATATAAAGAAGTACATTTTTTGTCCTGCCAAATGATGTCTTCAATCTTCGTGATTTTGTTTACATGTTTTGGTTATGATGTCTAACCCACTAATCCATATATAAAATGCATGCTTGTAGTTTCTTGTTTGTCTTTTGGTGAATGTAGGTCAACCTTGGGAGGAGACTTGTAGTCGGGAAACAACCAAGCGCAAAGGGATTGACACCGAATGAGGAGTTTAAGGTATGTCTACCGGATCCATATACTTTTTCTTTTGTGTATTATTGTGGGGTAATGTCAGTATAGTTGATAAAAAGTAGGAGACTTTAGATGGTTAGCTTTGCCTACACTTTAGAACCCTGGTGTAGTCTGTTAGCACTAGGAGTCACCTTCAGATTGCATGGAAGGCAAGCCCAATACCCATCAAGTTATACATGATTGAAAGAGTGTTTTAAAGAGTCAAATAGAAAAGGACTCAAATGGTAATGTTCTAACTCAGACAACAGGGCTAGAATGCACCAAAAATTAACGTCTTGGCTAAATTCTATCAGTAGTTGGGAGTAAGTATGAACAGAGGGAATACTTGAGTGAGAGGAGTGTAGGGACTACTGTAAACATTAGTTTTGCAAAAGTCTAAGGAAGAAAGTTTCTAATCACAAGATATTCTTGACATCATAAACTAAGGAAGCTAAATAAACATCATGATAATATAATGATCAAACATCCACCATAACATCACCACAATAATTAATGTGAATCTTATAAAGCATGAACATTTAGCATTAGAAACAAATAGACAGAAAGAGAATCTTATTTCTATTAGCCAAAAAGTCTTAAGTCCAGTACATCACTAGATCATAGTCACTTCATCAGAATATTAAAAGTAAAGGGAGCCTTTCTCAACCATTTGAACCTACTAAAGAAAATGATCTATCTATTTATAACAAAAGGGAGGCAACAAATAGAGGTACGAGTTGCCCCCCTTCTCTTGAAAAACTCTAAACATTTATTTTCCCTAACAATTTATCTAATCACATATGCTATAAAATAGGAAAATGTTGGTGACTAATCCAACTGAAATTCAAACTAAATTGGTTCCCTTTTGCTGCACAGCTCCTTGTTTTCCATGTTGCCTTCAAAGAATGTGGTTGTCTTCATGATGCCAGCTGTTGCTTCTCCATCCTTCTTCATCATCAATTTATACCAAAGTTGTTATCTTGGTCCTCCTAGATCCCTCGTCTTTATTGACATCTTCTTTGGGTAGAAAATCTGGGTAGCGCACTACCAGGAGAAAAGGTAGCGCCTGTAGGTAGCATCACTATGCTACATATGTGTATAGAATATTCTCTCTGTAAAATATTGGGTAGTGCTTGTAGGTATCTCCTGTAAGTAGCTCCTATAAGTAGTGCCTGTAAGTAGTGCCTCTATGTTACGTCCATATGACAATTCTGTTCTATGCTAAATATTAGGTAGCACCACTTTTGCTACGCCTGTGTGCAAATTAGGTAGCATTGCCAAAAACCCAGCACCTTCAATCTTGAAAGTGTGTAGAGCAATTTGTGGTCTTTCATGATGAAAAAACCATTTCAATTAAGTGCCTTGACTGTATAATGGGTAGTGCCTTTTACCACTGGGGAAACTAGCACTTAGCAAAAACTCAAAACCTAGCTAGTTAAATTATTAACAGCTTGTATGATGGTATAGATAATATGTGCATATAAGTTAACCCTCCCAAAAAGGAAAAATTCTAAAAAATGAAGCTTACCATTACCAACTATTTTTTCATTTCAACACTTAGCCTCACACTCTTTCTGGTAGAAAGAGGATCTTTAATTGACACAATAGACTTCTTTTTATTAGCATTGGCATGCTTTTTCAGTGTAGCTTTTCTCTCCTTAGATGCTAGTTTATCAGTCTCAATGGAAGATTCAACCAACACCTGTAAATTCCTTTGGGATACCTCATCTTGAAAGTGTTTCAGCTCTACCTTTAACTTCCTATTCTGAGACTAAAAGCCTATGTTCTATTTGTAAAGATTCTTCAACTGTTTATGAAGGGGCAGAGCCTTTCTTGGTGCAAACCTTGCCAAGTCAAGGGTATGATTGTAGCCAACCATGAGCTCTTCCATCTGAGCCAAGTGGACCTTGTATTCTTCTTTAAGATAAGATATTTATTTCCTTGCATCTCTAAGTTGCTTGATAAGTCTTTTGTAGGTCCGACTGTCAGGAGGGACAGTGACATGCTCAATATTAATAGGATTTTCCTTAGACTCCTCTTCCTCCTACATGGGAAGTGTCTTGTCCACCTCATTATGTTTCTCAGTGGCCTTACTTTTACCCTTCTTTCTCTGCATAATGTTTTCTTCATTTCCTACCACAGGATTCTCAATGCCTTTCTCAAAGGTCTCATCTCTCTTCTACAAATGTCCTTTAGCACCTTTAGCCTTCTTCTTTTGTACAAGGGTTTCTAATTTCTCCTCTATAGACTTTTCAATATTCTTCCCCTTCCTCTTTTGAATAGGGATCTCTGGTAAGGACTACTCTCTATAATCCTCCTTAGGATTTGATGGCCTTGTGAAAGGTCTTTTACCTTTGATTTCGAATGCTAGAGGAGAAGGGGAAAAGAGAAGTTTCTTCCCTGTCTGAGATGTATCTTTGGTAGAAGGAGGCACCTCTTCTAACCCTAGTGGAGGAGGTGGTGAAAAATATCTATGTGGAGAAGGACAAACTTCCTCCTCAGCTTCAATGACCTTCTTGTTGACCTCTGACACTTGAACAGGGGCTCTTCCCTTTCTCTTCCTGCTGGTCACTGCTTTGGTAGCACTGATAGGTGACAAAGAACTTGCCCTCTGTGATTGAGGATTCAGTGCTAGATCCAACTTAAAATGAGAGGTATCCACAAAATGCTCCCATGAAATATCTTTCTTTCCCAATTCCTCAGATACTAGCATTCTCATTAATCCAAAGTGGAAAAGGCTAGAATCCACATCTTTAGGTTTGGCATGTATCTTGTCTGATATCTTATCTATACTCCTCAACAAGTAATAAGGAATATTCATCTCAACCTTACTAGTAAAATGTAACAACAATATTATATGGTATTGTTATAATGTGTTGAATCTCCCTTCACAAGTAAAATATCTTTGTATGATATTCAATAGTCTCTCAAATTGTTCAATCAATTGGCTCCTTGGCATACTTTTGGAAAGGTAATTGGCTTGATATTTAGGTTTAAACAGATATTTTGCATAAGCTAAACTCAAAGCCATGCCTTTGAACCACCTTTCACCTGTAATGGGGATCCCGTTTGTAGTCGAGATGGAGGCTTTAGTCACTTCAAACTCCAAATCCCCAACCTTAGTTTTCTTACCAACAAACTACAATGAAAATTGTATTGCTACCTCTGGATGGACTCTCTGCATGTTCTAACAAAAGAATATGCACACTACTCTTTGAAAGGCCTTTGAAAGGCCTCTTTTTCCATGGGTTCTATATTTGTTAAGCCCTAATATTGGCTCATTACCACTTAATTGGGGCATATTAGATTAGTAATGTTATTTTATTTATGTCGGCTTTAGGCCATTAGTTGTAATTTAGATTAGTAATGTTATTTTATTTATGTCGGCTTTAGGCC
>ML788892.1:581398-608513 GCA_009831015.1 Picea engelmannii
AAAAGATTGGTACTATGGCATACAAATTGGAGTTGCCTGCATCTTCACGAGTACACCCAGTTTTCCATGTTTCATGCTTAAAGAAGGTTATAGGCGACAAGATCCCAGTTCAAACTATATTGCCAGAACTTGACGAGGAAGGAGAAATCATATTGGAGCCGGAAGCCATCACTGACACAAGAATTCGCCAACTGAGGAATAGATCCATTTCAGAGTATGTCATTAAATGGAGGAAGCTATCGGCTGAAGATTCCACTTGGGAAGATGAGTCTTTTATACATAAGCATCCAGAGTTACTCAAGCTTTGCGGACAAAACTTGTCTCAAGGGGAGGGGCATGTTAAGCCCTAATATTGGCTCATTACTACTTAATTGGGGCATATTAGATTAGTAATGTTATTTTATTTATGTCGGCTTTAGGCCATTAGTTGTAACTTAGATTAGTAATGTTATTTTATTTATGTCGGCTTTAGGCCATTAAACCTCCTAGTCTCCTATATATACCAAGGAGACATTTTCATTTTGAATCATATTGGACTTGAACATTTAAGTGGGGTAAAAGGAGGTTTCCCCCTCGAAGAGGCTTATTATCTGAAATTATCTCTTTTTCAAGGCGTTGAGTACTTTTTCTGAGGTTTTTCTATGCTATATTGATATTTGGTTCTTAACAGTATTAAAAAGAAGCATGTCCAATGGTTCTGTCCTAACTATCTTGCCTCCTTTATCTGCCTTCTTTGATTTAGGGGTCTCCATGACTTAGAATGAGGGATCTTAAAAGGTTTGGTAATGCTCAGTAGACTTTGAATGGGGTTTAAAATATGCAAGTCTGACCCTATGCAACTGAGTAAAACATTTAATTTCGAGATGAAAGGAGGCAGGGGAAGCAACGAGAGGTTAAGCAACACCTCTAGGTAGCGCAATGCATATGCAGAGAATAGACTAGTCTAAAGATTGGAAATTCAAGGGCTGACACAGACAACAAAAATGTAACTCATATAAGCACCATGAGGTTTATAGGTCTCAAAAAGAGAGGAGATGAGGCTATCATACAAAGATGAATCTTTTACCATTGTGCAAACTTAGCAAAATGAAAACCTGAGCACAAATTTCCTGTCAAGATTAATACGTAGAGGAGGTAACAGTGGATACATGCGTAGTAAACACTTGTTGATATATTCAATGCTATATTAGGATGAACTTTGAGAAAACCTCGGCCCTGGAATCTTTCTCAGCATCAGATTTGGTTGACATGCGGTCACTTGATCAACACTTACGAATTTGCGCAGTGCAACATTGTTGAGTCTTTCAAAATTAAAGAACTGTTACCAAAGCTCATAAATGCAAGATCTTTGAAGGTATCCCTAACCAACTTCTGGCACTGAAAAACAAGGGACATGACATCATTCATGGAAATCATGGCTTGGGATGGAAGTGTGATGAACGTGATAGGTGCTATGGAACTTCCTGATGAGCAGGCAGTGCATCCACTTCAAAATATGATTAGAAAAGTAAGTGAGGACGTTTGAGGTATGCCTATGAAGTCATGAGTGAGGAGAGAGGAGTGTTGCATCAATCTAGTCATGGGAGGGATCGACCTAGAGATAAATCATGAAGGGGACCAAAATAAAACATGACCTGGGAATGGTTTAAGGAAAAAGTCAATTTGAGGATCAAATTAGAGCTAAGAATCAAAAAATTTAATCATCCAAGTGGTCCTACCAATCATAGATTTTAAAGGGATGATACCTTACAAGAAAAAATTAAAAACTAAGGCTTAAAAAGGATTGAAAACAAACTAAAAAGACCTAATGCAATTTAGTGTGATAATATAGTCTGTAGAGGGGTTTTCCCGCTATAGCAGTGTTGTGTCATCCACTATTTCAATCACTTCAAAGTCTTCTTTAGTGTGCACTCCATCTACGTCTACTGTCACTCCTTTTAGTCTACCGATTGGTAGGAATATATGTTTTTTTTCTAGTTTCAATTGAACAGGTGAATATCCTAATGTGGGATCTCCTATGCATTTCCATGTCTTCTTTGGTAATACATTCACTTTAGATCCTAGATCTAGTATGATATCTACCATGTTGAAATCTATGATATTGTCATTCAGTCTAAATTCTCTACTTGTTCTTCTCCTTGTATGTAGGTTATTGACTGTCTTTTGTTCTAGTTTTCCTTCTGTCTCTATACTACATATTTCTAATATGTTTTGAAATATTTTAACAGATGATGGGTCATTCACTACTTTTATGCATGATTGCAAAAAGCCTTTGATTGTACTTACTTTTCCCAGGGGTTTCATTTCATTGGTATGATCCAATAATGGAGGCATATAGTACTCCAATGCTTCCTTGATTTGCTACGTAGTTGAATTTGACGCCATGTCTTCCTTCTGAAATTATTGTCTTGCTTTCTTAAATATCTCCTTCTCATTCTGCACGTCGAACTACTTCCTTGGTTTAGTGTTCTTTTTCACCCACTAGTGTTGTCCTGACTCTTGTCAGACTGTTTCATTTCCTTTTTTATCTCCTCCAAGGGTAACTATATTGATGTTTCGTCCTTCGTCTCTCACTTTGGCTAAAATCCAATGAACATTCTGGTTGTTTTGGTTCCTTTTTTCCTGAATCTTTACTAATTGTGTCGAACATTATTTTGTATCATGGTCCGATGCGCGAAAATACATACAAGTTTCTGGTGGAAGCAGACACTTCTCTTGCATAATGTCTTAGTTGTTGAAAATTGTGACATACCACTGGTCCTCTACCTCCTCCTCCACCTCTGTAGCCTACTAGATCTCCTCTCGGTGCGTTGTTCTAAGGTGCCTGATTGTACTGCACGATATTGTATTGAGGTTTCATTGTGTTGTACTACGGTTGTGCGGTATTATATGGTTGTTGCACAATATTATACTACTATTGCACAATGTTGTATGGATCTTGAACTTGATTAAACTGTGGTGTGTCTTTCCAAATCATCATTTCTTCTTGCACTCTATATGCATTTGATGTCCTTTCTCTCATCAACTCCATAGTTATACATATTTGTCGTCCTAGCCCATTGACTTGCAAAAGTTTCAATATGAACTCTTTGGGACTGTATGATATTTATGCATCATTGGGTAGTGATATAGATCGTGGCCCAGTTTCCTGCAAGCTTCTCACCATATTCCTCATTTTGGTAACATATTTGGCATTCGTGTTTCCATATACCATGTGAATGTTGGACATTCGTTCTTGTGGTGTCCTTCCATCTTGTATGTAGTGCACCAAATGAATTTTCATTTTTCCTTTCCCTTATTCTGGTTTAGATGAAACGTTAAGTTCTTCAAATCCTCCTTTAGTTCCTCAATGGTTGGGTCCATCTTCTGATACTAGTTTTCTTCTAGTTCTAGGGTTGCCTGTAGAGCCTCTACCCGCATATGAAACTTATGTTTTCGCAATGGGTATTTTAAGTGTGGTAGGAGTGAATTGATGAATAACTGCCTATGCTGCATATTGATCATGATATATTTCAACTTTCCCTTCAACTGCTTGAATCTCTGGTCAATATCCCATATGGATTTTCTCGGTTTTTGTCTAATTTTGATCATCTCGTTCATGTATTGATCCTTTGATGATCTTCCCAAGAAGGATATCTACAGGAGAAGGTGGCCACGCAAGCCATAGCTCAACTTCTGACCAAAAAATCTCCTTAGGGGCGCACCATTAGTTTGGGTGACCAAGAAAATGGGGATCTAGACCGGGGTGACCCACGAGTGGTCAAGATGTTTTAGCGATCTTAGAGTGACCTACAAGGATTAGTGGGATAAGCCCAATGTAGCCATGGAAGAGTGAACACTCACTTCATTCCCACAAAGAAGAAACCAAGAAGGGTGCAAACCCCAGTTGGTGTAGCCTCCCTTCTACCTCAGAAAACTTGAAGGAAATGATTTTATCCCTTAGAGAGTGGCTAGATAATGAAATAATCTTTCTCTCAGAGGTGGAAGCATGGCAATGAAAGTAACTAGGAGGTAGCCATGAAGGAAGGTGCATTGGTTATTCTTCAGAAACCCTAAAAATAAAATAAGGAATGAGTGATGGTGATTAGTTCTTCCAAGAGGGAAGGCTCAAACAAATTTAACTGATTTACATTAATGAAATTGTGGATTCCTAGTTGTGGTGGCATATCCAACCTATATTCATTTTCTCCAATCTTGTCGAGTATTGTATACAGACCATACCTAATTGGTAGAATCTTGTAGTGGTGGCCTTTCAAGCACTTCTTATCCAAGTGTAACCAGACTTGATCCCCTGGTTGAAAGGCCATGAAGGTTCTTTGTTTTTCATGGCGCTTCTTGGCATGATCTTGGGCTTCTTTGAGTGCTGATGTGACTGCACTATCGTGTTGTGCAATTTGTTGGAGAAATCGTTGAGATGATAGTTGTTTCTATTGTTGATGGAAGGTACCTTGAGGAGCCCAAGTGAGTGGAGGTGCGCTTGGAGATGCGGGTTGGAAGCCCAAGTAGACTTCAAAAGGTGAAACACTTGTAGAAGAATGTGTTGCCTTGTTGTAGCTATGCTAGAGAATGTGTAAGTAATTGTCCCATTGTTTTCTACGCCCAAAGTAAGTTTAGAGAGCATGCACCAAGACTCTATTGACAACCTCTATTTGGCCATCCGTTTGAGAGTGGAATGCAGTAGAAAACTTGAGGTGGCACCCCAATAGCGCCCATATGGTATTCCAAAATGTACTGAGGAAGAGAGCATATATTTCTGAGATGATACTGCTTGGGAGGCCAAAATGGGGCCAAACATGATGGAAATAGATTTTCGTTGTTTGCGCTACTATAGTAGTCTTTGTGTATGGGATAAAAAATGCCATTTTGCTGAAGCGACATACCACTACCCTGATTGCATCATGTTTCTTTTGTGTTGTTGTAATTCCACTTAGGAATTCCATTGATATTGACTCCCAAGGATGAGAAGGAAGAGACAGTGGTTGATACAACCCATGCTTCCAGTTGGATGGATTGGATTTTGATCATAAGGCACAAGCTCTGATAAATTTTTGAACTTGAGGCTGCATGGAAGGCCAATGAAAATGGCGTTGCAGATGTTGGATGGTCTTTGTGGTCCTGAAGTGCCCCCCATAGAATGAAGCATGCACTTCCTTGATGAGCAAGAGGTGGTCTTCTGAGTGTGGAGTGCATAGCAAATTCAAGTTATATAGCCACCCATCCCGAATAGTGTAGTCTAGGAAGGGGGTCTAATTGATCATTGTGGGGATTTGAAAAGCTTCCCAAATCTATAAAAAATTGGTATCAGTAGCATATTGATCTCTCCATGTGTCATAAGTAGCACAACATACTTCTAGAATGGAAAGAACTGGAGTGTGAGGTCAACTTATCAAATCAACCATTTTATTAGAAGTGTATTTCTTTGTATTCACCTTGTATTGGTAGGGTACTCCGCTACGCTTCTTTCTAGCTATCACCATGATCTGCTTGATATGATCATCATCCATCATGATTGGGTCCAAGGGTTCCTCCTTCTTTCCCTTATCCTTTCCTCCTTCCATTTCTCCTCTTTCTGTCAGTGCTTCCCCCCTTCCCCCATCCACACAGGGGAGTTTAGTTTTCTGACTCCATTTTCATTACACATTTGTTATATAACAGTATATTAATAGAAGTATATAGTGATCTAATGTACCTTCCTCGAGGTCCACTTAGAAACTCTTTCTCCGTCGTTCTATACAAATTCACTGTATCTACTGTAGACTCTATTATAAAGCCTGCCACAATACTGTCAAACCAAAAATTGACTGCGCGGGTGAACTTGTTGTTCACCTGTTGTAACTACTCAATTTGTACTGGGGTCCACTCTAAATATTGGATCTAGTTCATTGCATGGTTATCCTTAAACCTTAGTATCCACTCGTGAAATAAATGTGGAAAATCAAATAAAAAGACTTCATGCAAATCAGTAAACATGTATTTCTCAATATATTTGTGGGGTGTTATTCTAGGGTTTATGTTATCTTTATGTGTAAACTCCATCTCTTTTGTTCTTAGCCAAGTTTTGATCTCTTTTTTTGTGGGATTCCACGGTCTCAACATCCCCTTCTAGTAGCCCATTGCTTTCTTTTATTTTGTAATATTCTTTTACTGTACATCTTCACTTCTACTCAATCTTCTCATGTTCCTACCGACAACAATGAAACCATTTGTTAGCTATTTATTTCATTCCTTAAGTATCTTGTCTTAGTTTATTGACCTAGGGTTCATGTCTATTCGGGTTTCCAACAAAGCCTCTAAAACTATCATCCCTCCTGGTAAACCAGAAGGCAACATAGCGCACGGGGTGCACTGTGCCTTCTCACCCGAGATAGTCTTAATGGGTGGCTACAATACTCATGTGTTTGTATCCTAGGATTGAGTGAGAGATATGAGGATGGCATATTGAAACTCTATTATAACTTGTAAATGCAATGTACTGTTATTTATGATTATGCAGGAAATATATTAACTCATTCATTCAACATATCAATATTTACTTGAATACAATAAAGAAACACATGAATTCAATAACATAACATAGATGTTACCTTGGTTTACCCCCTCCTGGGATATGTCCACAAATATCTGACTCTCCACTCTTTTATTATAGTAGTTATTCATTACAACGCCACGTGCTTTACAACAGTTCTCAATTGGGTAAGATCTATATGAGGCAGACTAGATTGCACCAGGCTCCTCAGCCTATGATCTAACCCTCAAGATATACCCTCCTTCGTCCTCTCTAGCTCAACAAATTACGAAAGTAGGTCATACAACAAAATATTACATATCAACTTGCTACAACAATTTTCTTTATAATAAAGACTAGTAACGACTACCTATCCCCGCTCTGAGACCTAGGTATCTCTATTTATACGTTTATGTTTCTTTAGCTATTACAATACATTACCAAAATCCTAACCCTGCCATTATTAGGTCTTCCATGCATGCACACGTGTTTCTTTTCCTTCTAGCTGTCGCTTTCCTCGTGCATTCCTTCTTTCCCAAAATCACCTTTCTTTCTTCTTTGGCCTTCTTCCAACAAGAACATTAAAACTAAAGGAGGCACTTTCATAAGAATATATCTTGTAAATCACTACATAAATCACATCGATAAATTGGCTGGATCGAAATATATGGAGAACCATTCTACCATCAAACACTGTAGAGTCTAATTGAGCCTTTGTGGTAGGTTTGGTTCCTGCTGTTGAGTTAAAGGGATTTAGGACCCCTCAACATGTCCACCAAATGGTACATTGGTCAACCAACCCATTTACATTGAATCCCCTAAATTTAGTGGGTATGGTACCTCATCTGGTGGGGTTAATACCTTTTATCATCAAACTCCTATATGGTGTCCCATGATACCTTACAATTATCCTAATACCCCAATAGATTCTTCTCATTCTACATATCAAGTGAGAAGTAAAATCTCATATTCAATTTACCCTACACACCAACACATTCACAACTACACTTGTACTAGTTCCTCTTACAATGGATCATCCATGAATCCATATTATCGTTTTCCTAGCCACAGATTGCTAATAGCTTCAGTTCCTCCAGTTATAGTACCCCAACCTCCCATTAATATTTTTCAATCCACACCTCTTCTTTAAGGACTGGTGACAGGTGTATGCTAAATAAATATACCCAAGCCTCTAATCAAAATACCAATAAAAAAAAGAAGAAAAATGGGAAGGGTAAACAAAATGACCAATTCCAAAACCAAAAATAGAATTAGTTGGGTTATCCAAAGGAAATAATGCTTGCATGTTTGCAAGTGTTGTTGGTGATGTTGTTGCATATGGAAGGAAGCAACAAAAAGATGAAGTGTTGTTTATAATTCTGATAAAAGAAGCATGAAAGATTCTACATTCATTAGCCATCCAAGTAGCATCAAATTTATTAACAAGAGTCGTGCATGTATGATTTTTGATTACTCTTATTGCATAATTGTTGAAGGAAATTCAGGTAAAAAATTTCCCCCGATTGAATTTTTATGATACAAAGGATGGTATTATTTGAATGCATTAAAATGAATAAGATACCACTAGATGTGGTAAAGGATAGAGGCATGTTATAGTTATAAAATATTTTTATCTTCTGAATGAACACACTCACATAGTAGAATGTCATGTTAATTTGGTTATGGGGTAATAGCCAAAGAAAATAAAAGATAAAAACTTGTTATAGGAATGAATGCGAGTAAATCTAGTCATGTATGAGACGTTGTATATGGAAACGTATGGATATGGAAAGGTTATAAACCACACAGGTACCAAAATCTTCCTACCTCTAAATAAAACTTGGACTGCAACCTTTCTGCTAACACTAATGAACATCACAATATTATATTATTGGTGTAGTGTTTGGGTCGAAAAAGAATGCATCCAATTAATTGGGAAGACAATAGGAAGTGTGTGAGTAATGTGTCAACACATTGGCCAGAATTCCAACTTATGGATGGTGAGATACATGATTGAGATAAAGATCATTTTGTAATTCAATGCAAGGTGCATATATGCATTGAGAATTGCAGTCATCATGGTAAGTGATATAATTGTATACTTAAATGCATTTGTGGAATGCATTTTGTAAGTACATGCATATATATTATGGCACGAGAATAATTGTTACTAACAACAGAAATGTTGTTAACTCATGAAGTTGAAGACATTTGAGGGAGGTGTTAGACATTGCAACATGAAAGTTACAAGTCAAGTAGTGACATGAGGATTTACTACAGGAAATTTTCTTGTTAAATAAGTAATGAACTTACAGATATTACTGTGAACATGCATATGCATAGAATGACGAGTCATTCTCTTTTATTAAATTGTTGAGTAATTGTGATTGAATTGCCAGGTGTAGGAAATTCTAAGATCACTGCATAAGATTTTGTACATATTGCAATTGAATTATGACGTATAACAAATACTGACAATTTGTTGTCTGTAAGAAAGATAAAGGATTGCAGGAAAAATGGAATGCAGTTGATGCTTGTGGAAAACCACAGGGAAGACTGAATTCATCATATGGCAACAACCAAGAAGAATTATGAAATAGAATTTCATGTTATGGGGGAAAAGTTGAATTCCCTTTTGAACTAAGTTGGAGTTCCTAAATGAATTATTTTATGTTCTCTCATGAAAACTACATGTGGGTGATTCATATGAGATGATGTTGATTAAAGTTGGAATGTTGACTACAAAGAGTAGCTCAGGGAAGATGTTGATTGGAGACAACGGATATTACCCTGTGGATCCCCGGTGGATCTGAGTGTGTGTACACTTATCCTTCGCTTGCCTTGGAGAAGACTGGAGACCTGGAGGGAGAAGTGTGGGGATAGATTCCCCGGTATGAGGCCTAGAGGGTTCCTAGAGACCTTTGAGGCCAATTGGAACTCCTCCACAATGCTCTGAGACTTCCTGATCCATCCTCTTGCTAAAGCCTAAGGAAAGGGAGGTGTAGCGGTCGATGGACTATGTGACAATGAAGGTGTACACTCCTGGGGTGGGACATGCATGTGGGGAATGAGAGACCATTGGTTGGAGTGCTGCTGAGGTTTGGTACCTTGGCCTAGACCATGTTGATGGGGATTGTGGACCGTGGATATCTTGGGAATTCATTTCCCCGATCGATTCATAGCCTTGCTTAGGGGTGGAAGGTCTTCTCAATCAAAAGATAAGTATCAATTCTTTATTCATTGTATGTTGTGTATATTGTATACATGTTATAATATTATTAGAATTGCGTGTATGTATATATATATATATATATATATATATATATATATATATATATATATCATATATGTTATAATGTTATTATAATTGCATATATATATATATATATATATATATATATATTTCATATATGTTCTAATGTTGCTTCTGAATGAATAGGTCTATGAGGAGAGTGTTTATGTCTATGGATTCATAGCTCTGATGAGAGTTATCGACAATAAGATCTAAGCATGGGTGGAACATCATGGATGTACAACCTGTGGGTGCTTTCAATGAGGTTTAATTGAAGAATGTAACAGTGAACAATGAGATGAATGATTTCCTAAAGAAACTCTATGGAATAGAGAAATTGAGTTTCAGCTGTAGTATGAACCCCATAATTGGTGCTTGAAAGTAGAGAACCAGGTCGATAATAGGATTCCAATAGCTAAAGCTTAGATATTTTTGAAGAATTTTGAATTGTATATGTATAAACAAGTTGCATTGAGGACAATGAAAAAAATAAGGGGAGGGGATTGTAATATCCCCAGGTAACCAGTTGTAATTATGAATTGTAAAAATGTTTGATAGGCTGGTGAGCTGAGTTATAATAATTGAGGAGGCTTATGTGATGATTATGCCAGAGATCCTATATGTAATGGTGAGTAAGCCTATTATTGTATATGCGTAAATACTTATATATTTAATATAAATACATCATTGCATGTAGACCGACCACGATAAAAGAGAATGGGGGACTAAGCTCCACTAGGTAGGGATATGGATGGGATTGAGAGGATAGGAAAGAGGGGATAATGTAGAGGGATTAACCCAAGGGAATATTATAATATATTTCTGAAAATGAAAATACTAAAATGGGGGGAAATAAACCCAGGTATCTTAAGTTCATGGGAAAGGGAACGAGTGCCAAATGGAGTGCATGTAGCTCCAGGAAGACAGGTTTTGACCTGAGCAGTTAAATCTAGAAAGTCAGCTCATTGGGGGGATTTTATCCCATTCTTCCATTCTTCACCTAACTCATGTGGCCTCCATCGTCGATCCCTGCATATTTCACGCACCTCAACATGTGAAGTTGACCTATGTTTTCTTGTGAATCACAATGTCAGAGCTGTGTTGTGCCTTATTGAATTGTGGTTGCTACCATCCCCTGAGATATATTGAGCCTTGTTATTGTCCTCACTTGCTAGAATTGAGTTGAAGTTTGTTGAAGAAGCAGGTTGTTAGTCCCGTGGTTGAAGAGGAAGGTTGTGAGGCCTGTGAGCATCTCTCTCAAGGTGAGAGTTTGATGAGAAGTGATTTTATCCTAGAGAGAGTCCAACACTAGCTACGAAGCTCTGAGAATTCCTGATCCATCCTATTACTGAGACCCTCAAATGGAAGTGGAGTAGTTGATGGATTGTGGAACAATGAAGGTGCATATTCCTCGGGAATGAGAGTCCTTGAGTAGTGGGCATAAGTAGGCTCTTGGGGATAATCCTTGTAGTTGCACTGTGCATTTTTTTGTAACCTCAACCTAGTATAGAATTCCCTTGCCCTGGGTGGAGCTTAGTCCCAGCTCAGGGGCATCTTGGTCTATGGTTGGGAGGTTCGTGGAAGGTATCCATGCAGTTGGTGGTCTTATATTAAAATATAGTACTACTTTTATGTTCATTTACATTTTGTGTATATGTACATGTGTTAGAATTGATGAGTAATGCTTGTATATGTTGTACTTATAAGCTTATTTTTATTTTCGCATTAATCTATGTATGACCATAATATGTTGTATGCTTATGTTTATATTTATATGCATATGATAATTTTTGTTTCTATGAGTAGCATGGCTCGGTTGGTCATTGGTGGTTGGGACCGGGGATGTTACAAAATGGTATCAAAGAAGAAATATGTTCCTCTATGGCTTTCTCCGATGTGTTGGGTGGATGGGGACCATTATACCCGAGACATAGATTCAAAGATTAATAATATTTATCCTTCATGCCCTAGAAAACCTGGTAGCATCATTCCCATTATATAATCTAAGACTTTAGCATCACAACCTCAAAACAATGCACTTTGCAACATCATAGAACTTAGTCCTTCATAGTGCACCATTAAAACTCCAAGAAAACTCCACTTGCATCTTTAGACCCTAAGGATATCCTCCATCTTCCCTTGTGCACATCATATCTCTTTTGTGTACCTCGGACTTGATATTCTTGCTTGGATTCTCTTCAAATGTGCACATCTACCCTACATTTATATTTTTTATGTGCTCGCTTTTAGGGTTGACCTGTAAAGATTGGTTGGGTCGACCTCAAATTTCTAGTGTTGTGTGAAAAAAAAATTCATATATCCTAATTCCTAAGGAGTTAGAGGGAATTATATATACCATTGGAAAGGTCTCATAATAAAATTTCCAACCATATAATCTATGCTCCCATTTGAGCTAGGTATTTAGAGTAAAACTAACTTCAAAGATAGGGTATCTGAATTGAGCATCAAAAATCCAAAAAAAATATCTCCAACCCATCTTTGACATCAATGAAAACAATATTTTCAATAGGTTCCCCATAGAATTATTGTCTCACAATCTAGGTAGCCCCATGTGCCTTCATAATAACTCCTTTACAACCCAAAGCATGTATTGGAATAGGTGGGCTTTGGAGTGGATAATCGTCCCTAGTGTGCCAAACATTGAAATTAGGGAAATATTACACTGGTTGCCCAAAGATTCTATCTAAAAGTTTTGTGATGATCTAAATCTGTGTTCATGGCACATTGAAATTAGGTAAATATTACACTCTTTGCCCAAATATTCTATCTAAAAGGTTTGTTTGATGATCTAAATCCGTATTCATAGCACTTGTGCCTTATTCTACAACTAATGTCTTTGAGATTTCCACATCAATAAATCGAAAATTTTTGTTTTGTAACAACTTGATATATCTTCTTCAAAATGACACATTCTCAATTTAAATGTGAAACTTTTTTATTACCACCTTTTTTCTTCAATGACAAGATATGCATGTTTTAGTAACCCTTATGGTAAGGAATATAATGCGAAATTTGCAAAATATTGTTGTTTATTCATTTGAGTGTGGCAAAAGTGATCACTTGTGCAAGCATACTTCACCAACGGAGGCCACACTATAGTGTACAATGCGTATATAAATGAAGTTTTAAACACTTATTTCGCATGTCACTACAAGAACAGTTCTTCAAACAAACATCACGATGGATTCTGAGAGTGTTAGTATTCTAGAAGAGTACGTTGATATATTGGTGCAAGAGTTTGCTTATGATCCAGTTCGTCTACCCCTTACAGAAGACCCTGCTCAGGTGCTTTACAACTGTAGGACATTGGAGACTATTTGGGATGCCAAACATGATGCGGTTAACCCATTCACTCGCCAGCCCTTCGATATTGATAAATTGTGAAGCAAAGAGAAATGTAGAGAGAAAAGAATAGAATAGTATATTGAAAATGTATGAAGAAGTAATGAACCAAGTTACAATGGAAGAAGGTTGAGCTAAATAGGCTCAAGAAAGACAAAAATAGAAAGTACAATTGTCCAGTACAGCTGGTAGTGTACAGTTAGACTGTTGAGGTTACATTATGTTTAACACTCCCTCTTAAACTCAACAGTTACAATCATCAGCACTGACTATGCCTAAGTGTTGTCTCTGAAAATCAAAAACTGACTTTCCTAGTGGCTTTGTAAAGATATCAACAAGTTGATCTCAAGAACCACAAAATTGTAGTGCAATATCCCCATTATTGACTAGCTCGCGTATGAAATGAAACCGAGTGTCAATGTGTTTACTTTTCTTGTGAAACACATGGTTCTTGGATAATGCAATTGCTGATGTATTGTCACAGAAAATAGGAGTTGGATCCTTTTCTGTATGTGACATGTCTATCAATATTCTTCTCATCCATACAGCTTGACATGAAGCTGAGGTAGCAGCTACATACTCTGCCTCTGCAAAAGATATGGATACAATTGGATGCTTCTTTGATGCCCATGAAATCAGATTCATGCCCAGTTGAAAAACATATCCTGATGTGCTTTTCCTGTCATCTAGGCTGCTTGCAAAGTCACTATCTATGTAACCAGAGAGTTGATTACTATCAGATTTAGTATACCGTAAACTAAAATTTATTGTTCCTGCTACATATCTCAAAATTCGTTTTGCCATTTTCCAATGAGAATCTTTTGGTGATTCCATGAATCTGAAAACAAGGCTGGCTGCATACATAATGTCAGGCCTAGTTGCTGTAAGATACAACAAACTGCCTACTAAACTTTTGTATAAAGTAAAGTCCATTGTAGGACCTTCATCAGTCTTGCTCAACTTTGTGCCTAAAGGTATGGGGGTTTCTACTAGATTGCATCCTTCCATGAGAAATATTTTGATGATGTCGGCTGCATACTTTTGCTGACAAACAAAAATGCCTTTGGCTGATTGATGAACCTCAATCCCTAAAAAATATTTCATTATGCCAAAATCTGTCATCTCAAACTCAGATTGCATGGCATGTTTAAAATCTGTTAACTCAAGATTTACTGTGTAGATCATGTCATCAACATATAAACATACAATTAGAATTTTACCGTGCTGATCTATTTTGGTGTAAAGAGTTGGCTCATTTTGGCTTCTGCTGAAACCGCTTTTGATCAGATAAGTGTCAATTCTGTTGTACCAAGCTCTTGGAGCTTGTTTTAATCCATACAAGGCTTTCTTCAACCGATACACTTTGGCTGTGTGCTCTTGGACTTCAAATCCAGGTGGTTGATCGACATAAACTTCTTCTTATAAGAAACCATTCAAGAATGCTGATTTGACATCCATATGGTATACTTTCCATTTGTGTTGTGTTGCTATGGCCAATAGAGTTCTTACAGTGTCTAATCTTGCTACTTGAGAAAAATTTTCACCATAATTAGTACCTGGTTGTTGTGAGAAGCCTTTGGCAACAAGTCTGGCCTTGTGTTTTTCAATCTGCCCTTTTTCAATGAGTTTAGTTTTGTAAACCCACTTGACACCAATACTCTTCTTGTGTCTTGGCAAATCAACAAGATCCCATGTCTTGTTCTTCTCAATGGAGTCAATTTCTTGGTTCATAGCTTGAACCCAATGTGGCTCCTTAGCTGCTTCCTTAAAGGATGTAGGTTGACATGACATTAAAGAAAAAAGATTGTGTTGCTCAAAGTCATCCAACTGCTGATGGATTTCTCTCAAACTTCGAGTTCTTTGATTCTGTGGTTCAGAGAATGATTCTCTGCTGGAAGTTGAGTTATCCTGAGAATGTTTAGGTTGTCTTTGTACTTGCAATATTGGAAGAATATTTTGAGGTACTTGCTGTTCTGAATTTTCTGTGTTTTCAGAACTTGGCAGCAATGGATTTTGACTGTCCACTTGCTGATTTTCTGAATCATTCCAGAATTGATTTTCCAGAAATTGTACATCTCTGCTGAGAATTAATTTCTTGGTGATGGGATTATAAAGCCTGTAAGCTTTAGATGTTTCACTATATCCAGTGAAAATACATTTCTCACTTCTATCATCAAGCTTCTTCCTTAATTCAGAAGGTATGTGAGCATATGCTATGCATCCAAATGTCCTTAGATGCGCTACATTGAGCTTTGTCCCACTCCATGCTTCTTGGGGAACTTTCATCTTCAGACTTGTGGTTGGTGATCTATTCAGGAGATAAACTGAGCATGCTATTGCTTCAGCCCAAAAAGTGTTTGACAGACATTTCTCTTTGAGAAGTGTTCTTTCCATGTTCATTATTGTCTGATTTTTCCTTTCAGCCACTCCATTCTACTGTGGAGTATACTTGGCTGTTGTTTGCATAATAATGCCTTGTGATTTGCAGAAATTTGCAAATTCTCTGCAGTTGTATTCTCCTCCTCCATTTGACCACATTCTTTAATGTTAAGGTGCTACAGGCTTTTCCGGCTCATTGTCTTTCAAATCACCGAAATGTGAAAAAATTGCCTTTGAACAATTCAACAGTCCAGATCTTGTGTGATCTGACGGCCCAGATCTTATTGGGATATCGCGAATCGGGATTTCGCGAGTTTTGATGTCGAGTTTTTCTGACTCCTTGATTCCTCGATTTTCGATTTTCCGATAGCGCTGTCATTTTGGGAAATTTCACGATTGCTTTGATCGCCTCCACACGTCCTAACAGATGGACGGTCTTGATTTCTCCTCGTGATTTCGGGATTTTTTTTGTTCTGGACTTCTTGTCTCCAGGATCCATGATTTTCTGAATCCCGTAATGCCGATGGACTCTGTTTTCGGGAAATTTTCTGAAAGCCTCGATCTCTACCACGCGTCCTCAACAGATGGACGGCTCAAATATGTGTCGGGGATTTCACTGTGAAGATTACCGATCCCACGATTTGACAAGATGACGTGAGGTGGGCCCCACAACGAAGCTTTCCTCCTGTTGGGATTTTGGACTTCGGAGTTTTGAAGTGCTCGTGTTTCTTGTCCTTAGGATTCATGAAACATCAAATCTCGATTTGCTGATGGGCTCTCCCGATATCGTCCATGTGTCTCCTCAAAATGGACGGCTCCGATCGTTTACGGGGTTTTCACCATAAAGAAACACGATCACTTGTCCTCAGGATTCATGATTTACCGAATCCCGATGCGCTGATGGCCCTTTCCTTTTCGGGACTTTTCTCGAGTCCTCGGATTTACGCCACGCGTCCTTGAAAGATGGACAGTCTTGATTCAACCTCAGGATATCGCGACTTGCGATGCTCTGTTGAAAAAACTTCTCTGTCAACTTGAAACCCCGAATGCTGAAATGTCGACGGTTTCCTCGTTGTCCGCCGCATGTCCAAACAAAAGAACAACTGAGATCTTATCGCTATTTCGCGTATCGCGATTTCGCGAGTTTCGAACTCTTGTTGCGATGATCTTGCAAAACCGCGAACTCCAAAATGTCGATGGCTTGGATCTGCTGCCACTTGTCCTCTGAGATGGACGGCTCACAAATCTTCTCGGGATTTCGCGATATTGCGTATTGGAGTTTTTGGAGTGCAATTACCTTTGCGCGTCCAATTCCCGATTATCGATTTTGCAATGGAATGGGATCTCGCCACGTGTCTCTTGATGGATGGTCCAGATGATGTCGGGATTTCGTAGGTCAAAAATTCCTTGGAGCTGCAGAGGATTAAACCTCGTGCACTTTCTTGCGGATCCAACGACTGTCGGTCCTTTGCGCAAGATTTGACGGATGAAACTCTTTTGCCTTTTTCGTGATTTCTTCTTCCCTTCTGCACTGGTTTCCCTCTTCAGATCCATTCGCAAGATGAATCTTACGGCCTTAATGGCTGTTCTTTGCACATTAGACGCGATCTTTGCTGAATTTGACGGAATTTTCTCCTGTGGAAGAAAAAATTGTGAATCTTTCAAAGATTTGAAAGAATTTCATGAATTCTTCGTTCTCTGCTTCAATCTTTGATAGATGTGAGTGATTTCCAAAAATCTTTAAACGATTGTGCCTTCTGCAACAATCTTTAACGAATTTGTACAAATTCTTCATGTTCTTTACACGTTCTTCCGTTCTGCAGCTCTTCTTCGTCAATCTTTGATGGTTCTTGAAAAAATGTGCTGAATCTTTAAAGTTTCTTCTTCTGCGTTCTCTTCGTCCTGGATCTTTCGAGCGTTGTACGCTCTGCTTTCTCCGCAAGCTTCTTACGGCGATCTTTTAGAGAGTCTTACGGACAGCTCTCCAAGCCTTGTGAAAAGTCTGTGTCGCGTGCTCTAGATCCGTGAAGCTCTGCGTTGTGAGGATCGTGTTGCTCTCCCGCCTGTGTGAAAGCTCTGATACCATGATAAATTGTGAAACAAAGAGAAATGCAGAGAGAAAAGAATAAAACAGTATATTGAAAATGTATGAAGAAGTACTGAACCAAGTTACAATGCAAGAAGGTTGAGCTAAATAGGCTCAAGAAAGACAAAAATAGAAAGTACAACTGTCCAATACAACTGGCAGTGTACAGTTAGACTGTTGAGGTTACATTATGTTTAACAGATATTAACCATGTAATCCCGCAGTCCCACCTGAGGCAACAAATGCTTCAATCCCTAAGGCTAGAGGTCATTCCCGATTATACTAGGATAGATGGAAAATCTGTTGATTGAATTGATTTTACATTATATCAATGGAAATCGGGAGACAAAGCGATATTGGAAGGTCTTGTGGCAGAAAGTTAATCTGGTGCGTCTATATTGCCAGTACAGGGCAGAAAATAGGGAGCTGTTTTCTTCGATCAGAGGATACGCATACTTGTCACAAGTAGTAGATGAGAGGCTATATCTTCTATGAGATTACTACTATTATTTGTGTGAAGATGCCAAGGGAGTGTGCAAAGAAGTGGCCAAAATTGTGGATGTCGTCGGTTTTAGGGACAGCGAATTGTTGATGTTTCCCAAAGAGTTTTTACGGGCGCTAGTACCAATTCTGTCCAAGCTTGCTACACGATGTGATTATCTGAAAATTCGGAGTATGGTTTTGAGAATTTATCGTCGGATGTTTTACGTCGATTGCAAGGATGTTTTCTGCTCCTGCACCGTTGAATTTGCTTTCTGTATGTTACGAGAGASAGAGAATCCTGAAATATCTAATGAAGACTTATACAACGGAAGAGAGAATGCTGAAATATCTAATGAAGACTTATACAACGGAATGGAAATCCTCTGGCTACAAAACAGGAACACGAATCTCTTCGATTCAGAGTGTGATTACGTGGAAGTTTTCGTCCACGTAGTAACTCTTTGCATTTCCCGTTTACAGGACATTCACGCTGCAGCTGCTCATTTCTCTAGATCTGATGAAGAGGCGAAAAATATTGATCTGATTAGAAAAGCTCTTGGCCGAGGGCTCTTCTTAATTGATTCCTTACTACCAACCATGTTTTTCTGGCAGCTGCAACACTTAGATATTGTAAGCGTAGTTATCCTAATGGTGAAGCTTGTCCTTGCAGGTTTCAAAGACCTTTGGTCATCTCATTTTGGTATAAACATTATTTGGTGCTGCTGTGCTTCATAACGGTGCTGCTGTGCTTCATAACGGTGGCGGTGGCGATGGCGAGGTGGTCCGAGTTTTAGGAGCTCTTATGAGAAACGATATTGTGGATAAGTGTTATCCACTTCTTAAGCCCTCGCTGAAACACCTTGGGGTAGGGTATGACAGTACTAAAATGAGCAAATAGTTAATTTAGTTTACATATTCATTCCTATAGAACATATTTTCTAGAACGTTCCTAGAGAACTTGAAAACATATTTTATGTGATGAAACTTGAGAACTTTGTTTGTCCATGAACTTAGTCTGTCCATATTTTATTTGAGTAGAACTTGATAACTTAGTTTGGACAAAGTAAATGTAACTTAGTTTGAATGGAAAAAGTAAATGATATGTTTTTATGTATAGAGATTTTATGATAACATATTTTTTAGAACATTCCTTTCAGATTATATTTTATGTGATAAGAATTTGGGAAGTTAGTTTCAATGGACAAATTAAACGTTTAGTTTGTCCATATTTTATTTGAGGAGAACTTGACAACTTAGTTTGAATGGACAAAGTAAATGTAACTTCGTTTGAATGGACAAAGTAAATGTTATGTTATTATGTATAGAGATTTTATGATAAGATATTTTCTAGAACATTCTTTTCAGATTATATTTTATGTGATGAGAATTTGGGAACTTAGTTTGAATGGACAAATTAAACGTTTAGGTTGTCCATATTTTATTTGAGGAGAGCTTAACAACTTAATTTGAATGGACAAAGTAAATGTTATGTTTTTATGTATAGAGATTTTATGATAACATATCTTCTAGAACATTCATTTGAGATTATATTTTATGTGATGAGAATTCGGGAAATTAGTTTGAATGGACAAATTAAATGTCCATACTTTATTTGAGGATAAATTGACAACTTAGTTTGAATGGATACTTTATTTGAGGATAAATTGACAACTTAGTTTGAATGGACACAACAAATGTTATGTTTTTATGTATAGAGATTTTATGATAACATATTTTCTAGAATATTTCTTTGAGATTATATTTTATGTGATGAAAATTTGGGAACTTTGTTTGAATGGACAAATTAAAGGTTTAGTTTGTCCATGTTTTATTTGAGGAGAACTTCACAACTTAGTTTGAATGGACAAAGTAAATGTAACTTAGTTTGAATGGACAAAGTAAATGTTATGTTTTTATGTATAGAGATTTTTTGATAACATATTTTCTAGAACATTCCTTTGAGATTATATTTTATGTGATGAGAATATGGGAACTTAGTTTGAATGGACAAATTAAATGTTTAGTTTGTCCATATTTTATTTGAGGAGAACTTYACAACTTAGTTTGAATGGACAAAGTAAATGTGACTTAGTTTGAATGGACAAAGTAAATCTTATGTTTTTATGTATAGAGATTTTATGATAACATATTTTCTAGAACATTCATTTGAGATTATATTTTATGTGATGAGAATTTGGGAACTTAGTTTGAATGATATTTTATTTTAGGAGAACTTGACAACTTAGTTTGAATGGACAAAGTAAATGTAACTTAGTTTGAATGGAAAAAGTAAATGTATAGAGATTTTATTGTAACATATTTTCTAGAACATTCCTTTGAGATTATATTTTATGTGATGAGAATTGGGAACTTAATTTAAGTGGACAAATTAAACGTTTAGTTTGTCCATATTTTATTTTAGGAGAATTTGACAACTTAGATTAAATGGACAAGGTAAATGTAACTTAATTTGAATGGACAAAGTGAATGTAACTTAGTTTGAATAGACAAAGTAAATGTTACGTTTTTATGTAAAGAGATTTTATGATAACATATTTTCTACAAGATTCCTTTGAGATTATATTTTATGTGATGAGAATTTGGAAACTTAGTTTGAATGGACAAATTAAATGTATAGTTTATCCATATTTTATTTCAAGAGAACACGACAACTTAGTTTGAATGGACAAAGTAAATGTAACTTAGTTTGAATGGACAAAGTAAATGTTATATTTTTATGTATAGAGATTTTATGATAATATATTTTCTAGAACATTCCTTTTAGATTATATTTTAAGTGATGAGAATTTGGGAACTTGGTTTGAATGGAAAAATTAAACGTTTAGTTTGTCCATATTGTATTTGAGGAGAACTTTACAACTTAGTTTGAATGGACAAATTAAACGTTTAGTTTGCCAATATTTTATTTGAGGAGAACTTGACAACTTAGTTTGAATGGACAAAGTAAATTTAACTTAGTTTGAATGGACAAAGTAAATGTTATGTTTCTATGTATAGAGATATTATGATAACATATTTTCTAGAACATCCCTTTGAGATTATATTTTATGTGATGAGAATTTGGGAAATTAGTTTGAATGGACAAATTAAAAGTTGAGTTTGTCCATATTTTATTTGAGGAGAACTTGACAACTTAGTTTGAATGGACAAAGTAAATGTAATGTTTTTTTGTATAGAGATTTTATGATAACATATTTTCTAGAACATTCCTTTGAGATTATATTTTATGTGACGAGAATTTCGGAACTTAGTTTTAATGGACAAATTAAACGTTTAGTTTTTCCATATTTTATTTTAGGAGAACTTGACAACATAGATTGAATGGACAAAGTCAAGGTAACTTAGTTTGAATCGAAAAAGTAAATGTTGTGTTTTTATGTTGTAACAACCCTAAATTGATAAATGATTAAGATTATTAAGTAAGAGTTAATTAAAGAATAATTGAGGATTAACTAAGTAATAATAATCTGACTGAAGATCACATTTAATGACCTGTGAAATAAAATTAATAGATCAATGAAAAATGATATAAAAATGGTGGCGTATGCAGAGAGGGATAGCCATGGATCCTGAGGAGATAAAACATTAACTCATGACGAAGGACGGAGGACGCAGGGTGGTTGGAGGAGTAAATGCTTGAGTCGGCCAGGAGGAATAAGGGACGGAAAGAGGGGGATGTGCGCACCATTCGGTGGGGATGGATGCTGCGGACTGTATTTGCTGAGCCGACGGTATTGGCTGAGACTGTTGTGCTTTGTCATGAGTGGACGGTTATGTTTTTCCATGAGCAGAGAGCCTCTTGACGGTTGTGTTTTGCTGCGAGTAACGAGTTTCTGAGCACTATTGTATTTTGTGGACTTTTGGACTTACTGGGGGCACAAAGTTTTGAGGCTGTGGCTTTTGATCAGGGGAGGCACTGAGTTGCTGGAGGTTTTGGGCACGGAGGGTCAGGATATCCGTAGATATATTGGAGCTAGGTAGTTTTCCTAGTTGGCAGGGAGGACAGTAGTTTTGGGAAGCTATTTTCCTGTTTGTGGCAGGATTGATCTGTGTAGCAGGGAGCAGAAAGGCAATAGCAAGGCACAGTGGCAACAACAATTAGTATCAGAACCAGGTACTTTGTTAAGTTATGTATTTATTTCTTTCTGTCATGAATTCAATATTTATTGATAAATCTAAGTAATTGAAGTTGCTGTTATGAGAATCACTATTATGCTAAGAAGTGACTGTTTCAGATTACTTTCATAAAATGTTTAGGAAACTTAAATGATGTTTAGAATTACATGGGCATTACATATGGTATCAGAGCGTCTTAGTTCGAAATCTGGGCCTAAGGGACAAAACCCCAAATGATTAACTCCAACCACGCTTAACCTGTAAGAAACACACGTCATTTGTGTCTTAATAGATTGTGTCAAGCAACATTCAACTTGACCAAACATGACTGATATGGTGTATGGCATATTACCGGGATGATTTGACAGTTCATTCAAAATTAAGGGAAGGACGATTCAAACATATCATACAAGTCCCTGAACTATGTAGGATGTATGACATGATATCTTGAATCCAAAAACGTGTTTATTTCTATATTATAAGGGAGAATACTAGGCCATATTGTGAGTAAAGAAGGCATATACATTGATCTAGAAAGGGGTAAGGCAATAAATTACTTAAATCCTCCTATGTCTTGAAAAGGAGTATAATATTTCTTTGGAAAGATAAGATTTGAATGAATATTTGTTCTAGATTATGCCACGATTGTTAAGACAATAAATAGTTTACTAAAGAAGGATATAAAATTTGAATGAACATCGGAAATTCAAAAGGTTTTTACAGAAATCAAGCATGCAATCACTACTACCCCTGTTCTTAGTAGTCCCAATTTTGATAAAAAATTCATATTATTAGAGGAAACCATTGCTTCCATACTCATCAATTTCATGAATATGAAAGTTCATGACCAAAATTGAAGTTGTAAATATTTATCCTCCTAATACAATTGATGTCGTCATACAGAGTTCAACTTTAGCATCATCTGAATGGTATAAGGATATACTATTTTATGTGACGTCTAGGCAATTTCCTCTGGGAATGTGTTCTAAAGAAAAAATGTACTCAAGGTAGCACCCCTATATTATCCAAGCAAATGGTCTCATATATATCACAAGTGATCATTTTAGACAATAACCATTAAATGGATCATGAATGGCTAATGCGGTATTAGTCTGAACATTCAAAGGAACGCCTTTAAAATAGCGGCATTGAACCAGATAGATGAAGAATCACTTCCCACAAAATGGCTACCCTTAAAGCGGCCTGATAAAGCTATTGAGCACGAAAAGGAGAGTTGATAATTTAAATTTATTTGAGCAATGTTTGTTAATGAAGTTTCGGGTATTACTGACACCTGAAAATCGATGAAATGTTGAGGGAAACTTTTGTCTAAGGCTTGAAGTTGGAAAATTTAATAACTGCACATATTATACTAATACAATGAAAAAGGACATTTGTAGGACCTTGAAAAGGCCTACTTCATTCTGAACTTACCTAAAATGAGGAACTGCCAATGCGCAGTCAGAAAAAGGAAATTTAGTAGACTGATACCGCGCAGGAATAGTGTGAACTATTTGCCTATATTAAGCCTTGATGATTGTAATAATGAACTATAGACCCATAAAAATTTCAACCGTGCCAAGAGAGCAATTTTAACACTACGTAATGTTTTATGCAACTAATCATTATCCCCAAAGGAGAACAGATCTGAACCGTCAGATCTTGGGCGGATACCTGACAACCGACGGATCTGCAAGGAGTTGCGAGGGAGTTAATTCCTCAAAGAATACGGGAGGAGAAATCCCGACGAGATGTGTGGAGGCATCAGGATATCGAAGTTCGTGAAATCAAGAGTTCCATGAGCAAGGGGTCGAGAAACCCATAGTGAAAACCCCGATACAATCAGAGTCGTCCATCTGTTGGGGACAGGTGGCAAGGAGTCGAGAGTTCATCGATATTTCGGAGCTTCAGGAGTCATGGATCCGTGACCAGGAGAACCCCGGAATGACGGAGGAGTCATAGACGTAGGATCTCGAGGAGGACACGTGTCGCGTGACCACCAGATCGAGATTTTGGTCATCGGGGTACGGGTAAGTAAAGGTTCCTAGCCTTGTAAAGTTGCGAACCTCGAGAGTTGATCTGAACCATCCATCATTTAGGATGCATGTCAGAACCCTGGAGAGAGTCGGGAATCGGGGAATTGGAGTTTTCGAGCACACGAAAATCATGTCACACAGAATCGCGATTCGCGATTTCTTGACAAGATCTGAACTGTTCATTTTAGAGGACATGTGGCAGAGATCGCGCGAGAGTCGGGATATTGGCCATCGGAGAATCAGAATTCTCGAGGGCAAGGTAATCGAGACACCATAAGTCTCAAAATGCCAGGAAGATCAGAGCCATCCATTTACATAGGACAGGTGTCGGGAATCGGGCAAAGGTCGCAGATCGGGGAATCAGAGTTCCTGAGAACAAGGAAAATGTGGCATCACATGTTCCAAAACCCTAGAGGAATCGAGACCGTTCATTTAGGGGACGCGTGGACGAGATCGATGTTATCAGAGAAGTCCCGATAAGGAATCATCCATCGGGGTTTGAGTCATCGAGAAATCGAAGATCCCGTGAACCGAGTATCCATGCATTATGAAATCGTGAAACGTGATTTCCCGATGGGTCAAGGGATAGCGGGGCCCATAGAAGGGTCAGCGTTGGACACGTAGTAGATTACATGACGTAAGTAACTTAACACTTAAACCTTTGTTAAAAAGGATTAATCAATCAATGTTTTAATTAGGCCTTAATTACGTCACGAAATCGAAGATTGGGGTTTTGTGATTCTTTGTTATGGGAAACCCCGAATCTCGATTTCATTAATAGTTCACTCACAATATTTAAAGTTTTAACCCACTTTTAAACCTTCGTTGACCAAAAGTAAACGCTAAAGCATCGCGAAATTTGAAGTAAGGAAAAATTCTTACTCGAGAAGGACCGAAACCCGATGGGAAGCCATAAGGATATGGTCACAAGGCGAAGTCATGTGGATCAAGAGCATAGCTTAAGGGATAAGGTGCTAGGAGCATATCGGGGATCGGAAAATCGCGAGTCCTAAGGACCTGTGAGGTTCGACATTTGGAACCCCGAAACTCCGACGAAGGATAGGGCCGGGGCCACATGGAACGACGGTCATATGAGGGGGATGTCTAGCCTGGAGGGCTAGCACATAAAGTGCCATATCAGAGATAGGGAGTCCGTGAGGACAGGAAGCTCTTGGTATCGAGCATAAGGAAACCCCGAAACTCGAAATTCAAGTGGAGAATTTCACAGTTAGGAGAAAAGGCGCGTGAACAATACAGAAGGCAATATATATGCAGCTAACTACATGCATATGAACAGACGAATAAATTTATAAAAATAAATGAAATAAATTGAAAGCAAAATACCCAAAATCCGTACAGGGCTGGAATTACAAGCAAATCATTATGTTTCAAAAGAAGAAATCACCATTCATTACCACCGTGTAAGCAAGGTTTATACAATTTCTGATACGAATAACCCCACGTTCTTCATGAAGGTACTGAAACTGTGCACAACATGCGGGCTGAATCGTACCTCTTACTATAGCTGAGAGAGAGCTCCGTAAAATGTACAAACAAGGGAGTGGTTCCCAACAATTCAAGGAGACTGGACTCCAGGTCCTGGATCTTATCAGGGGCCATATCAATATACTCTGTTTTTGCAAAATGAATTGGTAAAATGCTCATAACAATGGTGTGGAGGTGAGCCATGGCAAAGGAGATTATGAAAACCTCTGAGCAGAGCAGAGGCAGATCTATGGTGGAAAAAGAATGATGCGAGGAAAGTCCCAGCGGATGAGAAAGTGGGACAGAGGTAGGACGCGTAGAGAGTTGAAAGGATGACAGGTGTATAATTTGGGAATAGATACGAGGGAGCTTGAAAAATCCAGACGAGCACATGGAAACCATGCATGCCCGAACCCTTGGGTATACGTTCAATTATTTTATATAGATATAATATAAAGTGTTAAAAATAATATGAAGTAAATTAAATAATCTAGTATAAGTAAATTATATATATATATAAAATTAAGTTAGTTTAAAATTAAAGTAAAGATAAGCTAAGTTAAATTAGTATAAAAAATAAAAAAAATTTAAGTAGAAGGTTAATCTACCTTAAGGTTAATTAATGGTGTTAAGGCCTAGACTGGTGGCATATGCACTGGGAGTGGCGAGTAAAGCACAAGGCTAATGTAGCTACGGGATGAAGGCTCAGTAGTTTAACTTTTGTTCTCATTCACCTAGAAGTGGAAGTGGGTTGTTGAAGCCATGCAAGGAGTGCGCAGGCTAAAGAAGAAGTCTCAGTTGTGAATCTGAGCAAGGGAGATCTAAGACTGCTGCTACAGGAGTGCATAGAGTCGAAAGGATTCAGCACTTGGAAGTTGTTGAATGTTGAGTGCAAGGAGTGCATGCAAGTTCCTCTCAAAGAATCAGAGTAGAAAAGCTCAGGAAGTATAGCACCTTCGTGATATTGCTAAAGGAGAGCACCAGAGTTTGTGCCATGGAGTGTTCAAACAAGAGTTGCAAGCATAGGCGTTGGAGAGAAAGTTCTGGGAAGGATACTTAGCCATTTTCGAGAAGGTCTTCAGAAAGGAAGAAATCGACGGTCGGGATCTTATAGAGAAGATTGACGAAATCCCGCCAGCCATTAGATCTCGAGAAGTTGCGTCGGGGTTAATCCCTAGTGTGTAGAAGAAGAGTCCCGGAAGAGTCATCGAGAAATCTGAGTCATGGGGGTTTTGTTAAGTCTGAGAATCGAGGCCTTGTGGTTCTAGAAATCCCAAGAATGGATCCTAGCAGTTGATCTCGACAGGACACGTGTCAGCGTTTTGGGAAGGCATCGGGATTTTATCATC
>ML788892.1:632205-688588 GCA_009831015.1 Picea engelmannii
TGTTCAGAAATTTATTTTCTGTTAAGTTTTTAGATGTTGAAACACCGCTGTAGCTTATGCTGAAACACCGCTGTAGCTTATGCTGAAACACAGTGCTGAGTATATGCTAAAACACCAGGTTGTAGCATATGCTGATGCTGAAACACTGCTGTGAGAAGATGCTGAAACACCAGGCTGTAGCATATGCTGATGCTGAAACACCGCTGTGAGAAGATGTTGAAACACCGCTATAGCATATGCTGAAACAGTGCTGAAACTGAGTTTGGCATTTAAATTTGACTGAAAAAGTAGAGAGACTGAAACTGGGTTGGGATTTTGAAAAATTAACATGGACTTCTTGATTTACTTACCGATATTGTCAGTTACTTGCTGTGAACATATGAACCATACTCTTCTCCCCTGTACCATCCGACACCTTAACTTCGGGATGAAGTTTCTTGAAGGGTGGGTGTATGTAACGACCCTAAATTGATAAATGATTAAGATTATTAAGTAAGAGTTAATTAAAGAATAATTGAGGATTAACTAAGTAATAATAATCTGACTGAAGATCACATTTAATGACCTGTGAAATAAAATTAATAGATCAATGAAAAATGATATAAAAGTGGTGGCGTATGCAGAGAGGGATAGCCATGGATCCCGAGGAGATAAAACATTAACTCATGACGAAGGATGGAGGGTGGTTGGAGGAGTAACTGCTTGAGTCGGCTGGGAGGAATAAGGGACGGGAAGAGGGGGATGTGCACACCATTCAATGGGGATGGATGCTGCGGACTGTATTTGCTGAGCTGACGGTATTGGCTAAGACTGTTGTTCTTTTCCGTGAGTAGAGAGCCTCTGGACGGTTATGTTTTGCCGTGAGCAGAGAGCCTCTGGACGGTTGTGTTTTTCTGTGAGAAACGAGTTTCTGAGCACTATTGTATTTTGTGGACTTTTGGACTTACTGGGGGCACAACATTTTGAGGCTGTGGATTTTGATTAGGGGAGGCACTGAGTTGCTGGAGGTTTTGGGCACGGAGGGCCAGGATATCCGTAGATATCCTGGAGCTAGGTAGTTTTCCTAGTTGGCAGGGAGGACAATAGTTTTGGGCAGCTATTTTCTTGTTTGTGGCAGGATTAATCTGTGTAGCAGGGAGTAGAAAGGCAGCAACAAGGCACAGTGGCAACAACAATTAGCATCAAAACGAGGTACTTTGTTAAGTTATTTATTTATTTCTTTCTGTCATGAATTCGATATTTATTGATAAATCTAAGTAATTGAAGTTGATGTTATGAGAATCACTATTATGCTAAGAAGTGACTGTTTCAGATTACTTTCATAAAATGTTTAGGAAACTTAAATGATGTTTAGAATTACATGGGCATTACATATGTATAGATATTTTATGATAAGATATTTTCTAGAACATTCCCTTGAGATTATATTTTATGTGATGAGAATTTGAGAACTTAGTTTCAATGGAAAAATTAAATGTTTAGTTTGTCCATATTTTGTTTGAGGAGAACTTGACAGCTTAGCTTGAATGGAAAAAGTAAATGTAACTTAGTTTGAATGGACAAAGTAAATGTTACGTTTTTATGTATAGAGATTTTATGATAACATATTTTCTAGAACATTCATTTGAGATTATATTTTATGTGATGAGAAGTTGGGAACTTAGTTTTAATGGACAAATTAAACGTTCAGTTTGTCCATATTTTATTTGAGGAGAACTTGACAACTTAGATTGAATGGAAAAAGTAAATGTAACTTAGTTTGAATGGACAAAGTGAATTTAACTTAGTTTGAATGGACAAAGTAACTGTTATGTTTTTATGTATAGATATTTTATGATAAAATATCTTCTAGAACATTCCTTTGAGATTATATTTTCTATGATGAGAATTTGGGAACTTAGTTTGAACTGACAAATTAAAGGTTTAGTTTACCCATATTTTATTCGAGGAGAACTTCACAACTTAGTTTGAATGGAGAAAGTAAATGTAACTTAGTTTGAATGGACAAAGTAAATGTTATATTTTTATGTATAGATATTTTATCATAACATATTTTCTAAAACATTATTATATTTTATGTAAAGAGAATTTGGGAACTTAGTTTCAATGGAAAAATTCAATGTTTAGTTTGTCCATATATTATGTGAGGAGAACTTGACAACTTAGTTTGAATGGACAAAGTAAATGTAACTTAGTTTAAATGGACAAAGTAAATGTTATGTTTTTATGTATAGATATTTTATTATAACATATTTTCTTGAACATTACTTTGAGATTATATTTTATGTGATGAGAATTTGAGAACTTAGTTTGAATGGTCAAATTAAACGTTTAGTTTTTCCATATTTTATTTTAGGAGAAATTGATAACTTAGTTTGAATGGACAAAGTAAATGTTATGTTTTTATGTATAGAGATTTTATGATAACATATTTTCTAGAACTTTCCTTTGAGATTGTATTTTATGTGATGAGAATTTGGGAACTTAGTTTGAATGGACAAATTAAACGTTTAGTTTGTCCATATCTTATGTGAAGAGAACTTGACAACTTAGTTTGAATAGACAAAGTAAATGTAACTTAGTTTGAATGGACAAAGTAATGTTATGTTTTTATGTATAGAGATTTAATGATAACATATCTTCTAGAACATTCCTTTTATATTATATTTTATGTGATGAGAATTTGGGAACTTAGTTTGAATGGACAAATTAAATGTTTAGTTTGTCCAAATTTTATTTAAGGAGAAATTAACAACTTAGATTGAATGGACAAAGTAAATCTAACTTAGTTTGAATGGACAAAGTGAATGTAAGTTGCTTTGAATGTACAAAGTAAATGTTATGGTTTTATATATAGAGATATTTTGATAACATATTTTCTAGAACATTCCTTTTTTATTATATTTTATGTGATGAGAATTTGGGAACTTAGTTTGAATGGAAAAATTAAACGTTTAATTTGTCCATATTTTATTTAAGGATAACTTGACAACTTAGTTTGAATGGACAAAGTAAATGTAACTTCGTTTCAATGGAGAAACTAAATGCTATGTTTTTATGTATAGAGATTTTATGATAACATATTTTCTAGAACATTCCTTTGAGATTATATTTTACGTGATGAGAATTTGGGAACTTAGTTTGAATGGACAAATTAAACGTTTAGTTTGTACATATTTTATTTGAGGAGAACTTGACAACTTTTCTTGAATCGACAAAGTAAATGAAACTTAGTTTCAATGGAAAAATTAAATGTTATATTTTTATGTATAGAAATTTTATCATAACATATTTTCTAGAACATTCCTTTGAGATTATATTTTATGTGATGAGAATTTGGGAACTTAGTTTGAATGGACAAATTTAACGTTTGGTTTGTCCATATTTTATTTGAGGAGAACATGACAACTTAGTTTGAATGGACAAAGTAAATATAACTTAGTTTGAATTGACAAAGTGAATGTAACTTAGTTTGAATGGAAAAATTAAATATTATGTTTTTATGTATAGAGACTTTATGATAACATATTTTCTAGAATATTCCTTTGATATTATATTTTATGTGATGAGAATTTGGGAACTTAGTTTGAATGGACAAATTAAACGTTTAGTTTGTCCATATTTTATTTCAAGAGAACTTGACAACTTAGTTTGAATGGACAAAGTAAATGTTATGTTTTTTTGTATAGAGATTTTGTGATAACATATTTTTTAGAATATTCCTTTGAGATTATATTTTATGTGATGAGAATTTGGGAACCTAGTTTGAATGGGCAAATTAAACGTTTAGTTTGTCCATATTTTAATTGAGGAGAACTTGACAACTTAGTTTGAATGGACAAAGTAAATTTAACTTAGTTTAAATGGACAAAGTGAATGTAACTTAGTTTGAATGTACAAAGTAAATGTTATGTTTTTATGTATAGAGATTTTATGATAACATATTTTCTAGAAAAATCCTTTGAGTTTACATTTTATGTGATGAGAATTTGGGAACTTAGTTTGAATGGACAAATTAAATCTTTAGTTTGTACATATTTTATTTGAGGAGAACTTGAAAACTTAGTTTGAATGGACAAGGTAAATGAAACTTAGTTTTAATTGAAATATTAAATGTTATGTTTTTATGTATAGAGATTTTTTGATAACATATTTTCAAGAACATTCCTTTGAGATTATATTTTATGTGATGAGAATTTGGGAACTTAGTTTGAATGGACAAATTAAACGTTTAGTTTGTCCATATTTTATTTGAGGAGAACATGACAAATTAGTTTGAATGGACAAAGTAAATATAACTTAGTTTGAATTGACAAAGTGAATGTAACTTAGTTTGAATGGAAAAAGTAAATGTTATGTTTTTATGTATACAGACTTTATGATAACATATTTTCTAGAATATTCCTTTGAGATTATATTTTATGTGATGAGAATTTGGGAATTTAGTTTGAATGGACAAATTAAACGTTTAGTTTGTCCATATTTTATTTCAAGAGAACCTGGCAACTTAGTTGGAGTGGACAAAGTAAATGTTATTTTTTTTGTATAGAGATTTTATGATAACATATTATCTAGAACATTCCTTTGAGATTATATTTTATGTGATGAGAATTTGAAAACTTAGTTTGAATGGACAAATTAAATGTTTAGTTTGTCCATATTTTAATTGAGGAGAACTTGATAACTTAGTTTGAATGGACAAAGTAAATTTAACTTAGCTTGAATGGACAAAGTAAATGTTATGTTTTTATCTATAGAGATTTTATAATAACATATTTTCTAGAACATTCCTTTCAGATTATATTTTATGTGATGAGAGTTTGGGAACTTAGTATGAATGGACAAATTAAATGTTTAGTTTGTCCATATTTTGTTTTAGGAGAACTTGACAACATAGTTTGAATGGACAAAGTAAATGTTATGCTTTTTATGTATAGATATTTTATGATAACATATTTTCTAGAACATTCCTTTGAGATTGTATTTTATGTGATGATAATTTGGAAACTTAGTTTCAATGGACAATTTAAATGTTTAGTTTGTCGATATTTTATGTTTGGAGAACTTGACAACCTAGTTTGAATGGACAAAGTAAATGTTTTGTTTTTATGTATAGAGAGTTTATGATAACATATTTTCTAGAACATTCCTTTTAGATTATATTTTATGTGATGAGAGTTTGGGAACATAGTATGAATGGAAAAATTAAATGTTTAGTTTGTCCATATTTTGTTTGAGGAGAACTTGACAACTTAGTTTGAATGGACAAAGTAAATATTATGTTTTTATGTATAGATATTTTATGATAACATATTTTCTGGAATATTCCTTTGAGATTGTATTTTATGTGATGATAATTTGGAAACTTAGTTTCAATGGACAACTTAAAGGTTTAGTTTGTCCCTATTTTATGTTTGGAGGACTTGACAACTTAGTTTGAATGGACAAAGTATATTTTATGTTTTTATGTATAGAGAGTTTATGATAACATATTTTCTAGAACATTCCTTTGGGATTATATTTTATGTGATGAGAATTTGGGAACATAGTTTGAATGGACAAATTAAACGTTTAGTTTGTCCATATTTTATTTGAGGAGAACTTGACAACTTAGTTTGATTGGAAAAAGTAAATGTAAATTAGTTTGAATGGAGAAAGTAAATGTAACTTAGTTTGAATGGACAAAGTAAATGTTATGTTTTTATGTACAAAGATTTTATGATAACATAGTTTCTAGAACATTCCTTTGAGATTATATTTTATGTGATGAGAATTTGTTAACTTACTTTGAATAGATAAATTAAATGTTTAGTTTATCCATATTTTATTTGAGGAGAACCTCACAACTTAGTTTGAATGGACATAGTAAATGTAACTTAGTTTGAATGGAAAAAGTAAATGTAATTTATTTTCAATGGACAAAGTAAATGTTATGTTTTTATGTATAGAGATTGTATGATAACATATTTTTTGGAACATTACTTTGAGATTATATTTTCTGTGATGGGAATTTGAGAACCTATCTTGAATGGACAAATTAAACGTTTAGTTTGTCCATATTTTATTTGAGGAGAAATTGACAACTTAGTTTGAATGGAAAAAGTAAATGTAACTTAGTTTGAATGGACAAAGTAAATGTTATGTTTTTATGTATAGAGATTTTATGATAACATATTTTCTAGAACATTCCTTTGAGATTATATTCTATGTGATGAGAATTTGGGAACTTAGTTTGAATGGAAAAATTAAACGTTTAATTTGCACATATTTTATTTGAGTAGAACTTGACAACTTAGTTTGAATGGACATAGTAAATGTTATGCTTTTATGTATAGAGATTTTATGATAACACACTTTCTAGAACATTCCTTTGAGGTTATATTTTATGTGATGAGAATTTGAGAACTTAGTTTGAATGGACAAATTAAATGTTTAGTTTGTAACTTTGTTACATTTAAATGTTTAGTTTGTAACTTTGTTACATTTAAATGGAGAAAGTAAATGTAACTTTGTTTGAATGGACAAAGTAAATGTAACTTAGTTTTAATGGACAAATTAGATGTTATGTTTTTATGTATAGATATTTTATGATAACATATTTTCTAGAACATTCCTTCGAGATTATGTTTTATGTAATGAGAATTTGGGAACTTAGTTTGAATGGAAAAATTAAACATTTAGTTTGTCCATAGTTTATTTGAGGAGAATTTGACAACTTAATTTGAATGGACAAAGTAAATGTAACTTAGGTTAAATGGACAATGTAAATGTAACTTAGTTTGAATGGACAAAATAAAGGTTATGTTTTTATGTATAGATATTTTATGATAACATATTTTATAGAACATTCCTTTGAGATTATATTTTATGTGATGAGAATTTGGGAAGTTAGTTTGATTGGACAAATTAAACGTTTAGTTTGTCCATATTTTCGTTGAGGAGAACTTGACAACTTAGTTTGAATGGGCAAAGTAAATGTAAATTAGTTTGAATGGACATAGTAAATGTTATGTTTTTATGTATAGAGATTTTATGATAACATATTTTCTAGAACATTCCTTTGAGATTATATTTTATGTGATCAGAATTTGGGAAGTTCATCTGAATGGACAAAGAACATCTGGGAAGACTTCAGGAATGGCACAATGGGGTACCAACAAGGCACTATGCTCGCAAAGTGACTAGCCATAAAATGATTTAAGCGGGACTGTGGTGACCAACAATATTCAAAGTCTCCAAACTAAATGAATGTTTTGTATGATCTTTTATTTGTAGATATAAATTATTTCATGATTCTTTATCCTTTCAAAGTTTATTATTAGGATAAAAAAAATTCATTTAATTGAGTATTTTTCTTATTTGTTATCTTTCTTTCCAATTTTATATCTTACTTATACTAATTTTTTCAAAGAATTTTATTTTGATGTTGATCACACCACTTGTGAAACCACTTCACAAATTAATCATATGCTTAGTTCATGAACCCAAGATCCTACTTAAACCACTTAACTTAACACACTTAATCCCCCCTTAGGGCCTAAAATAATCTTTTGGTTAAGTCAGGGTTGCGGAGCTGAACATCCAAATAATTTGCTACAACCATTTTGCATCTAAAACATAATGGTTGTCTTTTAGGGAACCTGAAATCCTTTCTATAGGATATGGTTTAGGCCTATTTAGTAACAAACATACTCTTCAAAGTGGATAATTTTGAGGTTTGGATTGGATTGAGACTCTTAGATATTACAATACTAAATATCCCCTGACCATTTAATTTAATCTTGAAGGCAAGGTAACATGTTTCATGTATTCATGATGAGGTAGCTTGTGGCCATTCTTATATGGTTCTTACCTAGGTGGCTCTCGTAGGAGGGTGTGAACCCAAGATAGATTTATATGCAACATTGGGTTTTCATCACATTTTGTCTCCTGGTTATAACTATCTCATTCATATCTTTGCTCATCTACACAAGAGATTTCATCATCTCCGGTGTTAGTTGTTTGGAAGGCCTTTTTTCATAGTTTAGGTTTGTTTAAGTGCTCTTAGTTTATCTCTTAGGGTAGAGTAGTTTTATTTGATAGGATGGAAGATTCAATTAGGCCACCTATTTCTTGATTCAAACACACTTGAAACCACTTGTTGCATCACTTGAGAATGAATTGTTTTTTTTTATTATCATTTTGTTTGCTTGATTAATTGCTTTGGTGGATTTATATTTAGATAGATTAATTTCGTATTTTAAGAGATAATTACACTTAGGAATCATTACACCCCCAATGAGACTGTAATGTACCTCAAATTTGTCATAAATGTTTTTTCCTAAGGACATTAATTCTCCAATTTCTTAAACCAATGGTAATAAAAGGAAGTACCCCTTTATCTCCATTGTTAAACTCTGATAAGTTTGCTTAGGTTTTGATTGTCAACAATGACATTACTACCCAGCTTTTCACATATTGAACATAGTTCCTAAGTGGGCAAACTCCACATTCTAGCATTTCCTTTTTTTTCTGAAGTTATGTTAACATTCATATATATACGTCTATACATTATATTATGATTAGAACTATAATAGGTTTAGGAATTATGGTCCTAAACTCTCCTCTAATAACATACTTCTATACTTGTGTGCAAATTTAAACTCAAATGACTATACGATGAAATTCATGTACCATAGATAATGTATTGGGGTTGGGGTTATACACATTGGCGAAGTGTTGATGGATAACATAAGATTTTGGACATTTTCTTTCATGGCCAAGGTCATTGAAAAGAATTCCTCGTAATTTAACTATTGGTAAAGATCGTCGAGTCACAAATAAGCATAAAGGTTTTTTTTGGTTAATAAAACCCTATGCTAACAATTCATTTAACTCTACCTAACCTAAACGATGTCTAACCTAAACAATGTACTAACTCAACTGATAATAATTATAGTTAACAGTTACCAAATAGTCTACGAGGGAAATTTCCCTTTACTTCATATCCCATTTAATGTGAAAGGAAAGGATTATGAGACAAGAGTTAAGCCTCTGAACCACCATTAATGGAGGCCTGGTATATGTGAATAATGAGGGATATCACCTGACCCCTCGTGCAATATGGATGTGCCAACTCTGCTCCATCACATGGCCATACACTCCATTTGTACCATCGACATTCACTCCTGCGTGGTATGAGTTCTTTAGGGTTTTAGTAGTTTTACTATTTTCATTTGTGAAAATTATCTCTGTATTTTAGTTTCTCGGCAAGGGGCAGTGGCAGCTTGGATAACATCCCTAGACTGTTCTCACTACTAGTAAGTGGCTTCACTGTCATTTTCCTTTATATTAATATTCCTGAAGGGACTCAACATTCTTCTCTCTTGTTTTGTTTCCAACGAATTCACACAGGTATAGATTTTGTATGGATTTTACTCTTAGGGTTATACACCCCCTACATTTATTATTATTTTTTTTTGCGCCATTAACTGGTGTTGAGTCTCTATGAGACTTCGCAAGAACTCACACCTAGAAGTCAAATCGATAGGGAAGGTACCCCGTCATAAACTGTATATTATATTCTATCCAAGTTACAAAAATTTTGTTCGGCAGGTCTTTTAATAATGTTTCTGTCTTGGTTGGGCATTTCGTATTGAACTTTTACTTGGGGTCCTATGGTTTCCCAACTACTGGATGATTCTTACAACTGTAAATTTCCCTCAACAAGATCTATGTATTTTCATTTGGCATAGTCATATATAAAATGATGTTTGGGAATTATTTCTATCGAATCAATTCGTTATAGGGATATGTTCTATAACATACGCTACTTTGGAATCAATATTAAATTTTGGGTCATCCTTTCTATTCCAATTCTTTAATGTTTGTGTGTGTGTCAAAGGCCATTCGAGCCTGCTAAACTAGGAAAGGATGTTGCCTCTATGTTTCCTTTCTTTAATTAAACCTCCTTCGAGTCGCTGCCAACTACGTTTTGATGATATTATTAACCTGCAAATTTTTACTCAATGTCTATATTTTGAAAAGGTATCCGACCTTATCTCACTACACGAACCCATGTAGTTCGAATTGTTAGGATATTTAGACACTTAGGAGTTAGTAAGATCTACTTGGTCTATTGTGTCGTTAGGTAAAAGTGTGTTTTCTTGTGTGTTTCTTTAGCATGCATTAGTATGCATTTGTAGTTAGGAAATCTGATGGTCATGATATGTTCCCGACATAGAGTGATCTTATGGTTCATACTCTCCTCAATCTTAATGGCCATTGATTCGTGGCTTAACACCCGATTGGTCCATGATCGCTATTTAAAGGGCATGGAGGTTCATTTGTCGATGATCAATTGTGAGAAACTCTCTTGTAAAATCTCTTTGTAATCTTTTTCTTTTCATTTATAAACTTCTCCAAGTGGCCGTGTTGTCTTGGGCCGTGGATGTTTCCCCGTAGGGGTTTTACCACGTGAAAACATCAGTGTGTTGATATTTGAGCTGGTTATGTGATGGTTACTGAAGGTGTTCATCCTCTATTGGAATACATGTGTGGTTGAACATGGTATCAGAGCATGTTTGAAGATCCTCTCCTATTGTAGATTGAGATCGTGAAGCCGAGTTGCCTCATCTCCATTTTCTGTATCTTCCGTACATTTATGGGTTGAGAGGACTATTCCATTGCATCCATATAACTTGTTTCATTCATAAACACTTTTCGTTTCACTCGAAAATGTTTCTGTTTGCCCAATATATGACCATTACAGTCAGATCCAGAGGTATAAAGTTTGAATACGCATTAAAAAAAAAAAATTCAAAGAATTTTTTTGGGTTTTATTTCGGTTTTGTATTTTTTTTTATTTCCGGGTTGCTACTCTTTTAGATCTACGTATGCTTTTTGACCCGTGCCCTGTGCGATCTCAAAAAATCAGAAACAGATAGGAAAAGGTGCATCTTCTGGGTAAGCTAACCGAGATCTAACCCTTGTTGTCATCGTGAAGCGAAATTGTTTTCTTGTGTAAAAAGAGTTTTTTTTTAGCACGCTCTCCAAGGCCATCTTCTACAACAACAACAACAACAACAACAACACCCCCAATCCTCCTTCTGAACATTACAATATATTTTGCTAGACCATTTGGTTAAAAGTTGCCTTATTAAGTAATAGGTCTTGAGTTCAAGTCTCTCTTTTGTTACCTTTTTTGAAAACGTTATACAAAAATGTTAAAGTGTATTTCACTTCAAGTATAAAAGTGAATCACTATAAGTAGATTTAATATTTTATTTTAGAGTTATTTTGCATGAATCCTTTTTGTTATAAGGTAACTTCATTGTAAAAGTGATCCCCACTTCTCTTTATAAAAGTGGGTCACTTCATAAAGCAACTTACACTATCACATGGTTATTTGGTTGTTGTTTATGACTTTTTTAAAAAGGTCATAAATCTCACATCGGAAGTCCGTTTTCAGTGTCATGTTTTTTAAAACTGCATAAATTTTCGAGCTCTTTCCATCCAGATCATCATTTTCAGTTTTTAAATCCACATTATCTGCATATTTAATATGGATTCTACAAGTAATGTATTGCTTACCAACAACAACTACTTCCAATAAAAATCTCATATGGAAGATTTATTAAGACGTAATGGCTTGTACCAGATTACCTTGGGAAAGGAAAATGCACCCACTGATGCTGATAAGAAATACAAGTGGGATAATAGGAATGATGAAGCACATGGACTAATCGAAATTTCCATCTCTCCTGATTTAAGGTACCACATTCAAGACATTGATGACCTCGAAGAAGGTTGGGAAAAGATTGAATCTGTGTTTGGTAAACTCAATATTATTCGAGAACAATAGTTAGAAAATCAAATATTGACCTTGAGTCCAAGTGATTTTTATTTCCTTGGAGACTATCTATCTATGTTTAAAACACTCAAGATTTTATGTGAAGAATGTAAGATAAATATGGAGGAAGAGCGTTGCATCTATATTATTCTTTCTAAGCTAGGTAGTGCATACTCTGTGTTTGTATCTACCTTTTATTCCATGAGAGAGGCTCTAGGGGAAGAATCTTATGAAAAACCCACTCTTGATTCCTTTTGTGCTTCTTTGATTCAAGAGGAAGATAATCTTGTACAATTTGGAGTGATCAACACTGCAGGTCCCTCAAACAAAGCCTTAGTTGGCCAACAGAAAGATAAACCCGAGTATCCCAAGAAGAAACATCCTCGCTACAACAACAAACAACATAAGGGTCCCAAACCTGCTCAGACAACTTCAGCTCCTACTGGTGACAAAGGAGAAAAATATAAAAGTAATGATACTAATAGACATTGCAACTTTTGTGATAAAGATGGTCATGATGAGTCCAAATGTTTCAAAAAGATGGCATCTTTAGAAGCAGTGATGAAGAAGCACAACATGAGTATTGATTCTACTTCTTCTTCTCATGGACATGCACTTTTTGCTTCTAGTTTCTCCTTCAATGAAAATTCTACTTCTACTACTTCTTCTTCTGATGAGTGGCTTATTTGATTTGAAATCATCTTATCATATGGCTAAGGACAAAGACATATTTTCTACTCTAAATGAATGTAACACCAAGAAAATATTTGTTGGTGATGATAGATCTCTTAGTCTTATAGGATCTGGAACAATTCAAGTAGATAATGGTCATTTCAATGATGTATTATGTGTTCCAAGTCTTTCTTGTAACCATCTATCAGTATAAAAAATTACTCATTCAGGTGAAGGTAAAACCGTCGAGTTTTCACCTCACCAAGTTGTAATCAAGGATTTAAAAGATCCTAAGCATGTTCTTGCAAATGGAATTGCTGATGATATTACCAGGTTTTACAAGTTTGAAAACTTTGGGTCATCATCTTTTTCATCAGTTTTTGTTGCTCATAGCGATGAATTGAGCAAACTTTGGCATCAATGATTTGGTCATCTAAACTATCACTCATTGCAACAACTATGTAATCAACAGATGGTGGCTCATCTTCCTCTTGTTTCATGCAGAGATGGTGTTTGTGTCGGTTGTGTTCTCAAAAAAACATCATCGGGATAGTTTTAACAAACGTACCTCTAGGCACGCCTCAGATCTGTTAGGCTGTTGTATTAAAGATTTTTAATTACCTGAAAACACTAAATTGTCAAACTAGGGCAAGTGAAATTAGAGTTGCTACACTATATGTGTTGGTAAGAATATAATTCCTATCTAAATCTTATTCTGAGAAGAAAATACAAACTTACTCTTAGAAACTGAACCCTAATGATTATCCTGAAACTAATCATTTCTTGTCTAATTCATCAAATGGAAACAGGTCCGAGTTTAAGTAAAGGTATTTCTATTCCTAATCTAATATAATCACCCAAGACTATCTACCATTATCCTAAATATCTAATCATCATCATATCTATCTAAACCATAAAAGAGATATCATTTTAAAAACCTTTTAATCTAAGCATCAAGAAATTCTAAATCTAACACAGGTGAAACAAATAAATGTCCTATTTTACCCTATAGGTACTGGAAGCTTCCTTTAATCAAACTACAAGCTAGCTATCCTAATAGAACATAATAAGTCTAAACTCAAATTATCTTTAAATCATGATCAAACTGGAAACTGGAAAACAAAGCAAATCTAGATTAAGCACTTGGTTCATTCTTCAAATTCTACAAAGATAAATAACTCATTCAACATTCATCAATCTATGAAATAATATCAAACTGAAAATGATCTAATCGAAAAATGGCTAAGACAGAATTTAACAAGGTAATTTCGAATTCAAAAACTACATCACATGCAGATTCTAGAACTAAAAATAAACTAACTCTACTGTGGAAAAGAGACAGCGAATTGAACCTATTGGTGGGCCCAACCAAGAGGTGTAATTTCCCTAAAACGAAACCAGAGCTACTTAGATTATTCCATGCAAAAATTGTTTCATACTTCACGCTCCATAATTCATAAACAAACTCAAATCATTTTAACAATGAATAACATAACGCATAGCAAATTGTATTATCAGAAATTGTATCACATAACATATCATAACCAACGTTTCTTGAGAGTGATCTCAGTTTATATAGATCCTCCCTAAATAGTTTTGAACATAGGTGCATTAATCTAAACGAATCTTAGATCCGAAAATGACTCATAGTTAGTTAAAACTAACTTCATAGCTTCATGACACGCAGTGTCAAGAAGCRTGGATCATAAAGCATTATAATAAAAAAATTCTACAATCTCACCCCGAGTCATCATATTGAGTTATGAATCAATCAATTATATGAATCAGACTGTCAATCCAATCTGGCCATGTTGTGCAAGTCTTTGGCATCTCCACTAAGTGTGAGTCGGTACCTGGTACTCATGAGTCTGTTTCAATGGAACGAGTACCTAACTCATGTCACGTTAGTATCAATATTAGTTTAAAATATCAAAATACATTAAAAATAACTTGAATCATAGGAATACCTTGAATATCCCCATTTAGTTGTAAAAGGATGTCAAATGTGTCATGGTAAGGCCAGAAGGAAATGATACTAGATATGAAAATGGGGGCATATTTGACATGATATAGGCAAAAATATAGTCAAAACTGGAGACTAACATTCCCCCAAGATGAAGTCTTTGCCTGTCCTCAGACAACAAAAAGTCAAAAACTGAGATTCATCAGAGTGTTACAGTAGATGCAACCAACATTTGCAATTTCTCATGTTTCTTCATGTTTCTGATTTCCTTCTTAAGAGCTCGATTAATGATGATGTGCTTCCTGGCAATCTTCTGCAGTCTCCCATTCTTCTGAAAAAGACCTTTATTTTTTCATTTTAATCATTCAATCTTTGACAAGAAGTGATCTTGCCTGAGTTTCATAAGTTCATTTTTTTTTTTGATGTGTCGATCGAGTATGGTATATTCATGTAACTTCTCTTTTAACCTGTGATTCCTATTTTCCAATCTAACTACCATTGGTCACAAGGATATACTAGAAGATATTTCACAGTAAGATTCGAATGTTTTACCACAACCTTGTTGTGTTTGAGGGTTGGACGCATGAGTGAACTCATCTGGTCTTTGAACATGGGTGTTGACTAGACTAGATTCATGAGTAAACTCGTCATATACTTGAACAGGGGTGTCGATTGGACTAGGTTCAGGAGTAAACTCGTCATATACTTGAACAAGGTTGTCGACTCTACTGAGTTCATGAGTGAACTCCTCATACACCTGAACAGGGGTATCAAATGGCATTTGAATTGGCTTGTGCCACTCAATTTCTTTGGGCGCATTATTTTGTTGATTGACTTTACAGAATTTTTGAATCAATTGGGAGAGAGTCCATGTCATCTCAGAAGACTCTGGAGCCTCCTCATGATCATCCATACTTTTTAATATTTCCTTTGGTGGGTAACTCGGCACAGAGTTATCCATATCTGAAAGTGTGCATGTGCATTTTTGTTTGGGATTTCTCCTAGGTTTGTCTATTAACTCCTCAAGTTGTTCCACATCAATAATATTTTTAGTAGTTGGAGGAGCAATCAGAATTTCAACATTTGCCTCTGTAGGGACAATGTTTTCCACTCTTTCATGGTTAGTTTCCACACCATCAGAACCATGGACATCAAACGAATGTTATGTACCAGGATTATCATCACTGGCCTCAATTGTGCAGTTTGGTGTATCCTTAGGGTCATCACAGATTTTGGTCAGGGTTTTAACACCCTTTTTCTTAGAGTTCAACTTCTTCTGTGGAGGAGCGGACTCAATATTTTTATCTTTAGGTTTGTCAGAAGCTATGGTTCTTACAATGAACATATCCCAAGATTCTTGTTTGTTGGATAATGCAGACTTAAACAAAATTTTGACAAGACCAAAATGAAACAAACTACCTCTAAAAGCTTTGGCTTTGCGAACTTGTTCTGCCATTTTCTTCAAACTCTTCAACAGAAAATAGGGGATGTTCATCAAATGGTTACCTTTGAAATGTAGTAGGATTCGAGCATGACATGGAAACATGATCGTGTACCGACCTTCGCAAGTGAGGTAGCGCTGGAGTATGGATAGAAACTGAGCCCATTTTGGTTCCAACCACGACCTTGATGTGCCCTCTGACCGTTGTAATTTCCGATACTGGGGTTGTAGGAGCTACGTGCAGAGATTCTTGTCGACTGGCTGGCCCTTCATCCATTTCTGACCAGTGCTGGGTAATTGAATTGCTTCGGAAATGAACTTCTCTGTGACTTCAAATTCCATCTCGCCCACTTTAGCTAGTCCACCATGAAAGTGCAGAGCGAATTGAAGTGTAACCGTATCATCATACCTATCAAATTTCTTGAAGAACAACTCCCATCCAGCTTTTTGAAAAATGTGTTTGGTGGCTTCATACTCAGGAAGAGTCTCCAAATCTGCATAAGTCTTAGGTTCGTGATGATTCGCCACCATAATTCCACTTGGTATAACAGGAAAGGTTCAGAGGTGAGTAGTGGAATTAGATTAGGGCAATAGAGGAATAGAGTATGATGTGTGAAATAGGTCGTGGGAGGAATGAAAGAAGGACGTTTGAAATGTCATGAGGATCAATAGCGTGTGAGGAAATGACGATGGTTGTACACCTTTTCAAAATATCATTACATATGAATCGTGTCGAATTCAACCAAGATAATGCAGTGCATTTCCCATGATATGAAAGGTCAAGAAGGATTGAACTTATCTTGTTAAGTATAGAGTATAGGGATAATGAAATGTTATGGAGTATCGACGTATTCCAACTTCAAATTATTAATATGTAATTTAATACATTAAACTAACATGTAACTAAGCGTACTTGAGTTCGATTACCTACTCCCTGTTATGCATTTCTTACTGTAGAGATCTTTGAAGTCAAGTCTGAAGCTGGAGAGCGCCAAAATTGTAACTAGAATTTGTACTGCTGATAACCAATGTAATTGATGAATTATGTATTGTACTGACTGGTACTGACAGAATAACCCAAAATCTATAGAGAAACTTGAACCAATAATAATTTTCTAAGAAAAAGACTTCCTGTTTATAAAAGCAAATTATCTGTTGGCTATCCCTAAACCTGTCTCCTGTTCATTCCTGAAAGGAACTAATTAAAATTATGTCTTCAATAGATTCAAAGCTATAACCCATGGTACAATTCTTATTTGTGTGAATAAATGTTTTGGAGTCGAACAAAAAAAGAAATCATTGGATTACCGACCATTAATGAATGTCGTTAACCAATGTGAGATGACCCACCAGTGATGTCAATGGGCCTCAAGGTACCTATAGTACATCCTAATAGGTATGAATAAAGGTATTGGTGTCTAGTCACCTGTAGGATCTATCAACCAAGAGACATTGATGTATTCCCATGGTTGTTAGCAAGGAAATCTGCCATTGAGGCATGCAGATTCCAGGGTACTAAGTAGTCTCTAATCTCTACTCCAGATGAGGTGTTGGTGTCGATGGAGTGAGACTTGTTGGAAGGTGGACCTTAATGTATCCCACATCATCCAACGTGAGTGCAGATAGAAATCTTGTGGAGAATAATTTTTGTAACAGTAATCACTTACTTGTGGATTTTATGAGCCCAAGTTAGTATATGCTCATTGCTTTCTCATGTTTTGAGAGTCTGAGAAAATGCTAAAAGAAAACTCTAGGGGGGTTTCTTTCCCATCATAATCTATCAGGCCCGGTAAAGAATAATCCTATCCCTGATAAATTCCCCTTTCATACTTTAATGAGCAATTCAAAGGGAGAAAACAAGTTCAAATTTATTAATTTCAAAACAAGACAGTGCATATTGATAAGAAAATTTCATAAAATAAAATGGTATTACCTTCTTACCTGTTGCGAAAAAGTGATGAAGTTCAACTCTATACTTGCTTTGAAAAGCCTGTAAAACTGAAAACAATATGTCAACATATCCAAAAAGAAATGTTTATATATATATATATATATATTTTTTATTTAATTTTTTATTTTCTATTAAAATTTTATTATTTACAAAATCTTGAAACAACAAAAATGATAAAGGATTAGCAGGAGGAGAAGACTCTTCTCCTACTATCTTTATTTCTGGTTGTTTAGCAATTTCCTGTAGAAAATCATCTCTTGACAAGGGTTTGTTATACACTTTTGATCGATGTCCATTTACTACACAGGAATCTTGAGAGTCATCTATGGTCTTGATTATGACAGATCCATTATCAAAAACAATTTCCACTTCATAAGGTCGCAACCATCTTGTCGTAAGTTTTCCTTTGAAAGTTTTATATTTGGAATCAAAGAGAAATGCCCAATCCCCTGGTTGAAAATGATTTTTCTTAATGTATTTATCATGCCATTTGCTACGTTGATTTTGTACAAGGATAGTTCTTTGAAGAGCATCTTGCATAATTTATCCCAATTCATTTAATTGCATAACTCTTTGTTTCTTTTCTTCATCCAAATTCAAACCCAATTCTGCTGCTATGCGAAAGGTATGAATCTGAAATTCTATGGGAAGGAGAATTTGCTAGCCAAATGCCAATTCATAAGGGGTATGACCAGTGGTATTTCTCCACGTAGTCCGGTATGCCCATAAAGCCTCTGGAAGTCTATCCGCCCAATATTTGTGATGCAAATGTATTGTCTTGGTCAGAATAGCTTCTAGAACTTTATTTGTGGATTCCACTTGCCCATTGGCTTGTGGATGGTATGGGGAATACTTACAGTGTTTTATCCCATATTTATCTGTGAGTTACTTCATCAACTTAGAAGTAAATTGGGCACCTTGATCAGTAACAATCTTTCGTGGAACACTGAAGCGGGTAAATATATCTTCATAAATAAATTCAACCACTGATTTCTCAGTTTCTTGATATAAGGGTTTTGCCTCTACCCACTTGGTCACAAAATCTGTACAAACCAAGATGTACTTCTTCTTCCTCGACATTGGGGAAATTGGTCCTACAAAATCAAGTGCCCATTTATCAAATGGTTCAATCACAACCTGTGGTCGTAAGGGCATCTGGTCTGCTACGGTAGGTATTCCCATCCTCTGACAACTATCACATCTTCTTACATATTTTGTTGCATCCTTAAATAGTGTCGGCCAATAATATCTTGATTGTAAGACTTTATATGACATTCTCTTATCAGAGAAATGTCCTCCACATGGCCCATCATGACAGACCTGAAGGATATCGGGAATCTCATCTTCCTGAACGCATCTCCTAATGATCATATCAGGACTTGTATAGAAAAGATCACTTCCTACCCAAGAGTAATAAGCACTTTGTTGGACAATTCTTTTCTTTTGTGGTGGTGACAAATGAGCTGGCAGTCTCCCTTTAGCTAAGTAATTTGTTGTATCTGCAAACCAAGGGGTCTTAATAGCTACTACAAACAGATGTTCATCAGGGAAATTATCATTCACTGGAATGTCAGAACTATCTTGAGGGATACGAGAAAGAAAATCTGCAACTACATTTTCTTTTCCCGACCGATCAACTATAGTGATGTTAAATTCTTGAAGTAGCAAAAGCCATTGTGTGATTCTTCCAGTAGTAATTGGTTTGTTCATCAAAAATTTGATAGCAGAATGGTCGGTATGTACAAAAAACTCATATCCAGTGATGTAATGACAAAATTTGTTAATGGCATGAACTACAGCCAAAAATTCCTTCTCTGTTACAGTGTAGTTCAATTCAGGGGGAGTAAGGTTTTTTCTAGTGAAGTAAATTGCATAGTTTTGTTTGTTTTCTTTTGTCCAAGCACTCCTGCTAAAGCAGTGTCTAAGGCATCAGTTGAAATATGGAAAGGAAGAGACCAATTTGGTCCTCTTAGAATAGGTGCCATGGACAATTTTGCTTTCAAATTGTCAAAAGCATTCTGACAATTGTTATCCCAACAAAATTCTACATCTTTTGCTAACAGTTTAAACATGGGGCTGGCTATCTTTGTAAAGTTTTCAATAAATCGACAATAATATCTAGCATGTCCTAAAAAAATTCACACATCTTTTTGGGTTTTTGGAGAGGAAATTTTAACTATCACTTCAATTTTGGCTGGATCAACTTTAATTCCTTCTGCAGACAAATGATGACCCAACACTATTCCCTCAGTTAATAGAATTTTTCATTTTTCATGACTAAGGGATAAATTTGATTCCTGATAGAGAATCAAGACTTTCTCAAGATTACTTAAGGCTTCTTCGAAAGTGTTACCATAAACAGTAAAATCGTCCATGTACACTTCCACACAATCATGAATTAAGTCAAAAAAAATCCCAAGGAATGCTCTCTCAAATGTAGTAGGAGCATTGCATAGTCCAAAAGGTAGCACTTTATAAGAATAAGTACCCAAGGACATGTAAATGTTGTTTTGTCCTGGTCTCTAGGAGCAATTTGAATCTAATTGTATCCACTATATCCATCGAGAAAGGAAAAGTATCTTTTTCCAACCAAGGTATCCAAAGCCTAATCTATAAAGGGAAAGGGAAAGTAGTCCTTCAGGGTTGCCTTGTTCAACTCCCTATAGTATACACACATTCTCCATTTTCCTGTCATGTTCTTAGGCACCACAACAAGAGGTGAAACCCACTTGCTGTCATAAATTGGATAAATGAATCCAACGTTTAATAATTTCTGTAACTCTTCTTTCACAAAATCTTTTAGGATTGGATTCATACGCCTTTGTGGTTATCTTACTGGGGCTATCTCTGGTTGGATATATATGTGGTGAATGCAGGTGTCAGGATTCACTCCTCTCATTTCAGTTTACTCCCATGCAAATGCCCCTGACTGTTCTTTCAAAAGATTTGTTAACTATTCCTGTTGGCTGAGACTTAATTCAGTATTGATGTATAGACATTTGCTTGGGCTGAGTTCTACTAGAATGGTATATGACCCCGGATGCTCATCAATGGAGAAAAACATAGATGGTGAAAACAAGAAAAATAAATCATTTCATTCTTGAAATTCTTCTCTGAAAATTTGATCGTATTCAAAATGTGTTTGTTGGAACTCGACATTTTCTGTCACAGAAAGAAATTGGCTTAAAATATCATCCTCTGTTGGTTCTTGTAGCGCGTGAAATTCATCAATAGAGAATAAAAATTCTTCCTCATCATTCTCATGATAGAGACATTTTAGCCACCATAATTCCTCTGTAACTGGTTGAGCAGGTGGAAAAAGATTAAGTTTCTGTGAAAAAATGCCATTTGAGATGAACATATCCCCACCACGACATCCTATGAAAGCATTGGCCATAGCCAACCATGGTCTCCCTAGAATGATTGGATGGCCTTTCATGGGATCCTTTGAATTAATAATCATGAAGTCGACATGATATTCTGACGAAGCTAATGTAACAAGAATGTCATCGAGGACCCCAGTAGGTTTTATAGTTGTTCTGTCAACAAGTTCAAGAACTGTAGGGGTAGGGCGAAGGAATTGACTTAGTTGCAAAAATTCAACTGTATTGATAGTCATTATATTAATGGCTGCACCTAAATTGACTAAAGTATTACCAATAGAAACATTGTTGATAGTAACTGAAACTATTGGGTTCCCGGGGTTGGCATACTTCACAATTTTAGGAGCTTCAGAAATACAATTCGATGACTGGCCTACTAGGTGTATCGTGGGTGGATCTTTCTATTTTCAACCTGGTTTCTTAATGAAGAGTTCTTTAATGGTATTGGTGTATATTGGAACATCTCTGATCACTTGTAAAAATGGAATCTTAACACATACATGTTTTAGTTCATTCATGATGTCAAACTCAGATTGAACAATTGGTTTTTCAATGAGCAACCTCTCAGAAAAAGGAGGTGTTTGGGGAACCTGACTTTGTATGTTACACTATGATTCAGATACTTTATTCTTTGGAATGATGACATCTTTCAAAGATTCCCCATTTGATAAATCATCTACAGGTTCTTCTTCATGTTCTTGGATAATTACCTTTGGTGTTGTTCTTGTTATAGGCTGAGTTTTATTTAAAGTTTTCCCAGATCTCAGCTGTATTTCTTGTATGGAAATGGGGTTTATAGTGTAAGCTGGGTAATTTTGAAAATCATCACTATGGAGTGGCAGAGGTGGTCTGTTGTTAGGATTTGGAATAGGTTGAGTGGGTAATATGGTGGGACGAGGTGGATTTTGAGGTTGCTGAGGAGTTTGTTGAATGGGTGGCAAAGGAGGTGGAGTAAAACCAGGCAATAGTTGATGTATGTTTGGAGGATATTGAGTACATGGATTTTGGGGAATTGGTACTACATGTTGCTATTGGTTATTTCCATAATTATGTTCTCTCCATACCTAGTACCAAGGTTGAGCAGGGACATTTTGCGGAGGCCAATTTGGCCAGTTCCATGGATGTTGTTGTTGTTGTTGAGAGAAGGGTGGATAGTAGCTAGAAGGTTGTGGGGATGGTTCTTGGTACATATTTGAGTTCCTAGGTTGCCAAGGCCTCTTAGGTGTATATGGAGTCCCTGGAGCTTCCCCTCCCTTGAATATATCTTGCAATCGTGGTAAGGATGGACAATATTATGTTTTATGATTTTCAGTTCATATTGCACATACAGAAACATTGTCCAAAGGACATTCTCGTAAAGGATGTCTTTTTCTGCATTTTGGGCAGAATATGCTTAATACAAGGTTTTCCTCTTCCCTCTTTCTCTTAATCTTCAGAGTGTCTAATTGAGAGCCAATTGTTCCTAAAATGTCTGTTTTAAAATTTTCCAAGAGGTTTCCCAATTCAATTCTAGTAACTCCACCAGATGTGGGTACTTTGGTGTTTTTGTTGACAGGTTCTCTCACACTTTTTGCAGTTTTCCCCTTACTTCTTGATTAAGTTCTACATAGTTCACTGAGTTCTTCAAAGTCTTTTTGATAAATGTCTCCTAAATCCATTAAGTTGAGAGTGTCAATGTACTCATCTGAAACCCCTTTTAAGAAATGAGTCTTGATTGCTTCATTTTGGAGATCATTATATTTGGATTTTTGAAGAGTATATGTAAATCTTTCTAAGAAATCTTCAATGCCCTCTTCATCTTGTTGTTTCATTTTAAAAATATCATTTCGAGAATCCTTGGGTCTACAATAATCCTGGTACTTCTTTAAAAATTTTGCCTTCATATCTTCCCAACATCTAATGTTGTACTCTCCTAAACTCATGAACCAACATAATGCAGAATCTTTTAGGGTAGCAGGAAACAACTTCATCTTATGTGCATCCTGAAGATAGTTATAACTCTTACACAGGATGTCAAACTCAAAAAGAAAGACATCTGGGTCTTCACTACATTTTCCATAAAAGGTTGGTAGTGCCGAAGGTGGGATATTTTTCATATTGACATTCTGGACCAAATCCAAAATAGGAAACCCAAAGGTGGTTTCTGGTATTAGCTCAATCTCTACTTGTTCTTCTTCTTCATTTTCAACATGAATTTCTCCTCATTCTCTTCTATCCAATTCTCTCCCTCTTTCTGCCATGTTAAAAGGATTACCAAAAATTGTATATGCAATCTGATCTTTCTTTGGTGAGGGTGTGAAATCCCACCTCTCTGGATTCGTTTTGAAAGAATTGTTATCTCCTATTGGTTCTTTTGAGGATGCTATTACCTTTGATTCAATAGTTACAGTTGTTATTTGTGAAACTATAGTGTCAGGGTTCCTGAGAATAGCTTGCACTTCTTCTACATTAACTGTGTCAACCAAGTTTGGATCACCAAGAATTTGAATTTGTTGGTATGTGGTGTTTCCTTGTTCTATGTTTTGCTCTATGGTTTCCTCAGCCAAAGTTCTAGTCTCAGTTTATATTGCTTTTTGGGTGGAGGTTTCTTCTTTTTGTTTTTTTTTGTTTCCCCTAAATCTACCTCTATGATCTCTATTTCTCATGAAAACATACTATATAAAAGAAAAACTAAGATTGAGTTTCAGAGGAACCTGTGATAACAGATATGTTGGTTCTCACCCTTCATTTCATAGCTCCTCTTTCATCAACCTACTAACATACCACACCAAACCAAATACATTTTAAGAAAATAACCAAAACAATTATCTAACTTACCTTCTAAACAGCTCCCCGGCAACGACGCCAAAAATGTCAGGTTGTTGTATTAAATATTTTTAATTACCTGAAAACACTAAATTGTCAAACCAGGGTAAGTGAACTTAGAGCTGCTACACTATATGTGCTGGTAAGATTCTAATTCCTATCTAAGGGTTATTCTGAGAAGAAAACACAAAATTACTCTTAGAAACTGAACCCTAATGATTATCTTGAAACTAATCATTTCTTGTCTAATTCATCAAATGGAAACAGTTTTGAGTTCAAGTAAAGGTATTTCTATTCCTAATCTAATATAATCACCTGAGACTATCTACCATTATCTTAAACATCTAATCATCATCATATCTATCTAAACCATAAAAGAGAGATTATTTTAAAAACCTTTTAATCTAAGCATCAAACAGTTCTAAATCTAACACAGGTGAAACAAATAAATGTCCTATTTTACCCTACAGGTACTGGATGCTTCCTTTAATCAGACTACAAGCTAGCTATCCTAACAAAACATAATAAGTCTAAACTCAAATTATCTTTAAATCATGATCAAACTGGAAACTGGAAAACAAAGAAAATCTAGATTAAGCACTTGGTTCATTCTTCAAATTCTACAAAGATAAATAACTCATTCAACATTCATCAATCTATGAGATAATATCAAACTGAAAATGATCTAATCGAAAAATGTCTAAGCCAGAATTTAATAGAGTAATTTTGAGTTCAAAAACTAACTCACATGCAGATTCTAGAACTAAAAATAAACTAACTCTATTGTGGAAAAGAGACAACGAATTGAACCTATTGGTGGGCCCAAGAAAGAGGTGCAATCGCCTTAAAATGAAACTAGAGCTACTTAGATTATTCCATGCAAAAAAAATGTCATACTTCACGCTCCATAATTCATAAACAAACTCAAATCATTTTAACAACAAATAACATAACGCATAGCAAATTGTATTATCAGAAATTCTATCAAATAACATATCGTAACCAACGTTTCTTGAGAGCGATCCCAGTTTATATAGATCCTCCCCAAATAGTTTTGAACATAGGTTCATTAATCTAAACTAATCTTAGATCCAAAAATGACCCATAGTCAGTTAAAACTAACTTCACAGCTTCATGACACGCAGTGTCAAGAAGCGTGGATCATAAAGCATTATAATAAAATAGTTCTACAATCTCGGCCTGAGTCATCATATTGAGTTATGACTCAATCAATTATATGAATCAGACTATCAATCCAATCTGGCCATGTTGTGCAAGTCTTTGGCATCTCCACTAAGTGCGAGCCGGTACCTAGTATTGATGAGTTTGTTTAAAGGGAACAAGTACCTAACTCATGTCACGTTAGTATCAATATTAGTTTAAAATATCAAAATACATTAAAAATAACTTGAATCATAGGAATACCTTGAATAGCCCCATTTAGTTGTAAAAGGATGTCAAATGTGTCATGGTAAAGCCAGAAGGAAATGATACTAGATATGAAAATGGGGGCATATTTGACATGATATAGGAAAAAATATAGTCAAAACTAGAGACTAACAGGGTCCTTTGCAGCTTGTTCACAATGATTTGTGTGGTCCACTTTCTTCTCCTTAATTTTTTGGGTGCAAGTATTTCTTAACTTTCATTGATGACTTTTCCAAACGTACTTGGGTTTACTTCTTAAAACTAAAGAGTGAAGTTTTTGACAAGTTTTTGGCCTACAAGGCCCTTGTAGAAAAGCAATCTGGACATCAAATTCAAAGGTTAAGGATAGATAATGGAGGCGAATATGTGAAAAATAATTTTACAAGATACTGCACTACACAGGGAATCCAAATGCAACACATATTTCCATATACACCACAACAAAATGGTGTTGTTGAGAGAAAGAACCGCAGATTAAAAGAAATGGCTAATTGTATGATCCAATATAAGGGAGTAAGTCTACAGTATTTGGTGGAAGACATCAATTGTGCAAATTAAATAGTAAATATCACTCCCACAAAGGCTCTTAAAAATATAACACCGGAAGAATCTTGGACTAAAATTAAACCAGATGTAAGTCACTTCCATGTATTTGGCAGTATATCATGGGCTCACATTCTTGATGAGAAAAGGAAAGAATTGCAGCCTAAAAGTGAGAAGTGTAAATTTGTTGGTTATTCTGAAGATGTCAAAGGTTACAGACTTCTTCAATCACATTGTAATGAAATTATTATTAGAAGAGATGTTAAATTTGATAAAAATATCTTGGCCTGTGAGTCTAATTTAACGATTGTGCCTTCTTCGGCCTGTGATCCATCTTCGATGTTTGAGCCTTCTTATGATCTGGTTTCTTTTTCAGGTGATGACAGTGAGGATGAAAATCCACCTCCGCCTGCTCACCCTCCTCCAGATAAATCCTTTGAACCTGAACCAGCACCAGCTCCATCGCTTCCTAGATGGGTCCATTCAACATGAGAAGTAGCTGGTGATCTTGTCGTTGATCCTCTAGATCAACATCAGACACATTCATAGTTCCAACGAGCCTCTTCTCTTTTGGCTCAAGTTTCAGAAAATCATGATCCAAAGACATTTGAAGAAGCTTCAGGTCATCCAGATTAGGATACATCAATGAATGAAGAGTATTGTTCTTTAATGTAAAAAGATACTTGGGATCTTGTACCTCTTCCAAAAGGAAGAAAACTTGTTAGATGAAAATGGGTCTATAGAACTAAGTATGCATCAGATGGAAGTGTTGAAAGACACAAGGCTCGGTTAGTTGCCAAAGGATTTTCCCAAGTTGAAGGAATTGACTATAATGAAACCTTTGCCCCTGTAGAAAATATGAATTCCATCAGTCTTGTTCTTTCCGTTGTTGCCTCACATAAATGGGAGGTCCATCATATGGATGTTAAATCCACCTTCTTCCACAGAGATTTGCAAGAAGAAATCTACATGGAACAACCTCTTGGCTATGTCCGGAATGACTCTAGCCTTGTTTGTTGCCTCAAGAAATCTCTTAATGGTCTCAAGAAAGCTCCTCGATCTTGGTATGCCAAAATGGATAGCTTTCTTATTTCCACTGGATTCTCTAGATGCCATTATGATCCTAATGTCTATACCAAGAAAGAAGGAAGCCATCTCATAATCCTTGTCCTTTATGCTGATGACCTTATCCTTACTAGTAGTGACTCAAAAATTTTAAACCATGTGAAAACTAGCCTTAAGAAGAAATTTGAAATGCCAAACTTAGGATTTTTGCACTATTTCCTTGGCCTCCAAGTTTTGCAAACCAATGAAGGAGTTTTTCTTTCCCAGTCTAAGTATGCTTGTGACCTTCTGCATCACTTTCACATGGACGATTTTAAACCAACCCCTTCTCCCTTCCAGTCTAGAGTCAAGCTTTCTACCACCTGTAATTCTCCTGAAGTTGATGCTACCCTGTACCGTTGGTTAGTTGGTAGCCTCTTACACTTGACTCATACTCGTCCTGATCTTTCCTTTGTTGTTGGTCTTGTTGCCCAATATATGAAAACACCCCATGAAAGCCATTGGAAAGCAGCTAAAAGGATACTTCGTTATGTTCATGGTACAATTTAGTTTAAGATACATTACAATTCAAGGGGGACTCCTTTATTGGTTGGTTTCACTAATTCAGATTGGGCCAACGAACCTGATGATCAGAAGTCTACTACAGGTTATGTTTTCATCCTTGGTTCAGGACCTGTCACTTGGGCCTTTAAGAAACAACAGGCTATTGCACTTTCTTTAGCAGAAGCAGAGTACCAAGCAACGGTAAATGAAAGTCAGGAAGCCCTATGGCTTCAAAAGATCCTTTCAGAGTTTGGATTCCAGCACCAACATCTGAACATCCTTTGGTGTGACAATCCAAGTTCCATCAAGCTCGCCAAAGACCCAGTTCAACATTAGCATAGAAAACAAATAGATATACACATGCACTTCATCAGAAAGCTCATTCATGATCAAGTTATTTAAGTGATCTTTTTCCCTATAGAAGATAAAGTTGTAGACATTTTCACAAAGTCTCTTACAGAAGCGAAGTTTTCCAAACTTCGATCTATGCTAGGAGTTCAGGAAGTTGTTATTAAGGGGGGATAGTCTCTAATGCCTCCTTCCTTCTCCTATTGTGTCACTATTGTAAATCCTTCAATCCTATCCCAAGTTGCTCTTAAGGGGGGATGTTAGGATATTTAGACACATAGGAGTTAGTAATATCTACTTGGTCTATTGTGTCATTAGGTAAAAGTTTATTTTCTAGTGTGTTTCTTTAGTATGCATTAGTATGAATTTGTAGTTAGGAAATCTGACAGTCACGATATGTTCTCGACATAGAGTGATCCGACGATTCATACTCTCCTCGATCTTAACAACCATTGATCTGTGACTTAACACCCAATTGGTTCATGATCTCTATTTAAAGAGCATGGAGGGTCATTTGCCAATGATTGATTGTGATAAACTCTTTTGTAAAATCTCTCTGTAATAGTTTTCTTTGCATTAATAAACAGCTCCAAGTGGCCTCTTTGGGTGGGGCCGTGGATATTTCCCCGTAGGGTTTTTACCATGTGAAAACATCAGTGTGTTGATATTTGATCTGGTTATGTGAGTGGTTACTGAAGGTGTTCGTCCTTTGTTGGACTACCTATGTTGTCGAACAATGACTTTGTTGTTAATGTAATTTGTTTATTTATTTTCCTAAATAGTTTTTGATTTATTTGATTTGGTACATAATGCTAATGATGGGACCCTGTGATTGTGAGGGTACCCATCAGGAAGTCTTGGGCTCCTCTTCCCCCTTCAGTCTGGAAAATTTTCTCAACCCAACACAACAGGGAATGGATACCAGACTTCCAGTCGTAAGTTAAGTGCAACTCTGTAATCCTTCCTCTCACTAATCATTTTTATTTTAAGTTATACTTATCTTATCTCTGTTGAAATAATACTAATGGTGTTTGAAATCTTATGCAGGGATTTCGGCCATGCAAAAGTTGTGGATGTCGACCCTCATCATGTGCATAAGAGGTACTTGGGTTCCATCTCACCCCTCTCAAGGAGTGCCCTAGGTGGCTAAGGATTGATAAGATTCTAACTTAAAAAGTTATCACCGTGGGTGAAGATTTGTTTATTTAAAGATAGTTGGTGCTTTATCTCTGTAACTTACTTTTACGACAAAGTATAAGGATCAAACCTTAATATTGCATATCTGAAAGAATGATATATATATCAAACCTTACCATATCATTATTCGAAATGAAATATATTGAATTTGGTGGGAAATACGAACAGACCCTATCGAATAATAGACTTGTTCATCAAACATTTTTGGAATTCATAGCAATGTGAACAATAATTTTATTTTGATTTGATGCAGAACCCCCTATCCCTCCTAAGGGTTGCGCGACCTCTCAGTCAGGATCTTCTAGTTCTGGAGCCGAAATGGCTCTTCTGGTTCCAAACTGGAACCCTTCGAATGAACACACAGGTCCCCCACAAAAGCTCAGTTGGATTTTCCAAGCGCCAAGCATGAGCTTCCACAACACATGACCAAGATCCATGACCTTGCGCTAAGCCAAAAAGGGTGCTTATCGTGGACCGGGACTTCACAAGTCAAGCGTCCCGTCCCTTTGTTCGTTGAACCCTTGGTTGCCAAAATGTTGAAATATCCTAGCACCTATTCCTTTGGGTTTTCGCATTTCATGAAATCCAAATGCAAGGGATATCTTTTTTCCTTGGAATCCCTGGTTGTTGAAATGTCGAAATGTCCCAATGGCTATTTTTCAGGTTTTCACATTTCGCAAAATCTGGGTGCAAGGGATGTCTTTGCTCGTTGGAATCCCCTATTGCCAGAATGATGAAATGTCCCAGAACCTATTCTTTCGGGTTTTCGTGTTTCACAAAATTTGGGTGCAAGGGATATCTCTGCTCCTTGGAATCCCTGGTTACCGAAATTTCAAAATGTCAAAATGTCGAAATGCTGAAATGCCTTGGCGTTCGATCAACAACTCACAATAATCCCTAGGATATATGGTCCATGTCTGACCTTGCTATTTTTCTATTGCATGATTCAGGGTTTTGGGAGACAAGGACCTCTATCCTTCCAACTCGCGGTACCCAAAATCACGAAATGGACCAACTTTCCAGATCTACTTGAGATTGATGGTCACTATTCCTCCTAATCTTTGGACGTCAAAAAGCCCTCGCCAGTAACCTCCTCACAACTCCACCTTATCCAACAGTTGGTGGGGTTTCGACATTTCTCCTCAAGGACTCTCCACCATCCATTCAGAACTTCAGTATCTCCCCTCTCGGATCTACGCAGCATTAAAGCTTGCGCTCCTCCCTCAAATCGGATGATCTGCGGGATTCTCCACCATCATCCAATGCTCGACGACGTTCTTCCTCCTGATATTTTACTTTCTCCTGACTTAGAGGATTTTCTAAGTCTTCGAAGACTCAGTCTTCGCTTCTTCCAGGGAATGAGTTCCTGGATCTCGATAACACTTTCTGAAGCGTTATCCCTCCTGAGCTTTGTTTGGTTCAGAATTTGATTTCCTGCGCACTCCTTGCATCTGAGGGATTTCAATAACTCAGATCCATGGTATTTCTCACAGAGAAATTCCTTTTCATCTCCTTATGTTCCTCTCTGGCTTGATGCACACCTTGCAGAGCTTCCAATGAAGAGAAACAATTGAAACTGGAAAAACTCACAGTTCCATCCACTTGTTCATGTAAACAAAAAATGATAGGAAAATGCACCCAATCCACACACCATACATTTGGATCAATTTTCTATTCTGTTATATTCACAAGTGCCCAATGTATATAGAATACATTCAAAATTATAGTAACTCAAAACACTGAGATCTCCTGCTAACTCACAGTTCTCTCTTACAGCTAATTTTTCTCTATATTACAGCTCTCTCTAACTGGGTGTACAAACTTCTACATAACTCAAAAATGTTTCTAGGGTTTCCCCTGGCTACTTGCCTACTCTAAAATTCATCCTATGCTATCTTATTTCAGTCGCATTCCAGAGCTGAAGTGGAAACTCCTACTCTATTTACAATTTCAAAACTTGCCTCAAAGGGTAAAATTTGACACCGGTTCAAGCGTGCCTCCAAAGGTGAATTCCGGCGCTGAGTGGAGGAAGATTTCGAAATCGGTTGTAACTTCCCATGTTGAAGTTCTGGAAGAAATCTCATGTGTTGAGTGGTCCTACCTATGTTCCCTTACCAACGATGCTCCTACATCATACTTCCCTTGAAACAAATTTATGGACTCTTGTCCATGAGCTCCTCTACTGACTTTCCCTGCTTCTGGATAGCAACTTTGTTTTCCCAACTGTAAAATCCTTTCATACTGTAATGCTCTGATACCAAACTGTAACATTCCCTGACCATCAAACCTATGGTCGGGCCAACATTACTATGCAGAATAACAATCTCATACTTAATTCTATATATAATACATGCATTTAAGAAAATGAAACACATTTAAACTTAGAGTAACCATAATAATTACTGCTAACATAAATAATCCATGGTATTAACATTAATTCGTATGCACAAGAGAATACATGATAAATATAAATACACGGACATGCAGAAAAGTAATTAAAAAATCATCTGGTACTTATCTTTGAAACAGTGGTAATTCCACCAACCAAGTGCAGGCCTTCCACGGACCTCCAAGCCTTAGACCACACTTCTCATCAAGCTCAGCAGTGGATCACCCCCGAGCTGGGACTAAGATCCAACCCCATGTCACTCGAACTCCCGAATTCTGAAATTCTGATTTACTTTACTCTCCGGGCCCACAGCACAACTATCGCCCTTAACCACGATGGCACGTGGTACATTTAGGAGGGTCCATGTCACCTTTGGTGATGTCATCGAGTCCCACCATTCTCGCTTGTCTTCTCAACTCACTGGTATGTGATACACACCCATTTTTCCACGTCCATTCCAAGGTAATCCAACGGTTAGACTTCTCTCATATCTACGGCATAGATATTTTCGGCGTTTCAGGGTTTCGGGAATTGGGAGTTCATGCATCCACACATCTCAAACTTCCATTTTCCAAGATTTTGAAATTATTGTCTACTCTTCCACTTGATCAAATGGTTAAGTTCCTCTCTTACGATCTACGGTGTAGATCGTTTTGGAATTTCGAGTTTCACTATTTCCCGACTTGTGAAAACAAGTTTCTTCCCCTTTGGTTTACCAGGTGCCGAAACGTTGTCCAACATCCATGTGCCCCCTGCGATGGACGGTCCTGACAAATTCAAGATTTTGCGTATCGCGATTTCCATGTTCATGTGAAACTTGAAGGGGTTTTTAAACCTTGCACCTATTTTCTAGATCTGATGGTCACGAGGGTTCTCCTTTTCCCCGAATAGATCCTACGGCTGCAACAATTCTGGTGTGGTGTCCTCTCACCCTAAGGCCAGATGCCACCCTGGTTGTAGTTTCATAACACAAATACACCTCCTGAGATTTTTAATATAGTCAAGTAACTCCTTGACACTCAAGAGCATTCAAAGGTTCGAAATTGGTCCTCTAGACACAATTTCTCCTCCAACCCTCGGTCCAAAGACCACTCAACTGGACCATCTAGGCTCAGCGTTGAAACCTTGGCTCTGATACCAAACTGTAATACCCTTTCATACTTCAATGCTCTGATACCAAAATGTAACATTCCTCGACCATCAACCCTATGGTCGAGCCAACATTACTACGCGGAATAACAATCTCATACTTAATTCTATATATAAGACATGCATTTAAGCAAATGAAACACATTTAAACTCAGAGTAACCATAAGAATTACTGCTAACATAAATAATCCATGGTATTAACATTAATTTGTATGAAAAGCAGAATACATGATAAATATAAATACATAGACATGCAGAAAAGTAATTAAAACATCATCTGGTACTTATCTTTGAAACAATAGTAATTCCACCAACCAGGTGTAGGGCCTCCATGAACCTCCCAACCTTAGAGAACACTACTCATCAAGCTTAGTAGTGGATCACCCCAAATCTGGGACTAAACTCCACCCCCAAGGCAAGGAATCCTAGGCTAGGCGGAGGTTACAAGGAAAACACACAGTCACAAGGAAGGAATTTTCTCCCAGGAACCACTCATACTCACTTCCCACAGACTCTCCTTCCCCACATGCCTGTTCCACCCCAGGAGTATACACCTTCTCTGTCACCTAGACAGTCCTTTGGATACTAACCTCCCTTGCCTTGGGTTTCAAAAACAGGCCGGACTGGAAGTCTCCAATCTTTATGGAAGCTACAGGGTTCCTTCTAGGAGTTCTCTCCTTCCTTTGCACAATCTCTCACCTAGAGAGAGTCGCTCACAGGCCCAACAACCTACTCTTCCAACTTCAACCACCTCTCTCACCTGGAGAGAGTGTTGTACAAACTAGCCAACAAGCCACATAGCATCAAACACTACGCATCCACCATAATCAATGGGAATCCAGACACGAACACCCCGGGTTAGCTACAGACAGGTACAATAGAATAACCAGGCTTAGCAGGGATGAGAAACTTCCATTTTCTCAATCTAGGAACACAATATAGACTCACACTCTGCATTCTCAGGAATGCATGACGAGTTGTCCATGCAGGGGTCGATTCAGACTCCATGGTTTAGAATAGAGAAGGGGTGTACCAGCTTTCTAGAAAAACCATGAACTTTTTCCCAAAATCAACGCTGGCTTCTAGTTCAGGGGATGTATGGTTCAGAAGATGCATGAGGTCTCCTGCAGAGGTCAGACTATTTCACGCTCAGATGGTCGAGTAGAATGGTGGAGGAACCCCCAACATGGCTCATCTCAGCCACTTTATTTGCATGTGCTTGGGTCGACACTTGTCACCCATGCAATTGCATGCGTTCCTTCAGCATGTGTTCCTTCCATTTGGAAGTTGATTGTCCTTGAAAAAAGAACTTAGGATAAAACATATTATTCACATGTCTTTTGGAATAATATTAAAATATTATTCCCCAAGGACTTAAGCCCCTAGGCTCAACATTTAGTCCCTTTTCCCACCCTCTAGCCCCTAATCCCTTGCCCACTCTGTGGAAGCTTAGTCCCCCATCACTCATTCATCGTGGTCGGTCTGCACATGGTAGTGTTTATATTTTATTAATGTTCTGCATTGATACATGTACAAAATCAGGCTCTTGGCCTTCAACACTTAGGCTCTCTGGCCTAATATTCACATAAGCCTACCAACTTATATTAACTTGGCTCACCAGCCTATAAAAAAACATAATTACAATTCATTTCATAAATAGGATTTACAATGGGGTTCAACCTTGGGGACATTACAATCCCACTCCCCTTATTTATGCACTATCCTCAGTGCAACTTTACACTGTCTCTGCAAGATTTTCAAAATTTTCAAAAGGATGTGGGTACTATGCCCGCATAACATCTTCATGCTCCCATGGCACGTCCTCAGGACTGTACCAGGTCCACTGGACCTTTACAATCCCTATAGCTCGATTCCAGAGCTATTTGTTTTTCCTGTCCAATATGTGCATAGGATGCACTTACATGACACCTTCTGGTTCCACCTGAACAACATTCTAGTCAATAACATGATTAGCATCAGGTATATATTTCTTAAGCAATGAAACATGAAACACATTATGTACATTCATATATGCAGACAATGCAAGCTTATATGAAACTGGCCCAATCCTTTCTAGGATTTCAAATAGCTCACAATATCTCGCTGCCAACTTGGTGCAACTTCCCAGATTCAGTGAACTCCTGTTAGTTTTCACTTTCAGAAAAACATGATCACCCACTTTGAATTCTCGGTGGGTTCTGTTCTTATCAGCATAACTTTTTTGCCTATCCTGGGCAGTTTTTAAATTCTGTTTAATTTTTATCATTTGGTCCTCCATCTCCTTGAGAAACACTGGCCCAACTACTACTCTATCAGTTGGATTATCCCAGCTCACTGGAGTTTTTCACTTTCTTCCATAAAGTGCTTCAAATGGGCTCATCTTCAACGATGCATGATACCCATTATTGTAGGTGAATTCTACCAAATGTAGGTAGTCTTCCCATCTTGATGGTTTGTCCATCACATACATTCTTAGCATGTCATATATTACTCTGTTCACCCTCTCTGTCTGTCCATCAGACTCAAGATGATATGTTGTACTAAATTTCAGATTCGTTTCGAATCCTTTGAACAGTCCTTTCTAGAAATTCGAGGTGAATTTTGGGTCCCTATCAGACACAATCGTTTTAGGAATTCTGTGCAAGTGTGCCACTTCTTTTAAGAAGATGTCCGCAACATCTGCTTCTTTGTGAGTGGTTTTCAGTGGAATAAAATGGGCACCTTTTGTAAGGTTGTCCACCACAACCATGATCGAATCATGTTGCTTGCTCGTTTTGGGTAATCTTGTAATAAAATCCATGGTCACCACTTCCCACTTCCACTCAGGAATGGGCAAAGGCTGCAAAAAAAATGTTGGGTGCCTATGCTCAGCCTTAACTTTCTGGCACTCCATACATTTGGCGATGTATTCAATGATCTCCCTCTTCATACCCGGCCAAAAGTAATGGCTTTTGACTGCTGCCACAGTCTTCTAATATCCAGGGTGTCCAACATAAGTCATGTTATGCATTTCTTTTAGAATTTCAAGTTTCAATTCCTCGACATTGGGTATATACACTTTGTCTTTATACAGAAGTAATCCATCATCTTCCAAGGTGTAACTTTCCCTTTTCTGTGGCCTCTCATGTTGTTGTATCTTTGTTACTAAGTCTCTGTACTACAAATTAGCATTTGCAGCTTCCAAAATTCTACCCTTGATATGAGTCCTGTACATGCTAATGGTTGTAGCATGTAATTCATGCACTTTTCTGCTGAGTGCATTAGCCACCTTGTTTTCCTTTCCCTTGATATGCTTGACATCAAAGTTGTATTCACATAGAAACTCCAGCCACCTACTTTGTCTAACATTTAAAGTCGGTTGTTCAAACAAATATTTCAGACCGTTGTGGTCTGTTCTCAATTCATATCTCTTTCCCATGAGATAATGTCTCCATTTTCTCAGAGTGTGAATGATTGCTACCAACTCCAAATCATGAGTGGCATAATCCTTTTCATGCTCTTTCAACTTCCTGGACTCGTAACAGATTACAAATCCATCTTTGCTAAGAACTCCTCCCAACCCTTCCTTACACACATCTGTGCACACCAAAAAATTCATATTTAGATCTACAATCCTCAAGATTGGAGCGCTGGTTAAAAGCTACTTCAATCACTGGAAACTCTTCTCACACTCTTCAATCCACTAAAACTTTTTCTCTTTCCTTTGTAGGGAAGTGATAGGGTGAGTTATCTTTGAGAACCCTGTGATAAACCTTCTGTAATAGCCTACTAGACCCATAAAGGATCTGACTTCCGCCATATTCCTTCGCACTGACCACTCTTGGATGGCCTCAACCTTCTCAGGATCCACAATGATCCATTCTTCTGAAATAATGTGCCCCAAGTAATGGATCTGCCTTTGGTAAAATGAGCATTTGCTCAATTTGGCATACAGTTGGTGTCCTCTCAACACTTGCAACACCAATCTCAGGTGTTTTTCATGTTCTTCCTCTAACTTGGAATACACCAATATGTCATCCAGGAAGACTATGACAAACGTGTCTAAATAGTCCTTAAATACACCATTCATCAAGCACATAAAAATAACAGGTGCGTTTAACAGTCCAAACGGTACCACTGTGAACTCGTAATGACTGTACCTTGTTCTAAAGGCGGTCTTGCTGATGTCCTCATCCTTTATTCTTACCTGGTGATATCCTGATCTGAGATATATCTTTGAAAATATTTTCACATCCTTCAACTGATTGATAATATCATCGATCCTCGACAAAGGATACTTGTTCTTGAAAGTTACCTTTTTCAACTGCCAGAAATCAATGCACAACCTCAACGTCCCATCCTTATTCTTCACGAACAGAACCGGGGCACCCCAAGTTGACATGCTGGGATGAATGTATCCCTTCTTTAGAATATCTTCAAACTACAATTGCAACTCTTTCAGCTCTGACGTGCTTATTCTATAAGGAGCTTTCGAAACTGGAGTTGCTCCAAGCATCAAATTTATAGAAAAATCGATGTCTCTCTTCGGAGGTAGTCCAGGTACCTCTTGAAATATGTCTTCTAACTCTATGAGTACCTCATGGTCTCGAATCCTTGATACTTCATCTCTGGATGCATCCTCCACATGGGCTACAAATAATTGAAATCATTTTCTATAGCACTTCTTCAGTTGCATGGCTGAGATTTCTCTAACAGCCATAGCTCTAAGAATCCCTTGGACTGTTTTCTGATTCCCCTCCTCATCTAGTCATGTAAACCTCTTGTTACAAAAATCTAGGAGGGCATGGTGCTGGTCCAACCAGTCCATTCCAATTGAATAGTCGTAAGATCCTAAAGGCAGAATATTCAATTCAGCCTTCGTGCTCAGTCCTTTCATGTCCACAGGACAGGACTTCACCAACTCAGTGAATTTCCTCTTGGTTCCTGTAGCCAATTACACTAAAAAGGAATTTTCATGTTTTCTTCTTAATAAACGCAAACTTTTCACCACCCTAGCATCTATATAACTATGGCTAGCCCCTGAATTGATTAAAATACTAAATGGTCGATTGTTAATCATACCTTCCATTTCAATCATGTGTGATTGAAATTCAGCTTGCTTGTTGTCCAGGGCTGCGTAGATCCTTGGCATTCTACTACCCATATCCTCCATTGTTTCAGCTTGTTGAACATAGTGGACAGTTCTCGCTTTATCTTTTCTGTGGGGGTAGTCTCGATACCTATGGTTTCCTTTACAACCCTAACACTTCATAGGTGGCGGTCTGGGCATTTGTTCACCCACTTCAGCCTTCCTAGGCTCTCTAAAGGATGGTTGTCACTGAGGATTGTTTCTAAAAAAGTGAGGTTTGTTTCCCTTCTGCCTCTGTTCCTTCTTAAACTTCCTTTGATCATCCCAAGCCTTCCGAAAAGGAGGCTTTTCTCCTTGTTGTTCATATAAGCATTTATCCCTTCTTATTGTTTCTTCCATAGTCTTAGGATCATCATACTAAATATTGTCACCAATGGTAGGTGGCAGTACACTCAGATACCTCTGAATATTGACATGCAGAAAAGTAATTATAACATCATCTGGTACTTATCTTTGAAATGGTGGTAATTCCACCAACCAGGTGCAGGCCTTCCACGAACCTCCCAGCCTTATACCACACTGCTCATCAAGCTCAAAAGTTGATCACCCCCAATCTGGGACTAAGCTCCACCCCCAAGGCAAGGAATCTTAGGCTAGGTTGAGGTTACAAGGAAAACACACAGTCAGAAGGAAGGAATTTTCTCCCAGGAACCACTCCTACTCACTGCCCACAAACTCTCCTTCCCCACATGAATGTTCCACCCTAGGAGTATACACCTTCTCTATCACCTAGACAGTCCTTCGGCTGCTAACCTCCCTTGCCTTGGGTTTTAGTAGCAGACCAGAAGGAAAGTCTCTGAGCTCTGTGGCAACTACAGGGTTCCTTCCAGGAGTTCTCTCCTTCCTCTGCGCACTCTCTCACCTAGAGAGAGTCACTCATCGGCCCAGAAACCTGCTCTTCCAAATTCAACCACCTCTCTCATCTGGAGATAGTGTTGTAAAAATTGTCCAACAGGCCATACAAGATAAAACACTACACGTCCACCACAATCAACAGGAATCTAGACACGAACACCCCAGGGAAACTACAGACAGGTACAACAGCATAACTGGGCTTAGCAGGGACATGACACTTATGTTTTCTCAATCTGGAAACACGAGATAGACTCACACTCTAGATTATCAGGGATGTTTGATGAGTTGTCCATGCAGGGGTCGATTCAAACTCCACGATTTAGAATAGAGAAGGGGTGTACCAGCTTTCTAGAACAACCATAGAATTTTTCTCGAAATCAACAGAGGATTTTGGTTCAGGGGATGTACGGTTCAGAAGATGAATGAGGTCTCCTGCAGAGGTCAGACTGGTTCATGCTCAGACAGTCGGGTAGAATGGAGGAGGAACCCCTAACACATCTCATCTTAGCCACTTTATTTACATGTGCCACTTTATTTGCATGTGCCTAGGTTGACACTTGTCACCCATGCAACTGCATGCGTTCCTTCCATTTGGAAGTTTCTTGTCCTTCAAAAAAGAACTTAGGATAAAACATATTATTCACATGTCTTTTGGAATAATATTAAAATATTATTCCCCAAGGACTTAAGCCCCTAGGCTCAACACTTAGTCCCTTTTCCCACCTTCCAGCCCCTAATCCCTTGCCCACTCCATGGAAGCTTAGTCCCCCATCACTCATTCATCGTGGTCGGGCTTCACTTATTAATGTTCTACATTGATACATGTACAAAATTAGGCTCTTGGCCTTCAACACTTAGGCTCTCTGGCCTAATAATCACATAAGCCCACCACCTTATATTAACTTGGCTCACCAGCCTATAAAATAACAAAATTACAATTCATTTCATAAACATGATTTACAATGGGGCTCGGCCTTGGGGACATTACAATCCCCCTCCCCTTATTTCTGCACCGTCCTCAGTGCAACTTTACACTGTCTCTGCAATCTTTTCAAAAATATGCGGGTACTATGCCTGCATAACATCTTCATGCTCCCATGTCACATCCTCAGGATCGTATCAGGTCCACTGGACCTTTACAAGCCCTATAGATCGATTCCAGAGTTGTTTATTTTTCCTGTTCAATATGTGCACAGGATGCACTTGTAGGACACCTTCTGGTTCCACCTAAACCACATTCCAATCAATAACATGATTAACATCAGGTATATATTTCTTAAGCAATGAAACATGAAACACATTATGTACAATTATGGTTGTAGGTAATGCAACATTATATGCAACTGGCCCAAACCTTTCCAGGATTTCAAACAGTCCACAAAATCTTGCTGCCAACTTGGCACAACTTTCCAGCTTAAGGTAACTCCTGTTAGTTTTCACTTTCAGGAAAACATGATCACCCACTTTGAATTCTTGATGGGTTTTGTTCTTATCAACATACCTTTTCTGCTTGTCCTGGGCAGTTTTTAAATTCTATTTAATTTTTATCATTTGGTCCTCCATCTCCTTGAGAAAATCTGGCCCAACTACTGCTCTGTCAACTCTATTATCCTAACTCATTGGAGTGTTTAACTTTCTTCCATAAAGTGCTTCAAATGGGCTCATCTTCAACAATGCATGATACCCATTATTGTAGGTGAATTCTACCAAATGCAGGTAGTCTTCCCATCTTGATGGTTTGTCCATCACATACATTCTTAACATGTCTTATATTACTCTGTTCACCCTCTCTGTCTATCCATTAGACTCGGGATGATATGTTGTACTAAATTTCAGATTCGTTCTGAATCCTTTGAACAGTCTTTTCAAGAAATTTGAGGTGAATTTCGGGTCCCTATCAGACACAATCGTTTTAGGAATTCCGTGCAAGCATGCCAATTCTTTTAATAAGATGTCAGCAACATATGCTGCTTTGTGAGTGGTTTTTAGTGGAATAAAATGGGTAGATTTTTTAAGCTTGTCCACCACAGCCATGATCGAATCATGCTGCTTGCTCATTCTGGGCAATCCTGTAATAAAATCCATGGTCACCACTTCCCACTTTCACTCAAGAATGGGAAAAGGATGCAACAACCACGTTGGGTGCCTATGCTCAGCCTTAACTTTCTAGCACTCCATACATCTGCCAATGTATTCAATGATCTCCCTCTTCATACCCAGACAAAAGTAATGGCTTTTGACTACTGCCACAGTCTTCTGATATCCAGGGTTTCCAGCATAAGTCATATTATGCATTTCTTTTAGAATTGCAAGTTTCAATTCCTCGACATTGGGTATATACACTCTGTCTTTATACAGAAGTAATCCATCAGCATCCAAGGTGTAACTTTCCCTTTTATGTGGCCTCTCACGCTATTGTATCTTTGCTACTAAGTCTCTATACTGCAAATCAACATTTGCAGCTTCCAAAATTCTACCCTTGATATCATTCATGTACATGCTAATGGATGTAGCATGTAATTCATGCACTTTTCTGTTGAGTGCATCAACCACCTTGTTTTCCTTTCCCTTGATATGCTTGATATCAAAGTTGTATTCGCACAAAAACTCCAGCCACCTACTTTGTCTAGCATTTAAAGTCAGTTGATAAAACAAATATTTCAGACCATTATGGTCTATTCTCAATTCAAATCTCCTTCCCATGAGGTAATGTCTCCATTTCCTCAGAGTGTGAATGATTGCTGCCAACTCCAAATCGTCAGTGGAATAATTCTTTTCATTCTCTTTTAGCTTCCTGGACTCATAACAGATTACAAATCCATCTTGGCTGAGAACTCCTCCCAAGCCTTCCTTACACGCATCTATGCACACCAAGAAATCCATATTTGGGTCTGCAATCCTCAATATTAGAGCGTTGGTTAACAACTGCTTCAATTGCTAGAAACTCTTCTCACACTCTGTAGTCCACTAAAACGTTTTCTCCTTCCTTTGCAGGGAAGTGATAGGGTGAGCTATCTTTGAGAATCCTGTGATAAAACTTTTGTAATAGCCCTCTAGACCCATAAAGGATCTTACTTCCACCACATTCCTTGGTGCTGACCACTCTCATATGGCCTCAACCTTCTCAGGATCCATAGCGATCCCTTCTTCTGAAATAATGTGCCCCAAGTAATGGATTTACCTTTGGTAAAATGAGCATTTGCTCAATTTGGCATACAGTTGGTGTCCTCTCAACACTTGCAACACTAATCTTAGGTGTTGTTCATGTTCTTCCTCTGAATTGAAATACACCAATATGTCATCCAGGAAGACTATGACAAACTTGTCTAAATAGTCCCTGAATACACCATTCATCAAGCACATAAAAACAACAAGTGTGTTTGATAGTCCAAATGGCACCACTGTGAACTTGTAATGACTGTACCTTGTTCTAAAGGCGGTCTTGTTGATGTCCTCATCCTTTATTCTTACCTCGCAATATCCTGATCTGAGATCTATCTTCAAAAATATTTTCTCACTCTTCAACTGATCGAAAAGAGCATCGATCCTCGACAGAGGATACTTGTTCTTGATAGTTACCTTGTTCAACTGTCGAAAATCAATGCACAACCTCAACATCCCATCCTTATTCTTCAAGAATAGGACCGGGGCACCCCAAGGTGACATGTTGGGATTAATGTACCCCTTCTTTAGAAGCTCTTCAAGTTGCAATTGTAACTCTTTCAGTTCTAGTGTGCTCATTCTATAAGGAGCTTTCAAGACTGTAGCTGCTCCAGGCATCAAATTTATAGAAAAATCGATGTCTCTCTTCAGAGGTAGTCCAAGTACCTTATGAAATACGTCTTCAAACTCTGTGAGTACCTCATGGTCTCCAATCCTTAAGAATTCATCTCTAGATGCTTCCTCCACACGGGCTGCAAATAATTGACATCCTTTTCTCTAGCACTTCTCTAGTTGCATGGCTGAGATTTCTCTAACAACCACAACTCTAATAATCGCTTGGACTATTTTCTGATTCCCCTCCTCATCCAGGCATGTAAACCTCTTATTATGATAGTCCAGGAGGGCATGGTGTTGGTCCAATCAGTCCATTCCAATTAAATAGTCATAAGATCCTAAAGGCAGAATATTCAATTCAGCCTTCGTGCTCAGTCCTTTCATGTCCACAGGACATGACTTCACCAACTCAACAACTTTCCTCTTGGTTCCTATAGCCAACTGCACTAACCAAGACTTTTCATGTTTGCTTCTTGATAAATGAAAACTTTCCACCACCCTAGGATCCATATAACTATGTCTAGCCCCTAAATCAATTAAAATACTAAATGGTCGGTTGTTAATCATACCTTCCACTTTAATCATGTGTGATTGAAATTCAGCTTGCTTGTTGTCTAGGGATGCGTAGATCCTTGGCATTCTACTGCCCATATCCTCCATTATTTCATCTTTTTGAACATAGTGGATGGTTCTCACTATATCTTTTATGTGGGGGAAGTCTCGGTACCTATGGTTTCCTTTATAGCCCCAACACTCCATAGGTGGAAGTCTGGGAATTTGTTCACACTTCAGCCTTCCCGGGCTCTCTAAAGGATGGCTATCCCTAAGGACTATTTCTAAAAAAGGGAGGTTTGTTTCCCTTCTACCTCTTTTCCTTCTTAAACTTCCTCTGGTCATCCCAAGCCTTCTAAAATGGAGGCTTTTCTCCTTGCTATTCATATAAGAATTTATCCCTTCTTATTGTTTCTTCCATAGTCTTAGGATCATCATACTGAATCTTGTCACCAATGGTAGGTGGCAGTCCACTCATATATCTATGAATCTTGACAGCCTCATCTTTGATGAATGGAACATACTTCAGTAGCTCTAATAAACTTTGTTTGTATTCATCAATGGTCATACTACCTAGCTTGAGTTCAAATAATTCCTTCATCTTTCTTTCATAGTATCTTTTAGTCAGGTATTTCTTCTTGAAATACCTCTTGAACTCTTTCCAAGTTACATCTTTCTCTCTGATGTGATGCACCTACACAAATTGATCCCACCACATGGATGTTTTTCCTTTCAATTGATACATCACAATTCTTCCTTCGGCATGATCGAAATAATTCTGCAGTTGGAAATATTTCCTCATGCCAAGCAACCAGGTTTTGGCATCTTCCTCCTTCTTATGTTCTCCATCGAATGTTGGAGGCTTGATATTGTTCATCTCTCCCTTCAAATCATCCACTCTAGATATTCGGTGTTTTCTGGTAGGGGACGGGCTTGAACTACTACGTGCCTCCCTACTGGAATGCTTTGGGGAGCGACGATGATGTCTGCTACCACTCCTCGATCTTCTTCTCCTCTCAGGGGTCCTGACACTTCTTGATATTCTTTTCCTCTCAAGGGTCCTGCAACTCACTGTCTTGCTTGAGTCACTCCCCTTCTCCAATTTAATTTCTATTCTTTCCAGGCTCTTCAACATTTTTAAGTTGAATTCACCCTGCCTATCCCTGACTTTCATGAGATTTTGGCTATCATCTTAGTGAGCCTGGGAATCTTTCTACAATCTTTCAATGAGTTTCATCATATGTCCTTCCTTATCCATCTCTTTTCAGTGCCCATTAGAGTTTGATCCTTTGATTCCTAAGTTGACATCCCTTCCTACCCTTTCATCCTTTATTTCAGAGGCAATCTGTACCTCTTCCATTTGTATACTCATCTATCCTGACACCCGTTGAACTTTTCACACACAACGTGCAGTCAACTGGAGATTGTCGGACCTTATCCCTTAATAAAGACCACAACATTCATTAACCAACGTGAATAAGAAAACGTTTCAAATTCACCAAGTTTTCTGAGCCTTGCTTCGCTCTACAAATTTTYGGGACTTTGGGAATTCAGTTTTTGGGGTTTTTTGTCCACGAGGATCCAACAGTTAAATCCTTGACAGTTCTTATGTCCTTCTAAAATTTTAGGATTTTGGAACTTAGGTGTTTCGGGTTTCAGGGTTTTTTTATCCCTAAAGGTTCTTGCACTCGATTCCCTCTTCAACTCCTAACTCCTGAACTTACAACCTCTCTTCCCTTGGTCCCACAACATAGCTGTCACCAACCTTGGTAGGGATTTCAGGGCTCGACACTTCATGTTTTCAGGTCTTCGGTACCCGGGAGTTCACAATGCAGTGACTTCCAGCCCCATATCACTCTAACTCCCAAATTCTGAAATTTCAATTTACTTTACTCTCTGGGCCCACAGCATAGTTGTTGCCCTTAACCATGATGGCACGTGGTACATTCAGGAGGGTCCATGTCACATTCGGTGACGTCATCGGTTCCCACCATTCTCACTTGTCTTCTCGACTCACTGGAACGTGGTACACACCCATGTGTCGATGTCCATTCCAAGGCAATCCAATGATTAGACTTCTCTCGGATCTACAACGTAGATCTTTTTGGCGTTTTAGGGTTTCGGGCATCAGGAGTTCGTACATTCACACATATTGAACTTCCGTTTGCCAAAATTCTGAAATCACTGTCTACTCTTTGACTTGATCAAATGGTCAAGTTCCTCTCTTATGATCTATGGTGTAGATCGTTTTACAATTTTGGGTTTCACTATTTCACGACTTGCGACAACAGGGTTCTTCCCCTTTGGTTTACCAGGTGTCGAAATGTCGTCCGATAGCCGCATGGTGCCCATGATGGATGGTCCCGAGGAATTCAGGATTTCGTGTATCGTGATTTCCACGTTCCTGTGCAACTCGAAAGGGTTTTTAAACCTTGCACACATTTTCCAGATATGACAGTCACGAGGGTTCTCCTTTTCCCCAAACAGATCCTATGACTCCAACACTTCTGGTGTGGAGTCCTCTCTCCTTGTGGCTAGATGCCACCCCGGTTGTAGTTTCATAACACCGCTACACCTCTTGAGCTTTCTAATGTGGTCAAGTAACTCCTTGACACTTAGGAGCATTCAAAGGTCTGAAATTGGTCCTCCAGACACAATTTCTCCTCCAACCCTCGGTCCAAAGACCACTCAACTGGCCCATCTAGGCTCACCATCGAAACCTTGCCTTTGATACCAAACTATAACACCCTTTCATACTATAACTCCCTGATACCAAACTGTAACGTTCCCCGACCATCAACCCTATGGTCGGGCCAACATTACTATGTGGAATAACAATATCATACTTAATTCTATATATAAGACACACACTTAAGGAAATGAAACACATTTAAACTCAGAGTAACCATAAGAATTACTGCTAACATAAATAATCTATGGTATTAACATTAATTCATATGCATAGTAGAATACATGATAAATATAAATACACAGACATGCAGAAAACTAATTAAATCATCATCTGGTACTTATCTTTGAAACGGTGGTAATTCCACCAACCAGGTGCAGGCCTTCCATGAACCTCCCAACCTTAGACCACACTGCTCATCAAGCTCAGAAGTGGATCACCCCCGAGCTGGGACTAAGGTCCACCCCCAAGGCAACGAATCCTAGGCTAGGAAAAGGTTACAGGGAAAACACACAGTCACAAGGAAGGAATTTTCTCCTAGGAACCACTCATACTCACTGCCCACAGACTCTCCTTCCCCACATGATTGTTCCACCCTAGGAGTATACACCTTCTCTGTCACCTAGACAGTCCTTCACTTGCTAACCTTCCTTACCTTGGGTTTTAGAAACAGACCAGACTGGAAGTCTCCGAGCTCTATGGCAGCTATAGGGTTCCTTCCAGGAGTTATCTCCTTCCTCTGCACACTCTCTCACCTTTAGAGAGTCACTCATAGGACCAACAACCTGCTCTTCCAACTTCAACCACCTCTATCGCCTGGAGAGAGTGTTGTACAAATTGGCCAACAAGACACATAGGATCAAACACTACATGTCCACCACAATCAATGGGAATCCAGACACGAACACCCCAGGGCAGCTATAGACAGGTACAATGACATAACCAGGCTTAGCAGGGATGGGACACTTCCATTTTCTCAATATGGAAACACAAGATAGATTCACACTCTAGATTCTCGGGATGCGTGATAAGTTGTCCACGCAGGGGTTGATTCAAACTCCATGGTTTAGAATAGAGAAGGGGTGTACCGGCTTTCTAGAACAACCAAAGACATTTTCCTGAAATCAACATAGGCTTCTAGTTCAGGGGATGTACGGTTTAGAAGATGCACGAGGTCTCTTACAGAGGTCGAACCGGTTCATGCTTAGACGGTTGGGTAGAATGGAGGAGGAACCCCCAACACGGCTCATCTCAACCACTTTATTTGCATGCGCCTAGGTTGACACTTGTCGCCCATGCAACTGCATGCGTTCCTTCCATTTCGAAGTTGCTTGTCCTTCCAAAAAAAAACTTAGGATAAAACATATTATTCACATGTCTTTTGAAATAATATTAAAATATTATTCCCCAAGGATTTAAGCCCCTAGGCTCAACACTTAGTCCCTTTTCCCACCTTCCAGCCCCTAATCTCTTTCCCACTCTGTGGAAGCTTAGTCCCCCATCACTCATTCATCGTGGTTAGTTTGCATGCGGAGGTGTTTATATTTTATTAATGTTCTACATTGATACATGAACAAAATCAGGCTCTTGGCCTTCAACACTTAGGCTCTCTAGCCTAATAATCACATAAGCCCACTAACTTATATTAACTTGGCTCACTAGCCTATAAAAAACCATAATTACAATTCATTTGAAAAACATGATTTACAATGGGGCTGACCTTGGGGACATTACACCAACTAGCATCTTCTATTGGGTGTCCCTTCCATTTGACCAGATATTCAAAATAAGTCTTCCTCCTGGTCTTCTTGCCAATCCTCTGATCAACAATTTTCTCCATCTGCAGCTTTTCTTCCACATGCATCTGCTTCTCCCATTGAATCTTTCCTTAATCTTCTGATCATTCTATGTTGTCTTTCCTGTAAGGGTACAGGTCTGAGACATTGAATATGGGTGAAATTCCCACACCATCTGCCAACTCGATCTCATAGGCATTTGCATCAAAATTCCTCAAGATCTTACAGGGTCCTATCTTCTTCATATTCAATTTGTTATATGTTCCCCACCAAAAATATGGAATAGAATCCCCTTTGTGTTCCTGGAAATCCCAACATGAAATCCATTCTTATTGCATCCCAAGGCCTCTCTGGTATTGGAAATGGTTGATACAATCCAATGTTCTATCTTTTCCCCTTTGCATGTTTGTGGATCCTACATCTGTTTACAAATTTTATAACCTTTGTTCTCATACCTAGCCAATAGTATGAACTTCTCCTTACCTCGAACATGCTCCTTAGTGACGGCCACTCCCTGATCTCTTTCACCTTCTCTGAATCCATCTTTAGTTCATTCTAAGAGATCACAAAACCCAAATAAATGAGTTATGTCTTCATAAAAGAGGACTTCTGCAAGTTGATCAACAGTTTTTCCTGTTGTATCCTCCTTATTAGTAGCGTTAGGTGCCTCAAATGCTCCTCTTTAGTCCTGCTAAAGAATAGTATATCATCCATATATACAACCATGAACTTGCCAATGAAATCTTTTAGAATTTTGTTCATCAGCCTCATAAAAGTGCTCGGGGCATTTGTTAAGACAAATGGCATAACTAGCCACTCATACAGACCTTCATTCATCTTAAAGGTTGTTTTCCATTCATCACCTTCTCTCATTCTAATATGGTGATATCCACTTTTCAGATCTATCTTAGAAAATAAATTTGCTCTACTTAAGAAATCCATTAAATCATCCATTCTTGGTAAAGGAAATCTGTACCTGATGGTGATCTTGTTGATGGCTCTCGAGTCTATGCACATTCTCCATCCTCCATCTTTCTTTGGGCTTAACACAGTTGTTACTGTGCATGGGCTCAAACTTTCTCTGACCAAACCCTTATCCAACAATTCTTGGACTTGGTTCTTCACCTCCTCATTTTCTCGAGGTGTTAATCTGTACATTACCTTGTTCGACAGGCTTTCTCCTGGTATCAAGTCGACATGATGACTGATACTCCTAATGGGTGGTAATGAGTTTGGTAGCTCATCCACCACTATATCAACAAAATTATCCATCATCTCCTGAACTTCTTTAGGTAAATCATCCACTGATGTACTCGTAAGGATGACTCTGGGCTTCATCACCATAGTGAACTGCATCTCCTGTTCTTCCTTGACTTCTTTCAGGAGTTCCTTCCCACTCATGAAAAGTATGCTTGTGCTCGCTTCCTCTTTCACTCTCTTCTCCTCCATTGGAAGCAACATATGCGTCCTACCATTCTTCTCCAATGTATATGTATTATTCCTTCCATCGTGAATGACATTTCTATCAAACTGCCATGGTCTTCCCAAAAAAATGTGGCATACATCCATGGGAATTACATCACATGGGATTTCATCTTTATATCCTCCTATTTTAATTTCAACTAGGCACTGTTTAGTGATCATTACCTGGTGTCCTTTTTTCCACCATGAGACTTTGTATGGCCTTGGATGTGCAGTTGTCTTCAACTCCAATTTCTCCACCATCTCTGTGGATACTAGGTTGTTAGTACTCCCAATATCAATGATCACCTTGCATACTTTGTCCTTAGTCTTGCAAGTTGTCCTAAAGAGATTGTTTCTCTGCACTGGTTTTTCAATTTCTACCTCTGGTTTTAAGAGAACTTTTCTCAACATCAGGGATGCTCCATCCTCTACTCCTTCTTCTTCAACATCTCTTCGTCGTGCTTCTAAAATGTGAGATTCTCCTCCTTCCTTCTTCTTCTCAGGACATTCCCAAGACATGTGCCCTATCTTTCCACAATTATAGCACCTTAATCCTCCTCTACCTCTTCCTCTAGAAGAGTTTCTTCCACCACCCTATCTTTCTCAAGAACTTCCTCCTCGTTCTGAGTGATTGTGTGGTTTCTCAGCATCGTCCTTAGACTGATGTGCTCTTTCATGGTTAAATCCCTTGTTTTTGCTTGGGATCGAGCCTTTACCTCTTCCTCGCTGGTTCTGTTTTTTGGTCAGCTTCTCCTCTACCTTCAGTGAAAATTGATAAGCATCTTCCATAGTCCTCACTGACATCATGCTAAGCTCGTCCTGGATTTCATATCTCAAGCCATTTATATATCTGGTGAATCTTTCTTTGTCTCTCTCCCTTTGTCTAGTTCTCATGTTCAGCCGATAGAACTCCTTGGTGTACTCCTTCACTGTCATCCCTTTCTGTCTCAGGTTCTGTAGCTTCCTGAAAAAATTGATTTGGTAGTCTTTGGGTATGAACTTAGCCTTCAGTTTGGCTACCATCCTGTCCCAACTTTTTGTCCTTTGTTTTCCTTTACTTCTCCTCTCAGCCCGCAGTTCATTCCACCACAGTGTTGCATGCCCTTTTAGCCTAGTGACTACCTACTTCACCTTCTTCTCCTCATCGACATCTTCATAGTCGAAGTTTTGTCCATGGACCTTATCTAGTCCAACAGTTCTTCAACATCTATATTTAGCTCATACATGGGGACCTCTATCTTAGCTCCGCCTCCCAATCTGGAAACTGCTCTCAACAAACGTTCTTCTGCAACATCCTCCCCTACAACTTCTTCAACCTCAACCTCTTCACTTTTCGCATCACTGACATCCCCAATGTCATGTGCTCTTCTCTGTGCTACTTCCATTGTTTCTAATTAGGTGTGAAGCTCTCGCATCTCTCTCTCTACAGCACGGTTGGCTAAAGGCGACTCTCCTCTTCTTGGAAACATTATGTCGACTATCTGTCACACACACAGTACAACTCTGAGTTCTCTGTCTCCTTATTTTCCTCCTTCACCTGAAGTCTACAGGTGAAAAAATTATGCTCTGATACCACCTGATGCAGATCCCCTATCCCTCCTAAGGGTCGCATGACCTCCTGGTCACAATCTTTTGGTTCTAGAGCTGAAATGGCTCTTCTGGTTCCAAACTAGAACCCTTCGAATGAACACATAGGTCCCCCACAAATGCTCAGTTGGATTTTCCAAGCGCCAAGAATGAGCTCCCACAACACATGACCAAGATTTGTGACCTTGTGCTAAGCCAAAAAGGGCCCTTATCATGGACCGATACTTCACAAGTCAAGTGTCATGTCCCTTCGTCCTTTGAACCCTCAGTTGTCGAAATGCCAAAATATCCTAGAACCTATTCCTTCAGGTTTTTGTGTTTAGCGAAATCATAATGCAAGGGATATCTCTATTCTTTGGAAAACCCGATTTTCGGAATGCCAAAATGTCCCAGCGCCTATTTTTCAAGTTTTCATGTTTAGTGAAATCTAGGTGCAAGGGATGTCTCTGCTCCTTGGAATCCCTAGTTGCTGGAATGTAGAAATGTCCTAGTGCCTATTCTTTTAGGTTTTTGCATTTCATGAAATCTGGGTGCAAGGGATATCTCTACCACTTGGAATCCCTGATTACCAAAATGCCAAAATGCAGAAATGTCGAAACGACGAAATGCCTTGGCGTTCGATCAACGTGTCATAATAATCCTTGGGATCTACAGTCCACGTCCGACCTTGCTATTTCATTATTTCGTGATTCAGGGTTTTGGGAGACAAGGACCTCTGTCCTTCCAACTCACGGTACCCAAAATCATGAAATGGATCAATGGTCCAGATCTATTTGAGATCGATGGTCACTATTCCTCCTAAGCTTTGGATGTAAGAAATCCCTCGCCGCTAACCTCCTTGCAACTCCACCTTATCCAATGGCTGGCAGGGTTTTGGCATTTCTCCTCAAGGACTCTCCACCATCTGTTCAGATCTTCGGAATCTCCCCTCCCAGATCTACGTAGCATTAAATCCTACGCTGCTCCCTCAAATCGGACAATCCACAAGATTCTCCACCATGATCCAACACTCGACGATGTTCTTCCTCCTGATCTTTTAATCGCTCCTGACTTAGAGGATTTTCTAAGTTTTGGAAGACTTGGTATTCACTTTTTCCAGGGAATGAGTTCCTGGATCTCGATAATACTTTTTGAAGCGTTATCCCTCTTGAGCTTTGTCTGGTTCAGACTTCAATTTCCCGCACACTCCTTGCATCTGAGGGATTTCGATAACTTAGATCCATGGTATTTCTCGCAGATAAATTCCTCCTGATCTCCTTACGTTCCTCTCTAGCTCGAAGCACACCTTGCAGAGCTTCCAATGAAGAGATACAATTGAAAATGGAAAAACTCACAGTTCCATCCACTTGTTCATGTAAATAGAAAATGACAGGAAAATGAACCCAGTCCAAGCACCATACATTTGGATCAATTTTACATTCTGTTATATTCATAAGTGCCCAATGGCTACATAATACATTCAAAATTACAATAACTCAAACCACCGAGATCTCCTGCTAACTCGCAGTTCTCTCTTACAACTAATTTCTCTCTATATTGCAACTCTTTCTAACTGTGTGTACAAACTTCTAAATAACTCAAAAATATTTCTAGGGTTTCCCCTTTCTACTTGCCTACTCTAAAATTCATCCTACGCTATCTTAGTTTAGTCGTATTCCAGAGCCGAATTGGAAAATCATTCTCTATTTACAATTTCAAAACTTGCCTCAAAGGGTAAAATTTGGCACCGGTTCAAGCATGCCTCCAAATGTGAGTTCTGACACTAAGTGGAGGCAGATTCCGAAATCGGTTGTAACTTCCCATGTTGAAGTTCTGGAAGAAATCTCACATGTTGAGTGGTCCCACCTCTTTGTTCTTTCCAACGATGCTCCTGCATCATGATCCCTTATGGCATATTTTGGAACTTTATAATGAAATTAGATTCATTCCATATTTATTCCTCTGGATTTACCTTTGGATTTTACTACAGTAGATATCAAGCATATAATATGGAAAGTTTTTGGATGTATACACTTTAGTTATTTTTGTTTATTGTTGTAACGTTTTATTCCAAAATTGTAAACTGACAGTCTGAAACGTTCGTTTCTTCCTTTCCAAACTTTGTTTAAGAATTACCTGAACTATTTATTTTACTTTAGAGTATCGTTATCGTGATTGTCTAAGACTAATAATTCTACTTTAGAACTCCAATCTATGACTATTAAACGATTTGTTTTCCTTGTCATTATCAATAACTAATTGAATCTATGCAATAGATAATAAAAAGGGTCTAAGGCTATCAATGTAGCCAAATCTGCAAATGAAAATCATAGATACGTCTCTGTAATTATATTCATAATGTTTCCTTTATATACAAGACCATTTTATTTGTACTTTGGTTGCACAGTTGGTTCTACTTAACTGTTAGAATAGTTTATATATTGACTATATAATATGTGTGTGTGTATATATATAATTACCATTTCTATTGTAGAAAAACAATTCAAATGTTTGTGCATATATACCTACATAATTTGATTCCATTCCTATTACGCACATAGCTAGTTTACACAACAAAAATACAATTAACTCGGGGTTCATCCTACAGTTGTTATCTCATTACAATGGTAATTTAATCTACAGAACTATCCTTATGGAAGATTAGCCAGATAGATCCTTCTAGCTGGTAAATCTAATGACAATAGTATTCACTAAGCAATATAAGCCAACAAAATTAATCCATTCAGAACTAATTTTAGAGGCATTTTGTAAGTCCTTAAGTCAACAATATTCAATCAGATTTTCATCCATAGAAATTACTTCCATTCAAAATTAAACAGATGCATCCTATCAGATTATCAAACCATATAACATTCATCGAGAGAATAGAGTAGGATGACATATCTGAACATTTTTTGAATAACAAATGGAACAACCACATTCCTCCCAACCTTAGAACAAAGCAAACAAATCACTTATCCTGTTCTCCCCCTAGCCTAACAATGAATGCATGAGGGTTAACTCAGAACTTATCCTCAACAAGATTCCTTCATTTTCAACAAATTCTCCTTGCCTCACACTCAACAATAGTGTTCATAACAACAAGAGATAAATTATGTTCCCCAGCATACTAGGCAACGTCATGCCTCATCTCATATGCCATATATGCAAAGTCATTTTTTACTAGGTCTTTTCCCCCTTCCAAATTTTCGTAGATTTCCAAATCCTTGATTTTCAGGGGCTGCCAATGGCCAAATTATTGATTTTCCACTTGTAACAATCAGTCTTGAGGTAGTTCCAACATGTTCCCCACTCATGGAGTCATGGTCAACTGATTTTAACATGGATGTTCCATTTGTCCTTCAGCAATAATTATAAAATATTTTGTTTCATACAAGTATCACAATCAAATGGTTAGTTGGGTCAAATTAGATCTCTTCCCAACAATCATAATCATCAATTACAGTTAACTAGATTTGAAATTCGAAATTGCCATAAATGGAAAAAAAATTCCAATTTTGAATTTACCAAAAACGAAAATAATTTTCCTAAGAAATTTCAAATTCAAAAATAATTTATTTTTGGGGATGTTAAATCCTTTCCCCCTTTAATAAAACATTTTACTTGGTGTTTGTTCCTTTCTTGGAACAGGATTGGATGAGATTTTTGCAAATCTCCCTCCAACTCCCAAATGGCATCCTCACGACTAAAGTGCTTTCATTGCACTTTTACCTGGGCGACGGCTGTGTTTCAAAGTGTTGTTTGACTCATGTCCAGAATGCCCAAAGGTTCCTCTTGGAACTCGCCTTCTGGTTCCACCTGCACCAAGTTCCAATCGATCATATGAGTAGGGTCATGAACATAATTCTTTAACAAAGAAATGTGAAATACATTATGATTTTTTAGATTGGAAGGGAGTGCAAGTTGGTATGCCACAGGTCCAATTCGAGCTAATACCTCGAAAGGCCCAAAAAAACTGGATTTCGACTTGGAACAATTCCCTAACTTCAGTGAAATTTTCTCGGCTTTGAGTTTTAAATACACATGGTCTCCTACTTGAAATTTGAAGTGTCTTCTTTTCTGGTTCGTGTAACTTTTAGGTCTGTCCTATGCCTCTTTTAAGTTTTGTTGTACTTTTATTTCCGTGTTCTCCATTTCCTGGAGCATTTCTGGTGCAACCACGAGTCTGTCAACTTGGTTATCCCAGCTAATTGGAGTAGTACACTTTATTCCATATAGTACCTCGAAAGGGCTCATTTTAGCCGAAGTTTGGTACCCATTGTTGTATGCAAATTCTACCAAGTGCAGGTAGTCTTCCCAGTTGCTTGGTTTTGTTCTTACATACATGCAGAGCATATATTCTACGATTTGGTTTGTTCATTCAGTGTGTCCATCTATTTGTGGATGATAACTCGTGCTGAAATTCAAGTTAGTATTTAACCATGCAAACAATTCTTTGCAAAAAGAAGATGTAAATTTTACATCTTTATCCGAAATCACCATTTTAGGAATACCATGTAGTCTAAAAATTTATTTCATGAATATTTCAGTGATGTTAACAAATTTAAAAGTAGACTTTACAGGAATAAAGTGTGCAGACTTACTAAGTTTATCGATTACCACCATAATTGAATCATTTTATTTCTGAGTTCTAGGAAAACCTATAATAAAGTCTAGTGATATAGTCTCCCATTTCCATTATGGCACCAGTAAGGGTTGTAATAGGCTGGCTGGATGCTGGTGTTCGGATTTTACCTACTGACAATATTGACACTTAGCTAAGTATTTTGTTGTTTCTCCCTTCATATTAGGCCAATAAAATAACTTTCTTAGTGTTGTTGTCATTTTCTAGTATCCTTGATGACCAGAATATGATTTCTTATGAACTTCATCCAAAACTATTAACTTTAACTCTGTCGAATCTAGTATGTATATTCTATTTTTAAATCATAGTAACCCATTTCTTTCCACACTCAGATCTATTTTGTTTGAATTTTCTGTAGTTTTCTGTAATCCTACCAGTGCCTTAGTGTAATTTTCGTCATTATTACCTGTAGCCTTTATCCTCTCCTCAAGGTCCCTTTTTTCCCTGCTAATGTTTATTTCGAACAACCCATGCATTCTTCTGCTTAAATCATCGGCTACCTTGTTTTCCTTAACCTTGATATGTCTTACATCAAAGTCAAATTCTCTCAAGAAATCTAGCCATCTTGTTTTCCTTACATTAAACATTAAACATTTGAATGGACAAATTAAACGTTTAGTTTGTCCAAATTGTATTTGAGTAGAACTTGACAACTTAGTTTGAATGGAAAAAGTAAATGTAACTTAGTTTGAATGGACAAAGTAAATGTTTTGGTTTTATGTATAGAGATTTTATGATAACGTATTTTCTAGAACATTCCTTTGAGATTATATTTTATGTGATGAGAATTTGGGAACTTAGTTTGAATGAACACATTAAAATTTTTGTTTGTCCATATTTTATTTGAGGAGAACTTGACAACTTAGCTTGAATGGACAAAGTAAATGTAACTTAGTTCAATTGGACAAAGTAAATGTTATGTTTTTATGTAGAGAGATTTTATGATAACATATTTTCTAGAACATTCCTTTGAGATTATATTTTATGTGATGAGAATTTGGGAACCTAGTTTGAATGGACAAATTAAACGTTTAGTTTGTCCATATTTTATTTCAGGAGATCTTGACAACTTAGTTTGAATGGACAAAGTAAATGTAACTTAGTTTGAATGGACAAAGTAAATGTTATTTTTTTATGTATAGATATTTTATGATAACTTATTTTCTAGAACATTCCTTTGAGATTATATTTTATGTGATGAGAA
>ML788892.1:689470-700714 GCA_009831015.1 Picea engelmannii
ATCTTTTTAGTGATAACTTAATTGGTTATCACTTTGTAATTGACCTCTCACATTTTTCTATTTTGTTCTATCATGATTTTAATATGGATGTAGCATTAATTTATATATTTATGTAGCATTAATTTATATAGCTTGGTTAAATAACTCTTAATTTATGTAGAATATATTTTGGTAAAATAGCTTTTATATGTGATTTTAGTATGGATGTAGCATTAATTTATATATTTATGTAGCATTAATTTATATAGCTTGGTTAAATAACTCTTAATTTATGTAGAATATATTTTGGTTAAATAGCTTTTATATGTTCTTCATTTGCAAAAACAAATTGGTGAAGAAAATCTTCCCTTGTTTCATTAGTACTTGTCCTAGCGTTTTGGTTTTTGGTTTGGAGTTTTAGTATTTTCTTTTTCAACTTGCTAGTTACCTATTTTCCATATCTTTAGCCTTGTTTGTTTGTTGTTAGACTAGGCCTTTTATTTTATATTGGAAAGTATTTCAAGTTAGAGAGAATAATCTCCCTTTCTTGTTAGTACTTATCTTGTTTCTTTTGGCTTTTCAATTTGAAAGTTCATGCTTATTTAGTCCTAGTGCTTAGATAGGTTCATGTAGGAGCTCCTATTTGTAGATCTAAATTATTTAATGATTCTTTATCCTTTGAAAGTTTGTTATTAGGACAAAAAAAATTCATTTACTTGAGTATTTTCCTTATTTGTTTTCTTTCTTTCCAATTTCATATCTTACTTATACTCCTTTTTTCAAAGAATTTTATTTTGATGTTGATCAAACCACTTGTGAAACCACTTAAAAACTTAATAATATGCCTATTTCATGAAACCAAGCTCATCCTTAAACCACTTAACTTAAAACACTTAATTCCCCCTTAGGGCTTAAAATAATATTTTCATTAGGTTAGGGTTGCAGGGATGGACATGCTACTTACCTATTTTCCATATATTTGACCTTGTTTGTTTGTTGTTAGACTAGGCCTTTTATTTTATATTGGAAGGTGTTTGAAGTTAGAGAAAATAATCTACCTTGTTTCTTAGTACTTGTTTTGTTTCTTTTGGCTTTTCATTTTGAATGTTCATGCTTATTTAGTCCTAGTTATTAGCTAGGTTGAAGTAGGATATTTTATTTGTAGATATTAATTATTTCATGCTTATTTATCCTTTGAAAGTTTATTAGGACAAAAAAATTTCATTTACTAGAGTATTTGTCTTATCTGTTATCTTTTTTTCCAATTTCATATCTTATTTATACTCTTTTTATCAAAGCATTTTATTTTGATGTTGATCATACCACTTGTGCACCCACTTCATAACTTAATCATGTGATTATTTCATGAACCCAAGATAATCCTTAGACCACTTAAATTAACACACCAAATCCCACCTTAGGGCCTAAAATAATATTTTGGTTAATTTAGGGTTGCGAGGATGGACATCCAAATAATTTGCTACAACCATTTTGCATCTAAAACATAGAGGTTGTCTTTTAGGGATCTTGAAATCCTTTCTATCAACTATGGTTTAAGCCTATTTAGAAAGATACACACTCTTTAGAGTGGATAATGTCAAGTTTGGGATTGGATTGAGACTCTTAGATATTTCAATACTAAATATCCCCTAACCATTTAATTTAATCTTGAATGAAACATAACATCTTTCATGTATTCATGATGAGGTAGATTAGTGGCCATTCTTATAGGGTTCTTACCTAGGTGGTTCTCATAGGAGGTTGGGAACCAGAGATAGATTTATATAGGACATTGAGGTTTCATCTTCTTTTGTATCCTATTTATAACTATCACATTCATATCTTCAGTCATCTATAGAAGAGATTTCATCATCTCACATGATAGTAGTTTAGAAGGCCATTTTGCATAGTTTTGGATTGTTTAAGTGCTCTTATTTTATCTCTTAGGGAAGCGTGTTTTTATTTGATAGGATGGAATCTTCAATTAGGCCACCTATATTTTGATTCAAACACACTTGAAATGATCTTCCCAAGAAGGCGATCTATAGGAGAAGATGACCACACAAGCCATAGCTCGGATTCTGACCCAAAACTCTCCTCAGGGGCGCAAATCTGAACAAGGGTGCACCATTAGTTTGGGTGACCAAGCAAATGGGGATCCAGACCGGGGTGACCCGAGAGTGGCCAAGAGGTTTTAGAAATATCAGAGTGACCTCTGGGGATTAGTGGGAGAAGCCCAGTGCATCCATGGAAGAGGGCGTACTCAATTCATTCCCACAAAGAAGAAACCAACAAGGGTGCAAACCCCAGTTGGTGTGCCCTCCCTTCTACCTTAGAAAAATCAAAGGAAATGATTTTATCCCTGAGGGAGTGGATAGATAATGAGATAAGCTTGCTCTTAGAGGTGGAAGAATGGAAAATGGAGTCACCACGAGGTAGCCATGAAGGAATGCGCACTGGTTATTCTTCAGAAACCCTAAAAATGAAATTCTCGTGAATGTAAAATGCAAACTCAGAAAAGAAAACAACCAAGACACATAGCTTTAGAAGAAAAGGTAAGAATGATTTATTTTGGTCTCGGTTCACCTTATATACCAAAGGAACTATTTATTTTACATATATTTAATTCCTCATCAAAAGGTGAAGAAGTGTTGCGCCTAGGTGATTGACTTGTGCGCCCTAGGTGGACATTCCCCTAGGTGGCCTCCTTGGCCCAATTACTCCCTGTTTAGATATGGAAGTGTCCCAGATTCCATGAGAAGATGCAAAAAATTGTTGTGCAATACATCAATTGTGATCCACTTTCCCTGAGCTCAAGTTTGGCCTTGGCGGGTTACCTAATATGAAGTGTAAGTCTCGTGTCTTGTAGTGACTTCGAGTGTCCATTATAGTGTCTTTGGCCAATGGGAGTTGGAAATTAGGAATGTTGTCCACTGGATGAGTGATGGTGACTGGTTCTTCTAAGAGGGAAGGCTCAAACAACTTTAAGTGATTTACATTAATGACATTGTGGATTCCCAGTTGTGGTGGCATATCTAACCTATATGCATTTTATCCAATCTTGTCGAGTATTGTATACACACCATATCTGATTGGCAGAAGCATGTGATGGTGGACTTTGAAGACTTCTTATCCAAGTGTAACTAGACTTGATCCCCTGGTTGAAAGGACATGAAGGCTCTTTGTTTGTCATGGTGTTGCTTGGCATGATCTTGGGTTGCTTTGAGTGTTGATGTGACTGCACTATGGCATTGTGCAATTTGTTGGAGAAATTGTTGAGCTGACAGTTGTTCCTGTTGTTGATGGAAGGTACCTTGAGGAGTCCAAGTGAGTGGAAGCTTGGTTGGAGATGCTAGCTGGAAGCCCAAGCAGAATTCAAAAGGTGAAAAGCCTATAGAAGAATGTGTTTCCTTGTTGTAGCTATGCTGCAGAATGTGTAAGTAATTGTCCCATTGTTTGCTGGGCCCAAATTGAGTTAAGAGAGAATGCACCAAGACTCTATTGACAACCTCTATTTGGCCATCTGTTTGAGGATGGAATGTAGTAGAAAACTTGAGGTGGCACCCCAATAGCGCCCATATGGTCTTCCAAAATGTACTAAATAAGTGAGAATCTCTATCTGAGATGATACTTCTTGGGAGGCCAAAATGGGGCCAGACATGATGGAAATAGAGTTATGTTGTTTGCACTGCAGTAGTAGACTTTGTGCATGGGATAAAAAATGCCATTTTTCTGAAGTGGCATACCACTACCTAGATTACATCATGTTTCTTTTGGGTTGTTGGAAGTCCACTTAGGAATTCCATTGAGATTGACTCCCAAGGCTGAGAAGGAAGCGACAGTGGTTGATACAACTCATGCTTCCAGTTGGATGGCTTGGATTGTAAGCATAAGGCACAAGCTATAATAAATGTTTCAACTTGAGGTTGCATGAAGGCCAATGAAAATGGCGTTGTAGATGTTGGGTGGTATTTGTGGTCCCAAAGTGGCCCCCATAGGCTGAAGCATGCGCTTCCATGATGAGAAAGAGGCAGTGTTATGAGTGTGGAATGCATAGAAAATTCAACTTATATAGCCACCCATCCCGAATAGTGTAGTCTAGGAAGGGGGTCTGATTGATCACTGTGGGGATTTTCAAAGCTTACCAAATCTCTCGAAACTCAGTGTCAGTAGCATATTAATCTTTCCATATGTCATAAGTAGCACAACGTACTTCTACAGTGGAAATAAATGAAGTGGGAGGTTGACTTAGCAAATCATCCATTTTATTAGAAGTTCCTTTCTTGTATATGATGACTAAGTGAAATTGTTGAATGTAGGAGCCCCATTTAAGGTGCCTTTGTTCATGAATCTTCGATTGAGAGTTGATGAAAATCAAAGGGTGGTGGTCAGTATGCATAATGGTTTCTTTACCCAACAAATAATGCCTCCATTGTTTGAGTGCTTGCAAAATACTATAAAATTCCTTGTCATAGGTACTATAATTTTTCTTTTCCTCAGATAGGGTTTCAAAGTGGTAAGAAATGGGGTATCCTCCCTGTTTAAGTATGGCACCAATAACAAATTGTGAGGCATCAGGATCAATCTCAAAGGGTTGGGAGAGGTGTGGTAGATGTAAAACAAGGGATGATCAAAGGGTGTCTTTGAGCTGAGAAAAGTGAGTAGTTTCTTATTTGGTCCATATGAATGTAGAAGAAGTATTTAAGAGATGATGCAAAGGTCGAGAAAGATTTGAAAAAGAGGGAATGAACTTATGATAGAAATTGATGCCACCCAAAAATCTTTTCAACTCCTTAGTTGAAGAAGGTAGAGGCCATTGTTTCAATGCTTGGATGTGAGTTGGATATAGTTGAATACCCTCTAAGCTAACCACAAAGCTTATATAGGGGACTGAAGTCTGACAAACATGTGATTTCTTCTCTTTGAACTGCAACTTGTGTTCTTGGAGAATTTGGAGAACTTGTCGGACATGTTGCATGTGAGTGTCCCATGTCCGACTGAAGATGAGAATGTCATCTAAGTAGATGGCCAAAAATCTACCCAAATGTGTTCTGAAGATGTCATTTATGAGCCTCATGAAATTGGTTGGGGCATTGGTGAGACCAAAAGTCACGACTTTCCACTCAAAAAGACCAAATTTGGTCTTGAACATTGTTTTCCAAACATCATCTGGGTTCATTCGATCTTGATGGTAGCCGGCTGTCAAATCCAATTTAGTAAACCACTTAGCTTCTTGTAGGGTGTCAAGTAGTTCCTCAGTCTGGGGAATGGGGTAACGGTTTTTTATTGTGGCTTTGGTCAAGGCTCGGTAATCAGTGACAAGGTGCATTTCTGAGGTATCTCATTTAGGGATGACAAAGGTGGTAGAAGCATAGGGAGAATATGAAGGTTGGATGTGGCTAAAGTTGATGAGGTCAGTTAGTTGTCTTTCCATTTCCTCTGTTTCTGTTGGGGCCAACTAGTAAGTAGGGGCATTATGTAAGGCAGATCCAGGGATGAGATGAATCGAATGGTCAATGTGGTTGGAGGGGTGAAGTCCCTCCAGAGGTTAAAATACCTCTACGAACTCATGGAGGAGGGGAGTCATAGTTTCAAGAACAGGGTGAATTGTATTGTTTGGTGTTATTGGGCACACCACATAAAGAGAGACACATTGGTTTAAGTGTACATGTGGGATTTGTTATTTGGTAGAAGGGGGTTTGGGTTTTGCTGCAGTTAAGATATAAGTGTGGCCTTCTTTGGTAATTTTGTACTGGTTGGATTTGGCTAGATAGATAGCATTTATTTGGGTTTGGTATGGGATACTGAGTAGAAAATCTACACAATCCAAGGGGGATACCTCATAGAGGACAATATATTTGAATTGGCCTATGGCGAAAGTGACCAAACAACGCTTGGAAACTAGGAGGCGAGGGACGTCCTTTTGGACCCATTTGAGTTGATAGGGTTGTGGATGTGGAGTGGTGACAAGATTAAGGTGGTTGAAAAGGGCTTGAGACACCAAATTTTTATGGCTTACATTGTCCATAATCAGTAAATCCAAGGTATTTTTGATTTGGCAGTTATGGGTGAAGAGGGGTTGGGTGGATGCGTTCGAATCTTCCTAGGTCATTAGAATCAATGAGGGATCTACTTTTGTGGGATTGTCCATAGGAAATTATTCAATATTTTCTACTTGGGAAGGTGCAATGAGCTCAGTGAGTAGAGTTTTGTTGGTTTTTATATTTTGGAGGATTCGACAATCTGATGAATTGTGTGAAGTAGTTTTGTGGAATAAGCACCAGGGTGTCCTTGTAGTTGTATTAGGCATGGGGTTTTGAGTCCGAGGAGGTGGAAAGCAAGATGAGGTATGGGATATGGATGGTTGAGAGGTGGGGGGGTTGGTGTAAGGGTGGGATGGAGGAATACAACCTCTAGGAGCGACTTTCCTTTCTATAGCCAAAGATCTCTGAAATGTTTTATCTAAAGTTGGATTCTCAAACAAATCTGCTTCTTGACATAATTTAATTAATAAACCAACCACAAATTTTAATATGAGTACCTCTTCCGGATCTAGAACATGAAGTAAGAGGCTCATCTTGCATAAGAAGTCTATGTATCCTTTCACTTCTTGTGAAGGGAGTTGTCAAAGTTGGTGCCATTTGATCCATAAGGATTGCACATACGCAGGTGGGTAGAAGCGATTTCTTAAAGCTTCAAAAAGTCGATCTCAGGTTTTGATGGGTTGAGAAGTAGAGGATTTAGATCTTCCCCAATCTCTATCACAAATGTGGTCTTCTCTTGCTCTCTATCCCACCAAGTTTGTGCCATTACTTCTAATTGCAAGGAGACAATATGGAGTTTTCTTTCCTCGGTAAGGCCTGGACATGTATTGAGATAGGTCGATAGGCTATGGATCCAAGAATCCACCATTTCACCATTCGTTTGTCGAGCAAACTTGGGTAGTTGGATTCGAGTGTCCAACCATAATGGATTTGGATTGTTTTGTTGTTGCATTCTGAGCAACTCATTGAGAACAGAGGCAAGATCTTGGATGGGATTTGATGTGTTGGAATCTGAGTCGAATTCCAAAGGATCTTTTTGTGGAGGCATTGTGAGGACAGCTAAAGAGAAAAGGTGCCCATAGGTTGCAATATTGAACATAGGAATCTGTTTTGAGAACAGAGGAATCAAAACCCTGAGGCAACAGAGCTTGAATTGGTCTAGAGGGAGAGATCTATATTGTTTTAGATCTGTGGAGATCCTCTCTATGGAAATGGATATATGGGAGCCCTTGGGAATTATGACATCTGTGGATCTTCTTTCATAAAATGAAAACCCTGCAATGGCAAACTCTGGATTATTTCATGAAACCCCCCCAAAAACAAAAATTGGCTCAATCTTCAAGATCTGAAGCTTTTCCATGGATATTGAGGATCTTATACCAATTGATCTTCCCAAGAAGGTGATATATAGGAGAAGGTGACCACACAAGCCATAGCTCAGTTTCTAACCAAAAAATTTCCTCAGGGGCGCACCATTAGTTTGGGTGACCAAGCAAATGGGGATCCAGATCGGGGTGACCTGAGAGTGGCCAAGAGGTTTTAGCGATCTCAGAGTGACCTCTGAGGATTAGTAATTGTCGTGAATGTAAAATGAAAACTCAAAAAAGAAAACAACCAAGACACATAGCTTCAGAAGAAAAGGTAAGAATACTTTATTTTAGTCTCGGTTCACCTTATATACCAAGGGAACCATTTATTTTACATATATTTAATTCCTCATCAAAAGGTTAAGAAGTGTTGCACCTAGGTGATTAGCTTGTGTGCCCTAGGTGGGCGTTCCCCTAGGTGGCCTCCTTGGCCCATGAAACCACTTGTTGCATCACTTGAGAATGTATTGTTTTTGTTTGATCATTTTATTTGTTTGATTAATTGCTTTGGTGAATTTATCTTTATATAGATTAATTTCTTATTAGAATATATAATTACACTTAGGAATAATTACACCCCCAAGGATATTCTCTCATATAATTCATGGCTTATCTCTCTTAAGTATTCCAAGTCATTTTTCATCGCTTTCACAATGAGTTAGGATTAACCATCATATCCCTCCCTTGGGATCACCCCCCTAAAATTTAGGAAATTTGTCTTATTATTCTTACAATTATAAACCCTCATCCCCCTTAAGTCCATCTATTTCAAGTTTTCTAGGAGATATCCCCCCTTTGACTAGTTTAACTTCATCTAAATTGAGTACCACAATAGCTCTCACCATGGTGGGCATTAATATTAACAATAATAAAGCTCAAGAGAAAACTGAGCCCACTTTACCCAATATGGTTGGGTTAAAAATCCTTTATTTGACAAAAATATTTAATGATCCTATCTAACATAATGTTTATTTTCCATATATTCCAACAAAGCTACCCTTGGATGGGGAATATCCCTCCATTCACATCATGTCTCTCCGTATTTTTTTCTCCTCTAATAGCATCATATATGACTCAGTTTGATTGAGGTTGTTTCATTTCACTCTCATGGGAGTGTCCTATTGAGCGCTCAACACACCCTAAAAGCCTTATCAAATTTTATCACTTTTTGGGTGCCACTTGTTTTCTTTGACTATCTAAATTGATTTCACTTTGGGGAATGGTTTTTTTTCATGACTCTTATCAATCAAGTCAGTTTTGTTTGAACTTTTTAAATTAAACCTCATTTCTAAAATAACTTGACATCCAAGCTAAGAATGTATATCCCACACAATGACCTGGATGTAAGGGTGCTCGATGACCAGGTGTTCCCAAACATCCAATGGTCATATTTTCACATGGTATCCAGTAGAACCTCCATTTTCCCTTTCATAGAAGTTTTAAAGTGGCTAATCGACCACATAGATGCATAGAAGTGTTTGGTCAATGATGAGAATGGAGGGTGTGTCAGAGTTTTCCTCCCGACAGAAGTCCAGAAGTACTACAAACTCAAAGACCTAGAGGATCGGATAAACAGAGACTTCCTCGTGAAGTGTTGAAATAATGTAACTGCGAAGAGAATTCTTATTATTATTGGATTAAATCCCCATTGCGGATTAATCATGTCATTATTTTTATTATTTTTATTGGATTAATCCCCATTGTGGATTAATCATGTCGATAATTGTATAAGGACCAAATCCCCTTTTGTCGATTCGTCATAGGACAATTATAAAGGGAAGAATAAGAAGTTAGCCCCAACAGTTATTATGGAAGACCCAAAATTAATTAAAGGTGGGTTTACCCACCCAGAGTGAGAGGTCATCCCTGCCAGTGGTGACCTTTCACACATTCCAGTCTTGTATAAATAAGAGGCTAGCGCCTCACTTCAAACACACAACTCACTTGCTCATTCTCTTATGAGGTAGGCTGCAATTACCAGTTGGAGAGAGGGAGAAGAGTGGTGCATCTCTTGGGGAGGACTTTCTTTATTGGTTTGAGTTATCTCTTGAACATTGTATAAGCTATTTATGATAAGGAAGTTTTTGTTGGGTTTTCTTCCCCTATAGGGTTTCCCAGGATAAATGTTGTGTCTCTTTTGAATGCGTATTTCTTAGTGATATTGTTATTATGTTTCTCTTATCTATTGAAATGAAAAGAACTATAATAATGGCATAAACATTAACATGGTATCAGAGCCAACCTGAAGGAAACACTATTTGCAAGAGAAAAAATGTCACTGCTGCAGCACCTGCAAATTACGGTTCTGAAAAAGTATCTCTTTTTAGCTCCCTAAACTTCTAGAAAGTTGCGCCCTCCCCCCAAGATCAATTTGACACCTAGAGTGCACCTTTTCAGTGGTTGGATCTCCCAGAAAGTGAAACCCTAGTTTCACAAAAGTACCAGAAGTACCAGAAAACCAGTACCAGAAGTACCAGAAATACCAGAGTACCAGAAGTACTAGAAGCACCAATCTAGAAATCCGTAGATCAGTTTTGACGGGGTAAAAATTGGATTTTCTTAGATCCAAGGACACCAGGATACTCACCTCATCCAAGCGCACCTCCTGGTAAAGTCAAAATTTGATTTTGAGCATTTTCAATTTTTGGTTATTTTTGTTGCCACAAGTACAAGATGTCTGGAAGCACAAAGCTTGTTGAGAAACTAGAAGGCATAGACAACTTTTGTTCCTAGAAGTATAGGATCAGTTTGATCCTTGCAGAGAATGACCTATCAAGATTTATCAAAGAAGAAGTGGAGGAACCTGAAGATGTCATAGAGAAAGTGAAGCATTAGAAGGACTCAATCAGGGCTCAGAGAATCATTGCAGATTCAATCAAAGACCACCTGATCCCATATGTATTGTCAAAGAAAACTCCAAAGGAGATGTTTGATTCTCTAAGCAAACTATATGAAGGAAAGAACATCAATCAAAAGATGAATCTAAGAACTCAATTGAAGAATACCAAGATGCAAAAAGGAGAAATGATTCAAGAATATTTCTCCCGAATCTCCGAAATAAAAGAACAGTTGAAAGAGATTGGAGACACCATCAACAAAGAAAAAATTGTAATAATCGCCCTAAATTTTCTCGCAAGACCTTGGGATGCCTTCATCCAGACAGTATGTGGCAGAAAGGAGAAACTACAGTTTGAGAGCCTATGGGAAGCATGGACCTAAGAAGAGACAAGGGTAGCCAACCATGAAGCACTACTAGCAAGGGACGATGATCAATCCGTAGGTACTCATACAAAAGGAGGAAGGAAGAAACCCTACTTCAAAAGGGAATCTCATAGAGAATCACAACCATCAAACAAGTTCAACAACAAAGAATCTCATTCAAGAAATTTTCAGAAGAAAGGACAATGCAAGGGACGAGATCTCTCATCTATACAATGCTATCATTGTGATAATATGGGACACAAGGTGAATAATTGTCCAGTCATAAGAGAAGAGTACAAGAGGAAGCACAAAAGGAAACATGCTCACATTGTCGAAGATGAAGAACCACCTATGAAGATTATTAAGGACCATGTCTTGATCTCAGCTCTCTCAGAATCTATATCACCTGGAGAGGACACATGGCTCATTCATAGCGGTGCATCAAAGCATATGATGGGTAGTAAAAATACACTCTCTTGTATTTCAGAAAAGAATTTTTCTTAGAAATTAACTCTTAGAGATGATTATCAATATCCCATCAAGGGAATAGGATAATCAAACTACAAGCTAGATTCAGAAAACTCAATAACAATGAAGGACGTACTCTGTTAAGCCCTAATATAGCCCTAATATTGGCTCATTACCACTTAATT
>ML788892.1:723983-771995 GCA_009831015.1 Picea engelmannii
ATTCATATTAATTATCTTATCTTTTAATTAATGTTTCCTTTAACTTGTGGGTTACGCTATCCCTCATGGGATACGTAACCCCTTAACCTTATTTATTTTATTTTATTTTATTTTCCCCCTTTTTAATTCATAATTAATCAATTGATTTAATTAATGATCAATTAATCATTAATCCTTAATTTAATAATTAATCATTTAATGTCTTATTTAATAATCACTCATTCATTTAACCCTTACTCAAGGAGTTAATCATACTTCAACCAAGTATAATCAAAATAATTAATTAATAACTTATAATCAATTTATATATTAATTATAATTAGCCAATGTTTAGGTTTATTTATGAAATTATTCCTAGTAATAAAAAGGGTCATTACATCATTGATGAGCCTCATGAAAGTGGTTGGGGCATTGGTGAGGCCAAAAGGCATGACTTTCCACTCAAAAATACCAAATTTGGTCTTGAATGTTGTTTTCCAAACATCATCTGGGTTCATTCGAGCTTGATGGTAGACAACTGTCAAATTCAATTTAGTAAACCACTTATCTCCTTGGAGGGTTTTGAGTAGTTCCTCAATCCTGGGTAGGGGGCAAAGGTGTTTTATTGTGGCTTTTTTCAAGCCTCGGTAATTAGTGACAAGGTGCATTTCTTAGGTATCTCTTTTAGGGATGACAAGTGCGGAAGAAGCACAAGGAGAAGATGAAGGTTGGATGTGGCCAAAGTTGATGAGGTTAGTTAGTTATCTTTCCATTTCCTCTGTTTCTGTTGAGGAAAACTGGTAAGTAGGGGCATTAGGTAAAGCAGATCAGGGGATGAGATGAATGGAATGGTCAATGTGTCTGGAGGGGGGGAGTCCCTCTAGAGGTTGAAATACCTCTGTAAATGCATGGAGGAGGGGAGTCATGGTTTTAGGAACATGGTGTGTGGTATTTTTTGGTCTTATTGGATGCACCAAACAGAGAGAGACATATTGGTTTAAGTGTACATGCGAGATTTGTTCTTTGGTAGAAGGGGGTTTGGGTTTTGTTGTAGTTAAGATATAAGTGTGGCCTTCTTTGGTAATTTTTAATTGGCAGTTTTTAGATAGATAGATAGCATTTCTTTGGGTTTGGTATGGGATACTGAGTAACAAATCTGCACAATCCAAGGGGGAGACATCACAAAGGACAATATATTTGAATTGGCCTATGGCGAAAGTGACCAGACAATGCTTAGAAACTAAGAGGTGAGGGACATCCTTTTGGACCCATCTAAGTTGATAGGGTTGTGGATGTGGAGTAGTAACTAGATTAAAGTGGTTGACAATGTATTGAGACACCAAATTCTTTTGTATTCAATTGTCCATAATCAATATATCCAAGGCGTTTTTGATTTGGAAGTTATGGGTGAAGAGGGGTTGGGTGGATGAGTTAGAATATTCATGGGTCATTAGAAGCAGTGAGGGATCTACTTCTGTGGGATATTTGAGAGGAAATTCTTCAGTATCATCTACTTTGGAAGGCGCAATGAGATCAATGAATAAGGTTTTGTTGGTTTTTAGATTTTGGAGGATTCGAAAATATGATGAATTGTGAGGTAGTTTTGTGGAATGAGCACTGGGGTGTCCTTGTATTTGTATTGGGTGTGGCGTTTTAAGCCTAAGGAGGTGGAAAGTGGGCTAACGGATGGGATTTGTATGGCTTAGAGGCAGGGGGGTGTTGACGGGCGAAATTGACCGTCCGTCAACTAGGAGAGTGGAACTGGTCCGGGGTTGTCTAATAACCCAAGCCGTTTGGAATGGACCACCCTGACGAGTTTAAAAGCTCCATTGGCCGCCCTAAGGTCTCGTATGGAAACCAAAGAGAAATTGTTTGAGCTAAGAAATCTAAAGGGAAACTAGAAACAAATAAAACAAAGACAAAGAACTAAGCTAATAAAGGAAACTAGAAACTAATAAAGCAAACTAAACTGACTACACTAATCTAACTATAAATTACTAACTACTTATTATACAAGATACTAACTATGATTATAATAACTCAAATCAACTACCTAATTATCATCTATGATATTCCTTATTCACAAATGTACAATATGGACAAACTACAGATTTGATTAAAACCTGCAAAACTCATGTGATCGCTGCCCTGAGACAACCAAGGGTCTCTTTTTTGATTTTTTGTATTTATGAAAGGGAAATAAAGCTAACTGAAATTAGACAATCTAATATACATTACTGAAATAAAACAATATAATCTAAATCTAACTAAACTATCATTTATATTATACTAATTAATTAAAACAATAAACATCTAACTAATTGACCTGGAAACGCTCCAAGTCTGTCCTGTGCAAGATAACTTTTTAAGCTGGTTGGAGGAAGAAATTCACACCATTTGGTCCTTAAGCCTCTCGAAAACGATCAGCTATGCTGCTTCTTGAAGTATGTTACAGGACAAACAAGACATAAAAGAAATCATAACAGTTTTATGATGATAAATCTCTGCAAAAGGGACACCTATTATGCAGAAAACTTATATAACAATTCAGCCTACGAAGAAGACAAGGCTATCATTCATAAAATGAATCAACAACTGTTATGTTCTTTATCTCTTAGGAAGGAACAATATATGTATAACAGTAAGAAATTATATCATATGCATGTGATTTAGATAACAAAGTAATACTAAACCATAAACAAGATGATATACAAAACTTGGGACAAAGTGTTGATATATTGAAAAGCAAAAGCTATAACAACACATCAATTTTTCTCCAGTTTGAATCAGAATTACATATCCTTGTTCTTCCACAACTGATGATTATTAATATTACAAAACCATAGGTTTATATAAGTTTCTCACAAGGTAAAACATCCTTGTGAATAATAGCAAACAATTTACACAATCTGGGAATAATCCCAAAAATCTCTTAAACTAAGTAACTAAAAATGTAAGTGAAATCTTTAAGATATCTTCCAACTGCTCCTCACATCCACTACCAATTCGAATTTTCCTGTAATAGACATAAAGATCAAGTTAGAAGAGTATTTTATTGAGAAAACAATAAAAAAATGACTCTATAGACTTAGCTACATAATCTTCTGATTCTGTAGCTGGTCTAGAATAGTAAACAGGACCAGATATATAATCAAAATCAAACTAAATCCAATCACCAATAAATTACTAATGATTGAATAAAAATAATCCTTTAAATCAAACCAAATCGGATAGTATAAAATCGGGACAGAGTGGGAATACTCTGTTTTTCCAATCGTTATAAAATCAAATCAAATCTTAACAAGACTATTCCATGGATGCAATCAATGGTAAACCAAATCGTATGAGATACAAAGAAATCATTATCGGTTTGCATAGGATCCAAATCGTTTAATCAATATCCAAAAATGGTCACGATAAAACATGCATAACTCTATCCATAAAAACTAGTCATAGACTTTACATGCTGAATTTCCAACAGTTCATAGATATGGTCATAACTGTCATCGACTAGTCATAGTAACGAATTGATAACCTTTAATTAAAATCACAATGCGTAAACAACCTCCATTGCAATTGAATGAAATCATATCAACTCAAGAACCTTTACACAGTCAATGGACAGAGGTATGATAAAATCTACAGATTCATGAACTGAGCAATAATCCAAATCAATTTTCACAGAACTAATTATAGAAACAACATCGTAACCTTAATCAGAATCCAATTCGAATAAGTTGCAATCAATGAGAATCAAATTAGTTGCGATTCGGTTATGTATCCACAGAAAAATATAAAATTTGGTCGAATGAAATTGAAACAGTTAACCCATTTATCAATAATACTCATATCATAACCAATTCGAATTATACCATTGATTGTAATCAAAATTCGGGATACCAATCAACAGACTATTTTTAAAAATATTAACAGCTTGTATTATCAACAGAACATCGAGCTAATTTTGAACAATCACATCTATTCGATGATCTATCGAATCAAAACCAAATCCAATCGAATTTTAAACGATAATCAAAATAAAACAAACATTATATACAACGAAGCATGCTTATGTAACAGAGCAGGTGAAATATTGTACAAAGGAAGTAATATAAATGAGAAAAAATATACCATCTCAGCTGCTTGGACTTATGTCAATTTTGAATTGATAATTGCAGTGGCAGACTCGACGTTTTTGAACAGGACTGAACTCGTGGTTCGTTGCTTCTTATCGGAAGGTTGCACCTTTGCATTATGGCCAGTGAGCTTTGCCACTTGGTTTTCCAAATCGTAGATCCTGGATTGCAATGTAGGTACATCCAAATAGTATCTTTCAAACCATAACCCACATTGATCGCAAGGTGCAGCAACAGGCTGAACAGAAGGGGGTTTTGATGATTCCCCAAGGGTTTCATGGAGTGGCTCAATACCAGGAAAGTCAGGGTTATCCCGTAGACAAGGAGGTAAGTTTCTAACGAAATCGTGAGGAAGTTTGCTACACAATCCCTCGGAGTAAGGATATTCTTCGGCGAGAAATCGTTCAATGTCTGAATCAGAGTCCTCGCTAACCACGATAGGCTCTGTTTTGGCAGGAAGCTTAGATTTGTTCCTCGCCATGCGAGAGATCAATCTTGCATTTTTCTTGCCTCGAGTATTAACACCAGTCTTTGCTCTAGTATTTTGGGTTGTAGCTTTAGCAACTTCGGTTTGTTTTGGTAGGACTTAGGAAAACTCATAGGTGACTCGGGCTTAGGTCTAGGTAATAAAACATCATAAGGCACAGGGGTAGGTTTGCTCTCGGTCACCATGGGCTTATCTACCTATGGAGGGTTAGACTCTCCAAAACCATTATGGCTGAGGAAATCATACCAAGAATCACTACGTAACCCTAATTCATAAACCAAAACCATTTTGATAAACCCAACATGAAAGAGGCTAGTGTCAACCTGGCTATGCTTGTATCGTTTAGCCATTTTGAACAGACTTCGGTGCAGATAGTGAGGCATACTCAGTTAAAAACCCATGAAAACCATTAATAAACGTAGGTGGAATAAGAAAATAAACCCATACCTGCCTTCATAGGTAACGAAACGTTTGATAATCATCAAGAGATCGTACCAGCGGGGTTTCAACATCCTTGCAGGCAACCCTCTGTCGCATGAGTTCACTGTGCGAGATTGGAACAGTAATGTCCATGGGACATCATCTACCTTGCAACTTTTCGACCATTTTTGTCCCTTGGAAGGCAAGCTGGTTTCCAGGCTGAGAAATTCTTCAGTAATTTCAAGCTGGACATCTCCCACTTTGGCTCGGCAGCCATCAAACGATAATGCAAATTGTCGAGCTACTGTGAGGTCATAGCCATCAAACTTCCTTATGAAAGCAAGCCACCCGTGTTGTTCCAAGTCGCTACATGCACCACTAAATGTCAACAGTTCTTGGCACCCATTAGGCTCGGCCCTTATGACAGGAGCCATAACCTCTGTACATGGTAGGGTTCACACTGAATGAAACAATTTACAGAGATGAAAAATGATAGGTTTGATAGCTTTAAATCTCGAATAGACTGGAATTAACTACATGCGTGCGAAGGTGGTGGGATTACCACCGCCACGCACTGTATTAATTGACTGAGTACAGTGTTATCAAAAACATAATCGTTTATACCATGCGTATCGGCCAACAAATAGGTGTGTAATCATATTAACGTGCCAGTCAACTGGAGCAGAACAAATACCATGTGTTATACTCATGCCAAGTGTACAGTTCAATCCAACACCATATCCATCGTGTCAATCAATCATTTTACACCAAGGTTTTTAAAATTAATCGATGCCAATACATAGTTTGTAACTGTGAATCATTCAACGTATTATCAACTTACCAAATAATATACCAAGCATCGATTTGTAAAGTCCAATATGATTAATCCATGCGCCTTCAAACCATTGCTATTTCTTGAATTGACTTCATAAATTTACCAATGTATTTGCACATTCAAATGTTTGCGTTCCAAAGTTTTTTAGAACATAATGATCCAAAAATTCTCATATAATAACTGAGTGAAAATCCCATAGTAATAAGAATAAAAGCAATAAGACTAAATCCATTATAACTTTTATACGATCAGAATAAAACCAATAAATTTTTATGCCCAAAGGCTTGGCAATCAAACATATCCAAATGCGCAATCAAGGTGAGAATATGCTCAAGGATAAAAGTTCGAGAAAATCTTTAGCAGTCATGTGATAAACCAATGGTCAAGTGTCTTTTGGAGAAATCGATAAAAGATGACTACAGTCCAAACGATGAAAGAGGTATTTTCACACTTACAGTTGTGAAAATCAAATCGAGACCAAATTGCAATTGTTGCAAAAATGAAACAAGTATCTAGAAGCACAATGCGACGATGATTTTTCATTGACGAGACAAGGGTGTAGGCAACATTTTTTAAGAGAAATTAAAAAAAATGATTGGCTGCCAACAGGGGGTTAGTGTAGGGGCAAGACTAAGGAGTACGACCTCTAGGAGCGAATTTCCTTTTTATGGCCAAAGATATCTGAAATGTTTTGTCTAAAGTTGGATTTTTAAACAACTCTACTTCTCGACGGAACTGAATTAATAAAACATCCACAAATGTTAATATGAGTACCTCTTATAATCTAGAATATGAATTAAGAGGCACATCTTGTAGAAGAAGTCTATGTAGTCTTGCACTCCTTATGAAGGGAGTTGTCGAAGTTGGTGGCATTTGATCAATAAGGATTGCACATACCCGGGTGGGTAGAAGCGATTTCTCAAATCTTGAGAAAGTCGAGCCCAGGTTCTGATGGTTTTGGAAGTAGAGGATTCTAGAGCATCCCCAATCTCTATCACAAATGTGGTCTTCTCTTGCTCTGTATCCCACCAAGTTTGTGCCAGTCCTTCTAATTGCAAGGCAGAAATCTGGATCTTTATTTCCTCGGTAAGGCCTGGACATGTATTGAAATAGGTGGAGAGGCTATGGATCCAAGAATCCACAATTTCTCCATTGGTTTGACCGAAATATTTGGGTAGTTGGATTCGAGTGTCCAATAGGAAGGGGTCTGGATTGTTTTGTTGTTTCATTCTGAGCAGTTCATTGAGGACGGAGGAAAGATCTTGGACGGGATTTGATGTGTTGGAATATGATTCGACTGCCAAAGGATATTTGCATCAAGGCATTGTGAGGAAAGTTGAATATCAAAGGTGCCCCTAGTTTAAAATAATGTACAAAGGACTCTCTTTTGACAACAAAGGATTCAAACCCCTGAAGCAACGGACCTGAACTAGTCTAGAGGGAGAGATATGTATTGTTTTATATCTATGTAACTCTTCTCTATTGCAATGGAGACCTAGGTGCCCTTGGGGATTATGATATCTGTTGAGCTTCTTGCATTAAAATGGAAACCCTCGAATAGGCAAAATCTAGACTATTTCATGAAAACCCCCAAAACAAATTTGGCTCAATATTCAAGATCGGAATCTTTTCCATGAATCTTGAGGCTCTGATACCAATTGATATTCCAAAGAAGGTGATTTATAGGATAAGGTGACCATGCAAAACATAATCCATCTTCCGACCAAAAACTATTCAGGGGCACATATCTGAATGGGGGCGCACATTGGTTTGGGTGACCAAGCAATGGGGATCCAAATTGGGATAATCCGAGAGTGGCCAAGAGGATTTAGATATATTATATTGACCTTTGAGGATCAGTGGGAGAAGCACAATGCAACCATAGAAGAGGGTGCACTCACTTCATCCCAACAAAGGAGAAACTAGTAAGGGTGCAAACCCTAGTTGGTGCACTCTCCCTTCTACCTCAGAAAACTTGAAGGAAATGATTTGATCCCTTAGAGAGTGGTTATCTAATGGGATAATATTTCTCTCAGAGCTAGAATCATGGAAAATGGAGTCACCATGAGGTAGCCATGAAGGAAGGCAAACTGATTATTCTTTAGAAACCCTAAAAATGAAATTGTTGTGAATGTTAAATGCAAACTCAGAAAATAAAACAAATGAGACACATAGCTTCAAAAGAAAAGGTAAGAATCCTTTATTTGAGTTGCGTTCCACCTTATATACTAAGGGAACCATTTATTTACATATATTTAATTAATCATGAAAAGTTGAATATGTGTTGCACCCAGGTGATTGACTTGTGCGCCCCAGGTGGTCATTCCTCTAGGTGGCCTCCTTGTCCCATCCATGTTGATGAAACAAACGCAAGAAAAGGAGATCCAAGTGACTTAGAGCCAATAAAACTTGAAGAAATAGTCGAGCCAGAAAACCCTGAAGTTCCATCACCACAGATTATATCACCAGGGGGAATTTCAACCCATCTTGACATATCAGGGACACCAGGTAGGAAAAATATACCAAACCCCTTGTTTGAATTGATAACCATATATGATGATCAGGAGAGTTCAGAAGTTTCCCTTGTGACTCAATTTCAGATTACAGAGGAAAGGGAACCTGAGAAAGCATCTATTGTAGGTCCCAATGCTTCAATTCAAAACCTTACGCAGAGTGACCATGAGGTCGAAAGTGTCCTGGACACTGAGCTACTAGACTTGTTAGGAACCCCAATAGGAACCTCAAGGGATGAGCTAGGATTGGGCAGACATAAAGAGGAAATTCCATAGCAAGAAATTGACATTTTGATAGATGATTACCAAGTAAGTACCGAACCTACCCCTAATTATTTAGCTTTGGCCGATACCTTATTAGATGATGAGAAACAAATGAAATTTGAGCCATTGGGACATATGGAAGAAGTTCATGAACCCATCCTAGAACATATACACACAGTTGAGAGCCTGGGAAATACTCTAACTTGGGGAGAGATACAAATCCCCGAACCTGTTGATGAGGTCACCGATATACAAGCGATCAACTATGACCAAAAGAGAAAAGTCATCATGAAGAGAACCACCTAAGAAGAGAAGGCTTATGTTGGATAGTTCGAATCTCATCACCACATAGGAAAATATGCTCAACACAGAAGATGCCAAGACGTTTGAGCTTATCAAAATAGAGATGGCTATCACAGGTGCCACCTTGGATAGAGAAAGAAGAGATGAAAAGGAGCTAGTCACTGCACTTAAGGAGTTGGAGCATCTGTGCCATTTGGAAAAATACTATAAGGACTTGTAGATGGGCGAAATCGACCGCTTGTCAACTGAAGGAGTGAATCCAGTCCGGGGTTGTCTAATTAACCCAATCCATTTCGATTAATCCACTCTGATGGGTTTAGTGTCTCCGTTGGCCGATCTAAGTCCTAAAGAAAGAGAAAAACAAAACTAAATAAAGTGTAATAACTAGATGAATAACAATTGCTAAAAACTATGTCTAGATCTAATATGTATTTACAGTTTAACTAACTAATATTTATAAAATAACTCTAGTTATTACATATACAATATATACAAATGATTCTATTTCTAATATATATATATATATATATATAATATGTATACAATACGAATTTTAATCTAAATCCATGAAAATCAAATGTAAATTGATTTTTTAAACAGTAAAACTATTATCTAATTTTTATGATTTGTTTTCTTATAAAAGAAATCCAATATCAAACTGTCTAATTGAAAAAAAAAATCACAGATAATAAAAAAAAATTTAGCTACAGGAAGTTTCTGTATTCATTAAACTAATGAAATTAAACTAGAAAATTGACTTATTATCGCATCCCATATTTGTTCAGCGTATAGCATCCAATATCCCTGTCTAATGAGGTAAACCAACAACAGATCCTGCAATTTCTTCTCATAAACATGAAGCAATAATGATTGAGTTCGAATGATAGAACATATAAGAGATATGATCATAGCAATCTTGTCATTTCACAAGAAGCCACATTAAGATAAATCCTGCTGTGAAAACTTGTGCATGAATGTTCAACAAATGGTGAAGATAAATCTCTTAATCCCAAGTTTAAACAAGATGAATATTGTATGTTAAATATGGGACATAAAACAAGGATAACATATAAAAAAAATTATCATACCAATCTGCAATAAACCACGATAGCTAAAGAAATCATAATCTAATTACAAATCGAAATAATCATGACTTGAATAAAAACACGATATAGAGAAGTTAAAGATGTGACAAATATCATATTCTATTCAAGTCTGTGAGTCATAAATCCATAGTTTTTTCCCCAGGTAGAGATGGTTTTAAGTTTACAAAATAACATGCTTATATAGGTTCCAGGAACAAAATTTTTTCTATTGATAACATCAAATATGTTCAAAAATGTGGGGGATGCAACCTCCCACATTTTTCTTGATATCAAAAAAACTAATAGCCTAATCTATTTACTAAAAACATCAAGACTGTATGGCTGGGAGATCCCAACAGTGCTTCATATCTCTTTGAAAGTCATGAGTTCCTATTAACAAATAAAAATAAGAAGATTTTAGATGTATTTTCAATTATTAAAACAAGCAATTTGAGTTTTTCTAACTAGCTACAGAATCTCATGATTCTGTAGCTAGTTATAATTATAACTAGAATCATATTTTATTCAATCAAACAAAACAAACTAAAAAGTAATCTATGCAAACAAATTGTGTATGCTAAATTGAGAAAGACATAATCATACTAAACTTTGAAAGAGATCATACCTCAAATTAAGGGATTCAAACAAATCAAATAATTTTGGAATTTACTATTGCTGTCGATGCTTCCAGATTATTAAAAATAACAGACCCTGTAGTTTTTTGGCGTTTTTCTTTGGCTTGAGCTATGGATTGGAGTCTGCTATTCTGATTCATTAACGAATTCACCTGGTCTTCCAAATATTTAAGACGAGACTGTAGTAAAGGCACATCCTTGTAATACATGTTGATTCAAGATCGACATTCATTACAGTGCGGCTGTAGAGACTTGTATTGACACTGATAGTATTAACAGTTGGAGAATCATCCATTTGACATGTAGGTTCATCACGGAGTTTGATTCCAGGAAAATCGAGATTGTCCTTTAGACATGGTGGTAGGTTGGTAACATAATCGTAGGGTCTGTCAGGACAAAGTCCATATGAGTATGGATACTCTTCGGCCAAGAACCTTTCAATTTCCGAATCTGAACCTTCACTAATCTCAATTGTGTTTTCTGTGTGTGGACAGGGTTTGGGTTTGTTTCGAGCACATTGTGAAACCTAACAAGTGGCCTTTTTATTCTTATAATTAATATCGATGTTGCCTTTAATCTTTTTCCCTGTGGGCTTTTTAACAGTCTTAACACAACTCTTAGGATACAAATCGGGTTGAGTGTCGGGTTGAGTAGAATCAAGGTAGGTCGAGGGTTCCAAATTAGAGATAGGATCACAGGGCATGAGTGAAGGAGGAGATATGGTAGGTTTCACAAGGGTTTCTGTGACGACAGGCTTGTCAACCTGTCCCAACTCACTATTACCAAAGCCGTTTCGTAACACAAAAGCATCCCAACAATCATTGTTTAATTTCAACTAATGCATAATGATAATCTTGATTAAACCATGATGGAACAAACTAGAATCAGACTTCTACCTCTTAAATCATTTTCCCATCTTGTATAGACTTCTAAGGAGGAAATAGGGCATGTTCAGTGAGAAACCAATAAAGCTCATAAGAAATTGTAGGTGATACAAGAAAACCAACCCAAATATCCCTTCACATGTAATAAATTGTTTCACAATAGCTAACAGATTATGCCATCTAGGTTTTAGAGACGAAACAGGCATACCTCGGTCGCAACTGACAATTTTCCTTGAGGTGAACAACAATGACCAGAGGACTTCTTAAAGCTTTGCTTTATTGAACCACTTTTGCCCCACAATTGGTAAACCAATAGCTTGGCTTATAAAATATTCATTTACCTCAAGCTACATGTCTCCTATTTTTTCTCTGCAACTGTCGAATGTCAACGCGAACTCTTGAGCAACTCTCATATTGAAACCCTCAAACTTTTCAATAAACAAATGCCAACCATTCCTTTCTAAGTCATCTCTGGCATTGTCAAACGATAACAAGGTCTGGATTCCATTGGGCTCAATCCTCACCACAGGAGCCATGGCTAAGAGAAGGGAATCAACACAGAAATCAAAGGTAGGGTTTGATAGAAAAAACATAGAGCCATAGTCCTGAGTTTCCTCAATGCAATGCATAGACAATTCGAAATGGTAGGTAGAAGCATTAATCACCATGCGTGAGAATGAGATCATGAATCCCTAGGCCATACAGAGCAATAATATCACATTGTACCTGATATGATACCTTGGGATATGGGTAGTGTAAGGATGTAAGAACTTGAATACCATAGAGCGCACACATTCATAGCTTGATTACAAAGGTAAGTGTATCAAATAAAATTGAAAAATTAAAAGTTTTATAAATGAAAACTCCATTAATATCCATCGAAAAATAATGCATGGAGGCCTTTCACTTATGTAACCAAGGCACGTTTAGAACCAAGGAGCTATAAACAAGGAGAACAATCATGTTCATAGAAAGAATATGACAATTCAATAATAAACCATAAGAGCAATTCCCTTTAATAAAAAATTCAAAACCAAATGGAAATCCCAGCTGCGAGTTTTCATGCTTACAGTCATGAAAACAAAAATCGAAAGACATTAGGGAGAAGCGATGATTTGCAATTGTCATCTCAGAAACTCTTCATGAAGAGTAATGAAATTTCATGACCCTGTGTAGGAAGCTATGTAGATTATTTAATAAAAATAACAATTATATTATTGCTGCCAACCATGGCGACACGCTGGTAGAAGCAGTTATCTCTGCCAAATGAACGAGTTCAGATTAGGATAATCAGAAAAAACTTCAAATCGAAAACAAACAAAAAAGATGTATAAACATCGCAAATAATTAAAATGCATTCCAGTTTCAGATTACTGTTATTTTAAAGAGACGAAAAATGACAACAATCTTAACAGAAGAGAGTCACGATATTAAAGTTAAAATATTCAATACTGTTGATAGGGTTGCTGCTGCTAGTAGGCATCCATAGCCTTGACAGGGATGCCAATTAACCCACTCTGATATTTGTATCCTGCCAAGAAGTTCCAGATCAGAACGAAGTACATTTAAGGTCAAAAAGAATCCATATCTGAGAATTTTCATATACCTGACATCGCTTCGCTACCAGCGGGCCTATTCAATACCCCGACGAAGTTATCTTGGTGTCATGCATGCATTTACCTGCTGCCAGCAGACCTGTTCAATATCCCGGTGGGTTTACAAGTACTTCCCACAGCTCTCTGAAGGTTTATTTAATTTTAAAGATATTTAATAGAGCGGGGTGATGCTGAAAATCCTGGTTTTTAGACACATCTTAGTAAATTACAGACCTTGAAGAAATTTTCTTAGTTGTCCTTCATTAAGATCTAGAAATAGTTTGTTAATAAACCAACTTTCAAGAGTAGGGAGACATCTCTGAGTTGTTCTCTTAAGGAACAGGGACAGCGTAAGAAGAATTTTTATGGATGATCGTGAGTACCTTCAGTTGTAGATTGAAATCAATAAATGCTTTTCAAACAATGAGTTATCTTTAACATGGCTGCAAACTCAGAAAAATATCACAATTGATGCTTAAACAACCTTCAACAATCATTTTAGAAGGGAAATTTTTATGTTCTCTTCATCTGAGCTAGCCCATGATGAAAACATGTGTGTTTCAAAAAGAAAGACTAATAAGGAAAATCAAAACCAACCAGCAAAGAAAATTGGAAAGCAAAGAAATCCAAACAAAAAAAATTATGTACAGAAGGTGTATCTGAAAACATCATGCAAAGAATCCCTTGGGAGACTGAAAGAAAGTAGAAAAATCATGTTTGATGTGAAAGTTGTCCTACTCGTGGTACCTTGGGTCAGGGTTGATTCAGATTTATTTATCTCTTTACTTTCCATTTAATATTTTCATGACGATACTGCATTTTTGAAAATAAATGTTCAACTAGAAGCAAAGAGAAAAGGATCAAGTGAACTTCCCCGACAACAGTCATATTATGGTTCTCGTGGTGCGCCCACTTGCTTTCATGACTACATCATTACAAAGAGAAATAGTGAGAAATAAAACTAAAAGAAAACCTATTCCTAAACCTACCCTAACTATTAAATGAATCAGAATACTACGTGAAGTCATGCTTCCAATATAGCCATCGGAGTAACTCCAATCCTGCAATGGAAACAAAATCAAACATTATTAATAAGAATGGTAATATATCAAAAAAAGATAGAAACATATCACACTTACCTTCATAATCATCATCTAAAAACGAAGTAAGCATGATCTTACCATTTCCTTGAATATTCTTGTTGTACAAATCCTCCAGCCATTGTGCAATCTTTTCGTGATAAGGGTCATAATGCCATGGGCGAGTGTAAGCAAGTTTTAAAAAATTGTCAAGATTACAAGGAAATGAAATAACCATCAACCAAGGTTGAAATGCCCCATCCTCCTGACAATTCTCTAAGTGTTCATTAATTTCTTCACATGGAGGATCTAAAAGAAATATGTCACGCCTACTTCCAAGATACTTAGGTAAAAAGAAAGCAAGCATAACTTTATCTTTATTATGAAATTTTTTTATAAATGAATAGTCAAGCCATCCTAAGATATTGTCACAAAAATGAGGATTCAAACCATGACTTTGTTGAAACAAATATGGGAAAATCATCATAAGAGGATTTGTGACGTCAGTCAGATCATTGGTTTGAATGCTTCCTTTGATGAGATTGATCATTTAAAAATGTGAAGTATAAACATTAAGATTTGAGCTAATCAAAGAATAAATATGAAATGTAGAATGTTTGATCTCCATAAAATATAGTGCATTGTCTTTTTCAACAATAAACTGTGTAAAATCATCTCGTAGCATGTCCTTTTCCCATATGAGTGATGAAAGTGAACAAGCATCAAATCTAAGTTTATCAATGTTAGGTTTGGAATTGATTTCACTGAAATTTAGCATATTGAAAGGATATGATTGTGGTGGAAAAGAGTAGGATGTTGTAGGTAAGATTTCAAGTCCAACAGAGTCTAGGAATAGATCAGGATATACAAAATAAAAGGAATTATAAATAAGCACATGAAAATAATCTCTTGAACTACGATAATTAACAATGGTATTCTCAAGACATTTCTCTTCACCTTCTTTAAAACTCTTACTCTGTTTCGGTGACAAATTCCTCAACATAATATGATCATCTGGATTTGCCTTTTGTGTGATAGAGAATTCAAAATTTATGTGACAAACATCTAGTCTTTCCTATGGACAAAGTGCATTTTGAGGATGAAGGTTTAAATTTTCTTCTTCTAGTTGTGTATCTTCTTCTCTAATTAGTTTCATAGGAGTATTAGAACGTTCAAATGATTTTCGTTGCTTAAGTGTTCTTCAATGACTGATTTTAAATATTGATTAGAGCATGAGTTACAAGAATGAGGATATTCACCTTGATCCAGAAATGAATCTTCTTCCATACTGGTTGAAGACTGAAAATACAATGATTCAGAGGAAAAACTAATTTGGTTGTCATTAAGAACCTGGTCAATAGATTCTACCTCCCTAGCTTGTTCAACATTATCAAAAGGATTCTTCTCATCTTGCGAAGAAAATTGTTCTTGCACTTGAGTGATAGGATTTGCAATTGGTTCTTTGTTCGTGATTAAATATGACTGGATGGAAGGGATGCAAGCATCATAGAAGAGATTCAATGAAAATGACCTGTCATCGAGATTAAGTTTACAGAGGATATGATAGACTCTTGTCAAAAGGTCTTCCTAAGATGAATCATCGTTGATTAGTGAAGTATGAAATTATTCACATAATCGATAGAAATCATAAATTTCAAAAGCATCTAGAAATTCATCTACAAATTGAAACCAATAAAAAATGTGACATGCTGGAAAGGATTCAAACCAATGTTTGATCTGACCTCTAAAACTAAAAGCGAACAGTCTACATAAAACCCTTAAATTTGAGATGTCATGTTTGATGCATTTGCACCAAAACTTGTTAAGGTGGTCTTTAGCAGATGTATTGCCTCCACCATCAAAGGTGAGTTTGGACAAGCGAGGGATTGTCTCATTGGGAACATCGGGTAATAAGAAGTTGAAAGCATGTTCCATCACAGTGATTTGGGGAGCCATGGGGAAATTGAATACATTTAAAATAAAGGCTCCTAAAAGGCTAGCTTGTCAGTTGACCCTCCTTCTAGCACCATTTGTTGACGGGAGAAATTGACTGCTCGTCAACTGGAGGAGTGAATCCAGTCTGGGGTTGTCTAATTAACCCAAGTTGTTTGGATTAATCCACTCCGATGGGTTTAGCGTCTCCGTTGGCCGATCTAAGTCCTAAAGAAAGTGAAAAACAAAACTAAAGAAAGTGTAATAACTAGATGAATAACAATCGCTGAAAACTATTGTTACCCATGATTTTGGTCATCATGATGATGTATTGATGATGGTGTATTCAGGCTCTTCATAAGAACTTTCTCCTGAGAAAAGTTACTTTCTTCTCTTTCCATAAATCTCATTTTTGAAGAAGGTTCGCAGGCTGGTAGTATTATTTGCCTGCGAGAATGCTTGATTCTCGCAGGATGCCTTAAGCTAGGGTGCAAACATCTCGCACTGTGTTGAACTACTAGGGTGAAAACTCTTCCTAAAGTAGAGAAAAAGATGAATTCTTGATGCTTCTAGAAGGGAATCTTCTAGAAGGATGGGTTGGCATTCGAATGGTTATCCTAGTACTGGATTCCCTGATATTTTGGGATCATTCTTATCCAAGTAACTAATTCATTCTCTCCTATATATTGAGGTAATTCTCATGGAAAAGGTTAAGCAATATTCATTGGAGAATTGGTGAAAGAATTGTGTGACAGACTCAGCATTGAACAACAGCTTGAAGACTCTAGCAGGTCTATCAAGAGGATTTGATCTTCTTCATGCAAAGATTGAGCAAGTGTGTGTGTCGGAGCCAAGGGCCATTGAAAGGAAGTTTGCAACATCAAGGCTCAGGTTGTAATCTTTACTTTCCATTAATATGATACAATAGCATGTCCCTTTCCCATAAAGATATTTCCACTTTATTGTATAATTCCTTGATCATATACATAGATTGACTGTTGAATAGATTGTGCTATCTTCACTTTGGTTGGTTTGTGTTGTCTTAGTTTTGGCTGCGCAAGAGCACTGGAGCGAAGCGGGAACAACAAAGACCATAGGAAGTGATACTAAGGTAAGTTATTTTTTCTTTCCTCCTAGTTAATTCAATGTTCAAAGTCTAGGGAAAGAGTCATGTTCTGTCTTGCTTTGTTCTAGATCTAGGTGGATCTATGGAGATCGGTTAGTGTCTGCACCTACGGATTTATCCAATAACAAAATTAGCGACTCCACTAGGTATCAATCCCATTTTCTTTGTGGATTGTGGTGTTTTTCTATGGCCATTTGCTCTGGTTTCACTTTTCTCCTGTCCTATCAATCTCTGAGTCTTCAAGATATCCTGTTTGACCCTCTGGGTCCAAAGGCCTTTTTTTAAATTTTGCTTCATTTTCCAAAATTTTGATTATGTTCAGACATTCTCGCACTGCAGTTCATTACAACCTACGAGAATTGGTAGAGTTCACACTCTGCCTTTAGGTTTCAGTGCGACGTTCTCACACCTTGCTCAAAGGTCACCTGCGAGAATCAGTGATTCTCACACTGTGTAATATTGCCTGCCTGTGAACTCAATTTTTCAAAAGTTTGGATTTGAGTTTTGGTATTTTCAACTGCCCAGATCAGTTTGATTGCCTCATAAAAGTTTCTTGGACCATTGATTGATATTTTTTCTTGTCTTCGTTTGCGTGCATGAATAGTCTTAGGATTTCAAGGCTTTTCTTGTCATTTGTGTCTTGACTTCGTTTCTTGACTTTTCTTGGCAAAACCATTCTCTCTGACTTTAGAATCTGAGTGTGTTTGATTAGTTAAGAACCAATGATTGGTTGAAAGTTGACTTCTTGGTCTTTATCATTTGCTTTGTTGGCAAGATCATTTTTTTTCTTGTGCACTTGAAAAGACTACATTGGTTTGCTCTTTATTTTTTTTTTCATTGAAAGACTGGATTGGGTTTCTTATCATTGCTTGTTTATTGGTTTTTGGATTTTCTGTACTCTCATTGGCATAGTGAGGGTCCTTTTTGAAAAGTGAACAAAACATTTTTCTTTAAAAAATTCTTTTTGTTTTAGACAACATTGAAAATCAAATCATTGAGATTGTTGAAGTATTTGGAAAAGACACAATAGAGAATTGTCATTTGATAAGTGATTGTTTGCTTTTTCATTTTAAAGGAAATTTTTCATTGTAGTTCAAGGTTGATTTGGAAAACTTTCTCTCTCCCATACATAGGATTCATTGAATGAAAAGTGATATATTTCATTCTCATCCTTCCATTATTGGGTCAGAGTCATACAACATAAGTTTCACTTTCGTTTCCTTTGATTAAACAACCGCTCTTAATAACACTGCGTAATGATAAAATTTATCTAGTAACTCTTTTCTAGGGCTCTATTACACCAACACTTAGCTAGGCTAGCGCTTTGGAGTAGGAAGAGATATACACTCTCCAAAAACACAAAAAACACAATAGCATCTTGTGTTAGGGAGTGATAAATTCCATTTGCAACATCTTGTACTGGGAAGCCCTTCTCACACAAGGGTCAAACACTAGGTCACATTGATATCAGATTAGATATTGCATGTATTACGAGGATCACTTGGAGGTATACCCACAATGATGAGTGGAAGCATATTGATTTGATTGCGGGCTAGATACCCTACCCTTGTGTGTGGATCAGACTGTCGATTGTTCCCCCAAGATTTATTGTTGTTGGTGGTGACCTTAGTGGCCTATCTTTCTAGGTTCTTACCTGAGGTGATTGTGGAGGGGAAATTCTTCATGGTACCTGGAATTGACGTTGACCAAACTCACTCGGGCTCCTTGGAGGGTATACCCACGATTATGTGTGGGAGCTTGCACCAGGGTGTAAGTTCATTAAGCAGGTCGTCAGCGTAACTTTTCCACCCTAGCCCAGCCCCTTCTCATCTTGTTGTTGTGATGTTGGATTTCATTACCAACTAGTGGCTTCGAAATTAGAAGGTCTTGTTTGCTTGGTGTTTCTTTCTAGATTTTATTTACTAGCGTGTGTTGTTTGTTTCTCAAAGATTGACTATAGGATTTTCTTTGTGAAGTTTGTCACTCATTTACAATAGCTCCTCCACATCGTTTGCGTAGAATGCAGGGTTTATCTCCAGAGCATCTAGAAGGTTCTCAACCCTTGCCCACAAGCACACCTGGAGGCTCTCCTCAGCAGAGTGAAGTCCTAGTCATCACCACACCCCAAGTGGAATGCACTGACTCTATAGAACGCTTTCACATTACAAATACTCAAGAGGAATTTCTAATTAACCCCGATTCTGAGAGACGTTTTATGAGAGAAGACTCTTCCAAAGACTTAATTGTTGTGTATTCTGGATCTCTGACTGGACCCTTTCCCAGTATAGAAGGCCAAGATCCTTTTTGGTCTACAGGTGTTTTCCAACGAGACCTTTTTGGTCCAGGTTCCCCTGTGATTTCTGAGATTAATCCACCTGTGATTTTTGAAATCTCTAATCTAGAGATAGTATCGTTGACTACCACTTATCACTTTACTGTCCCTACTGAAATGGCCCATCTTGTGACTACTTCGAGTGTTCCAAACGGCTTTCCTGTGGTTATTATTGCTCCCATCAACACATCGCGAATGCCCAATGTCAATCTGACACTACCACCTAGATATCGTGCATTGAGTACTTCCATTCCTACTCCTGTGCAAAATCCATCCGGCTCTCCTAGTGGTCCTTCTTCTTCTGGGAACTTTCTTCCTGGTTTTGTTCCAACAGTCCCTCAATTTCCTTTTGGAGGACCTTCTTCATCTTCTACTGGCAATCCTAATCCTAGTGGAACTATTTCGTCATTCACTCCAGCTTATCAGCTTCCGGTTGGTGGACAATCTCATCAAGGTAGTATAACTCAACCCCCTCTCAATTGGAAAATGTCAATTGGAACATTGCCCTCAATTGGTACACCACCTTCAATGGGAGGGGAAACCCCGCCTTATGGGAAAAACATACCTCCGTCCTTGGCCCAGTATTGGAATCATATGATACAAAATCCTTCTCAATCGACTGGGGGGTAGCAATTTCCAGCTGCGTCCATAACATCCCCTAGCATGGGCCAACCGTATCCAGGTTCATTTAATCCCATTTGGGGGTCGAATGCTCAAACTCAAAACTCTGTTCTAGGGTATAATCCTATGAGCTATTATCCTATCCAGCCACCACCGAAAAATCCTGGATATTCACATTATATGCAGACTGCTTATGGTCCTACTGGTTTGCTGACAGGGCTTCCTCCCCAAAGCCACCAGTACCCACAGGTGAATCGACAGTTACCTTTTCTCACCACTTTGGATCTTTCATATTTGTCTAGGATTATAAATGATCCTATTCATCACTCTCCCCAATGGCCTGTTATCCCAGCCAAGTTTGCACCGAACATTCCTAAATTCGACAACAAAGTGGAAGAGGACCCAAATAATCACGTTATGAATTTTCACCTATGGTGTTCATCCAACTCATTGATGGATGACTCTATTCGTTTACGTATTTTTCAAAGAACCCTTACCGGTTCTGCTGCGAAGTGGTATATTGAATTTCCGCGTTGTTTCTTCTCCGATTTCAACACCCTAGCTATGGATTTCCTTACGCATTACTAGTTACCGATCCATTATGATACGAGAATCGAGATATTGACTTCTTTCAAACAGACTAAAGGCACTCATATATCTGATCACATCCATGAGTGGTGAAGGAGACAATGTCTCATCAAACTTGAGCTCCTCGATCAGTTACTGGCTGAATGGTTTAGAAAATCATTTGTGAACGAAATCGGTAAGGACATTTCCATGGGTGGCGTTGTCACGGAAGAGCAGGATATAAGTCGTGCTCAGTATCTTGATCTCATTTACTCACAAACAGGAACACTTTACGATTTTCTACCTGAATTACCTCATCCTAATTCTTCCAACACTTCAACTGCTCCCGCTGCCTCACATGCAGCTGACGGTGTGATTGGTACTACCCAATCCCAATCACATTCTGTTTCAAGAACAACCTCTAAATCTGCTTCTTCTAATGTTCAAAATGCTCCATCTCCTGCCACTCCCACCGATAAGACTTCTGAGGTAAATGTTGTACAATCTACCCCAGCCGATAAAAACAAATCTAAAAAGGGGAGAGGCAAGAATAAGGAGGGAAAAAATAATACTCAAGAAGAGCACCCTAAAACTACCCCTCTTGATGACCAGGATAAGCGCAAACCCCGATACCCTTGCCTTATCTGTGGTGATGATCACTACATAAAGGATTGTCCACGATGTGTCGAGGTCACTAATTTCCTTCAGGGAGCCCCGAAACCACCTGCACCGGTTGTCTTGTCCCAACCCTTCCCATCTCAACAACAGGCTCAGTTGGTCATTCATGATCAACCATCCTCTTCTACTACATCATATGTTTTGATGTGTACTGGTGATTCTAAGTAGAATAACGTTGCACTCACGACTCGAGCTAAAGATTATTCTCCATCTAAGGAGAAGGTTGATGATTTACCCCCTTCTTTGGTACAATCCTCTCCCACAATTACACCTACAAATGGTCCTCTTCATCTCGAATGATCGAGCCCTGAGACAGTTCTGTGACCCCTCCCTAAGGACATCGTTCAGAAATTGGATTTCAATCCTCATGCTTGTGCATCCCATAATTACAACATTGTTGAAGATCTGGCTCAAGCACCTTCTGCGATGTCAGCCCTTGAAGTCCTTCAAACTTGTCCTGCACAACGGAAAGAACTGTTGAAAGCTATTGGTGGAATTGACCCGACAGACACAAATTTGATAGTCTTTGACTTGGATGATCACATTCAAAGGTTACCCCCTCAACTCGTGTTCCAGATACAGGTTGTTGTCTCTGACAAGAACATTTGCCGCACTGTTATCGATGAGGGTGCCTCGACGTGTGTCATGTCTTTTGCTTGCTGGAAAACCATTGGCTCTCCTTCCTTGAATGAATCACAAAACACTCTTAAATCCTTCAATGGCTCTGTTTTTAATCCCTACAATGTTCTTCCTTCATTGCCTATCACTTTAGAAGGTAAGATGGTCCAAGTTGAAGTGGAAGTCTTCGATGCTCCCCTTGATTATAATCTTCTGCTTGGCCATAGCTGGATCGATTCCATGCGCGCCATTGTGTCGAAACTTTTTCATGTAGTACATTTCCCTCATCAAGGAAAGGTTGTTACCGTTGACCAACTTGCCTTCTTCAATTCTGATACTTGTACTAGCAACGTACCGTTTATTGCTAAAACCCCGCTGAGTTATGAGAACGTCAGTGTAGGCCTTCTCAAGGACTCTTCGTTAATGGGTACTTTCCCCATTCCACCGCCCGATGTTCCACGCGCGTCTGTTGCTTCCATCAACATGATCTCCACTTTGCCTGACGAAATTCTGGCATCTCATGACCCTTGGATATTCCCTGGCCCTAGAGATCATTTTCGTTTCGGCAACGAAATGTCATTAAGTCCAGTTGAGTCTACCTATCAGGCCATTCAATATGAAAACACCTTCTACCCCTTCTCTTGATGAGTTGTCTCCTGATCCTTTTTGTGTTATTTTTCTCACTAATGAGATGATCATGTCCGTCATGGAAGACACCCCTTGGGACGATGAGCATCCTCGTTCCATTCTCTTTCAAGAGCAACACACTCTTGAGAACTACCAACGGATTTCGAATCCGTCGACCGTTGTTGTCATCACGACGGCTCTTGCGACTACACATGATGTATTTGCTGAAGGGAACTTAAGAAATATCTCACCCACGATTCCCATTGACATATCCATCAAACCTGGGATTGTTGAAAATGTCCATATCGGAGCTTCGTGTTCTTCCGATGAAATCGTCACCTATACGTCTCTTTTCAAAGAATTTTGTGACATATTCACCTGGAGCTACGAAGAGATGCCAGGTATCGACCCTGAAATTGTTGTACATGAGATAAAGACATACCCTGGTGCTAAAACCGTCCGGCAATGCCTTCATCTAGTTCACCCATGTAAAGTGGATGCTATCAAGCTCGAAGTTGAGAAACTTCTGAGAGCCGCCTTTATTTATCCAGTGGCTCTTACAGAATGGGTCTCCAATCCTATCCCGATTGACAAAAAAGGAGGCACCATTCGTGTATGCATTGATTATAGGGATATTAACAAAGCTTGTCCAAAAGACAAATTTCCTACCCCCTTCGTCGATCATATTGTTGATGATTGCACCAGAAGTGAAATATTCTCTCTCATGGATGGTTTCTCTGGCTATAATCAAATTAACATTGCTCTTGAGGATCAACATAAGACTGCTTTTATTTGTCCTTGGGGTACTTTTGCCTATCAGAAACTCCCTTTCGGTCTTAAGAATGCGGGCACAACTTTTCAACGCGCTATGTCTTATGCTTTTCATGATATCAAGCATATCGTTCAACCCTATTTGGACGATTTACCCGCTCATTCTATGCACATAGTTGATCACCCAACCCACCTCCAGGCTATTTTTGTTCATTGTCGGTTCTACCAAATATGTTTAAATCCTCATAAGTGCATTTTCTGTGTGGAATCCGGCCATCTTCTAGGTTTTATCATTTCGCGTCAAGGGATCCAGGTGGATCCTTTGAAGGTTGAGGCAATCCTTAATCTCCCTCCTCCTTCTACACTACGCCAGTTGCAATGTTTGCAAGGGAAAGAAAACTTTCTTCGTCGTTTTATCCCTAATTACGCCGAGATCACTGGTGGTTTTACACGGCTACTAAATAAAGATTCAGAGTTCGTCTGGGATACCATTTCCAACAATGCTTTTGAAGCTTTGAAGTTGTCCCTAATGTGAGCTCCGCTTCTCTTTCCTCCCGATTACAGTCGTGATTATTTCCTTTATCGTGTTGCCTCGGAGTACACTATTGGCATGGTTCTCATCCAAGAGGATGATGCACACAACGAACATGTTATTTACTACTTGAGTCAAAGTCTCACACCAACTGAAATCAAGTATCAACATGTCAAAAAACTGGCCCTGGTTGTCATTCAAGCCATCCAACGCTTCTCGCACTATATCCTCTCATGCAAGACTACGGTGATTTCTCATTGCAACCCTATGAAACATATTTTGACACGTCAATTTCTAGGGGGCAAATACTCCAAATGGATTGTGATACTCTAGGAGTTTGACTTGGAATTCGACAGCGCCAAGTCCAAGAAATCTTTATTTTTTGCTGAGTTGATATGCGATTTTCCTCACTCTACAACGGAAAATGTAGCAGTTGATTCATTACCTGATGAATCTCTTTTCCTTCTTAGCACTGAAAATATTTGGTATGGGGATATAATTATATATCTCCAAACCCATACTTTCTAGCCTACTTTGTCTAGTACTGAACGACGTCGCATACGCTATCAAGCTCATCAATACATTATCCTCGGGGATACTCTTTACTGTCGGGGGATTGACTCTATTTTTTGACATTTTCTAATGTTCGACAAAGCCGAGAAATCTCTGAATGACTTCCATTCTGGAGCATGTGGTGGTCATATGTCTAGGTATGCTACTGCCTAGAAGATCTTACGCGTAGGGTATTTTTGGCCTTCTTTGTTTAATGACTGCATTATTGTCGTTCAAAAATGCCATGCCTGCCAGATCTACAATCAGAAAATTCGGTCCCATCCTGCTCCTCTTCATCCTGTGGTCTCAGTTGGTCCCTTTGCAAAATGGGGCATCAATTTCATGACATGTCACCCTCACTCGATCGGGAGGCATGGTTACATCATTGTGGTCGTTGATTACTTTACGAAATGGGCTGAGGCAATGCCGACATTTGACAACACTAGAAAGACCGCAACCTTGTTTCTTTTTAATCACGTCATAGCTCATTTTGGTGTTCCCCAAGCTACCGTCACTAATCATGGTAGCCACTTTAGGAATTTTATGATGTCTAAACTTACTGAAAAGTTGGGTCTTCACCATGATAACTCAACACCCTATTATCCACAAGCCAATGGTCAAGTCGAAGCGATTAACAAATTTCTCATAACTACGCTTCGACGAATGATAGAGATTCATCAAACAAGTTGGCACACAATGTTGTTTTTGGCATTATGGGCGTACTGGACATATGTCAAGTCCGCTACTGGGTTTACGCCTTTTTGGTTAGTCTATGGTGTGGAAGCCATTATTCCTATAGAATGTGAGATACCCTCTCTGAAGCTAGCTGTTGAACTCCTACCCAACACTTCTACTGAAGAAGAACATATATTGTATCTAATGCGATTAGATGAAACTTGACGTGATGCCACCCTAGTAATAGAAGCCCAGAAAAAGTGTGTCAAGGCCCAATATGACAAGCATGTCAAGCCTCGCATTTTCTCCGAAGGTGATATTGTTCTTCTCTATGAACAGGATCGAGATTTGTTAAGAGCTGGGAAATTCGAACCCATGTGGTGAGGTCCTTATATCGTTCGATGCGTTTTGGAAAAAGGAGCATATGAGTTGGTAGATTATGATGGTATCCCTTTGAGTGAACCTAGGAATGGGTTGTACTTGAAGAAGTACTATGCATAAAATCATCTGTGCACTAGTACTTGTATTTTTAATGTATCATACTTTTTGTGTGTTACTATAGTTTACTTTTTTCATTATCTAGTCTCTGCCCTTATGTGACGTTGTGTTTGATTTCCATATGTCGGAGTCTTCACTACCCTATATTGGCTTCGCTGATGGCGCTAGCTATAGTACTCAGAACCTTGCTTCTACTACATGGGCAATTTACGCCCCTACAAATGAACTTGTCTCCTTACGAGGTGTGTGCCTCGGCCGTGCGACCAACAAAATTGCAGAGTATAGCATCGTCATTGAATTATTGGTATATGTTATCTCGCTCGAAATTCATCATTTGGTTGTGCAACTGGATTCGCATCTTGTAGTACTACAGTTAAGTAATGTCTACTCTATTCGAAGTCCTACTTTGTTACGGGTGTATTTGCGAATTATCCTCTTGGAACGTTATTTTGATCACATTGAATATCAACATATTCCTAGATGTCTAAATACATTAAACATATGCATTGGCTAATTATGTATTGGATAGACATTTGAATCATTTATAAATCAATCACATCGAAATTCACACAATATAAAGTAACCGGTAGAAGTCGTCTGTATATATAATGATCAAAAGAGTTTTTTACAAAAAGTTAGTCCAAAGACCAAAATGTCAAAATCTGAAGCTTATAGCTTCTACAAAGTGACGTCATGGATGACGTTCATGGTAACACACAACTTCCCTAGAAACCCTATGGAGAAGTCGACTCATAGATGCTGATACTCCTACAGTATGACGTTGATCGCGTCGTGGAACCTCTTCCAGAGTCATGTCTGCAATGTCTGCAGTCAGGCCCTCTATATTCTATTCCACCACTTGATAATCCTCAGCATACTATGGTGCTGCCGCTACCTCTCCTCACCATTGGATGGGAGAAGTGTCGAGAGGTCTGTAAGTTCCAACATCTGTGTTATCAAGAAACGATTTTGTATTAGTATTTGGACAAACGTATAAAACATAAACATTTGAATATGATAAAAATTCACAAAAAAATTTGAAAAGAAAAAATGTGTGTACTTCTTACCAAGGTCCCCCCACTGAGCATCTTCTGGCAGTGATAAATATGGATCTCCTCGGAAATCCAAGCCGGCATAAGCATAGTTGTCAACTATCAACAACTGTGGTTGAAGCCAGTCAAAGAAAGTATCATCATACTTGATGATTGGTCCTGCTACGTGGCGGGCCATAAGCCGACACCATCTCAACATCCTTGGATCCCTGGGACCCGGTATATTCCATTCAACCTGCAACCTCAGTAATGGTACCCTCTTGAGGAAGAAGGACACCAACAAAGATCCATACCCGAATTGCTTCAGGTTGTCGTGTCTGCATTTGGTCAACTGCTTTTTTATACTGCGAAGCACAACATCTTCCTAGTTGAACACTTGAGGCTCAGTGCACTCAGTAGCATACTAGAAGTAACTTTGTAATTCCATGTGAGGAGAAGAAATCCCAGCCATATATGCTATGGTGAATAGGATAGTATGGAGGGTCAAATATCGTACCCCCCAGATAGCTACTTTTCCTTTCTTTCTCTCAGCCTCGGGAACATAGTGTATATGACAGTACTCACTCATCTGTAGCCCACCACCTCTGCTACTGGTCAGGCTCACATAGTACCCCTGCTGGGACAATCTGGTCAAAAAGTAAATGTCCTCAATGTCTAAGGACAGTGTGTGGACCCCCACCTGAAATAGTTGTTGATCAGGGTCCCACATGTGCACCAGGTACTCTAATAGTCTGACTTGGGCCCTCATGCCCGGGATGCGAAAGTACTTCAAGAGCCCACAGTCTCTCAAAACAACTATAGTAGGTGGCTGATTTTCGGCCATTGCATTGTCTTCTTCATGTTCCCTTTCGCGCCATTCAAGCACCATGTTGATGGCCAAATATCTACACAAGAGACACAACAAGAAGATTAGCAACTATTTTCATGAATTCATTCTCTTTTATTGGCTAAATTTTAAAAACTTTTTTGAGCTTTGCGATTCTCGCAGGTGCCCTGTGTGCATAGTGTGAAAACCTCACAGGTGGCCTTAGGCTCACCTGCGAGAATGCATCATTCTCGCAGGCCCCGTATAGCCTGCCTGCGAGAATGGCAACGCGCATGTAGGGCTTAGAAAATCAACTTAAAAATGAAAATTTAACCAATGAAATTACAAAATTAAACCATGAAAGTGTTAGGGACGAAGAGCCTACCTCACTGTCACATATGGCTTGCTGAATGGTCTCTCGTAGCTCCCGTAATCTGACGTCGAACTCTAAGGGTAAAAGAGGGGTTTTTTGGAGCTCAAATAGTGGAAAGGTAAAAATGATGTGGTAAAAAGAGTATTTACTCCTTTTTATTTACTTTTACTATGTCATTTGGTTTTGATGCTTATTTATATATTAAACCCTAATCCCTAATGTTATGTTGAGTGAACCTTTTGCAGGCATAACAACTTTGATGATCAAATACAAGGATACAAACATGATTTTCTTTGTCATCGCATGTTTTTGATTGTTTTTTATGGTTTTTATATATTTTCCATTCTTGCGCTCGTAAATACATGAGAACGCAATTGAGCATACTTTTATCACTTTTTCGGGCTCAACAAGGTTATACAAAAAAGGAACCCCCCTGGAGTCCTCTTTAAGCTCTTTTCAGACTCTCTAAACATGAAAAGATCGTTGAGCGACCTTGCTATTTTCATGCTTGATAAAGTATTTGAAGTAAGCATCTGGTGAGCGATAATTTATCTCTTTTTCAGTCTCGTCTAGACTATTTTATGAAAAAAGAACTGAGAGAGTTCTCTTTTAAGTGTTTTTCCAGACTCTATAATCATGAAAAACCTTCGAGTTTTCTAGCTCTAGACTCATTAAACAAACATTGCCAGACCCATGATGGGACCGAACCACTCCTTCTTAGGGTTCGTTAAAAATACTCTGAGGGACTCGTCCGAAGGATGAGCTTACATCAACAAGAATATGTTATCCTCCTCAAGCTTGTGTAAAAATAAAGAGGTACTTACCAGGAATGGTGGGGGAAAATTTGGGAAAGGGATATGTTTTCATCTTCGTATTGATTGGCAGTAAGTGTCGCTCTTGAACATGACACCCCCTATTCATCACATTTGAAGCCAGTTTGGGAAATCCATTTTTCTCTCATTCCCTACATCGTCTTTGAGTCAATGCTGCCAAATCATTGGTCGTGTCGTTCATATGTTCAAGAGAAGTCCATATGAAACCTATTTTGAGTCGGCCATCTGTAGTTATTTATTCTCTCTGTGTCAGCCTTCCCTGTGTTCAGTCCTACTATGTTTCACCTTCAAAATCTATTACTCATTTTGTGTCATTAATGGGGGATACATCAAGGCCCTCCTGTGACAAGTTTTGTTCCATCGACTTCAGCTCATTATCCAGAATCAAGACTTAGAAATTATTTGGTACCTTGGAGCTTGCATGCCTCAATGGCAGGTTTCCTTGCTTTTGACAGTGGGTTTTACATCATTGACCCCTCATCGAAAGATTCCATTGGATGTTCAAATTCAACTCATTTATTCACACTCGATGGATTGTACTATGGTACCTTGGGAGTCATTGACATCAATGGTGATTTCTCTCGCACTTGTTAACGGTTTCATTAATGACCGGTAATCAAGTGGTTTCTACCATGTTCGACTTCAACACATGTAATCACATGGTTAGATTCGTACTTTGGGTGACAATATTGAAGACCCTGGATATCATCTTTGTGATCTAGGTTGCGATGGAGTATGTATAATTTGCGACACATAGATCCACTGTGTATGTCTCATGGCTATGTTGTCTTGATTTGAAATTTCTTACATAGATCCACAATGTATTCTGGTGGCTATGCTATATTTTGACGGCATGGATCCACAGTGTATGATTGGTGGCCATGACCCATGTCTATAATGTTATCAGTCTGTGATCTGAGTATGGGAATGCCTACCTTAGAATTTATATATATGGTATTCTACAGATGCTTGGTTGTTCGCAGGTTTTCGATTAGGTGTGCTCTTGGTTCCTGACACACACATGCAGCTTACAAAGTCTATCGGCTGTCACTGGTTCCAACCTCATACTTTGTGGGGCATTCTGTTACCCATGATTTTGGTCATCATGATGATGTATTGATGATGGTGTACTCAGGCTCTTCATAAGAACTTTCTCCTGAGAAAAGTTACTTTCTTCTCTTTCCAGAAATCTCATTTTTGAAGAAGGTACACAGGCTGCTAGTATATTTGCCTGCGAGAATGCTTGATTCTTGCAGGCTACCTTAAGCCAAGGTGTGAACATCTCACACTGTGTTGAACTACTAGGGTGTGAACTCTTCCTAAAGTAGGGAAAAAGATGAATTCTCGATGCTTCTAGAAGGGAATCTTCTAGAAGGATGGGTTGGCATTCGAATGGTTATCCTAGTACTGGTTTCCCTGATATTTTGGGATCATTCTTATCCAAGTAACTAATTCATTCTCTCATATATATTGAGGGAATTCTCATGGAAAATTTTAAGCAAGATTCATTGGAGAATTGGTGAACGAATTGTGTGAAGGACTCAGCATTGAACAACAACTTGAAGACTCTAGCAGGTCTATCAAGAGGATTTGATCTTCTTCATGCAAAGATTGAGCAAGTGTGTGTGTCTGATCCAAGGGCCATCAAAAGGAAGTTTGCGACATCAAGGCTCAGGTTGTAATCTTTACTTTCCATTAATATGATACAGGAGCATGTCCCTTTCCCATAAAGCTATTTCCACTTTATTGTATAATTCCTTGATCATATACATAGATTGACTGTTGAATAGATTGTGCTATCTTCACTTTGGTTGGTTTGTGTTGTCTTAGTCTTGGCTGCACAAGAGCACTAGAGCGAAGTGGGATAAACAAAGACCATAGGAAGCGATAATAAGGTAAGTTATTTGTTTTTGCCTCCTAGTTAATTCAATGGTCAAAGTCTAGGGAAAGAGTCATGTTCTGTCTTGATTTGTTCTAGATCTAGGTGGATCTAGGGAGATCAATTAGTGTCCGCACCTATGGATTTATCCAATAACAACTATGTCTATATCTAATATGTATTTACAATTTAACTAACTAATATTTATAAAATAACTCTAGTTATTACATATACAATATATACAAATGATTCTATTTCTAATATATATATATATATATATATATATAATATATATATATATATATATATATATATATATATATATATATAATATGTACACAATACGAATTTTAATCTAAATCCGTGAAAATCAAATGTAAATTGATTTTTTAAACAGTAAAACTATTATCTAATTTTTATGATTTGTTTTCTTATAAAGGCAATCAAATATCAAACTGTCTAACTGAAAACATAAATCACAAATAATAGAAAATGTTTTAGCTACAAGAAGTTTTTATATTCATTAAACTAATGAAATTAAACTAGCAAACTGACCTATTATCACATCCCATATTTGTTCAGTGTATAGCATCCAATCTCCCTGTCTGATGAGGTAAACCCGCAACAGATCCTACAATTGCTTCTCATAAACATGAAGAAATAATGATTGAATTCGAATTATATAACATATAAGAGATATGATCACAACAATATTGTCATTTCACAAGCAGCCACATTAAGATAAATCCTATTGTGAAAACTTGTGCATGAATGCTCAACAAATGGTGAAGATAAATCTCTTAATCCCAAGTTTAAACAAGATGATTATTGTATGTTAAATATGGGACATAAAGCAAGGATAACATATAATTTTTTTTATCATACCAATATGCAATAAACCACGATAGCTAAAGCAATCATAATCTAATTACAAATTGAAATAATCATGACTTGAACAAAAACACGATATGGAGAAGCTAAAGCAGTGACAAATATCATATTCTATTCAAGTCTGTGAGTCAGAAATCCATAGTTTTTTCCCCAGGCAGAGATGGTTTTAAGTTTACAAAATAACATGCTTATATAGGTTCTAGGAACAAAATGTTTCCTGTTGATAGCATCAAATATGTTCAAAAATGTGGGGGATGCAACCTCCCAGATTTTTCTTGATATCAAAAAAACTAACAGCCTAATCTATTTACTAAAAACATCAAGATTGTATGGCTCGGAGATCCCAACAATGCTTCATATCTCTTTGAAATTCATGAGTTCCCATTAAAAAATAAAAATAAGAATATTTTAGATGTATTTTCAATTATTAAAACAAGCAATTTGAATTTTTTTAACTAGCTACAGAATCTCATGATTCTGTAGATAGTTATAATTATAACTAGAATCATATTTTATTCAATCAAACAAAACAAACTAAAAATTAATTTATGCAAACAAATCGTGTATGCTAAATTGATAAAGATAGAATCATACTAAACTTTGAAAGAGATCATACCTCAAATTAAGGGATTCAAACAACTCAAGTAATTTTGGAATTTACTATTGTTGTCGCTGCTTCCACATTCTTAAAAATAACAGACCCTGTAGTTTTTTGGTGTTTGTCTTTGGCTTGAGCTATGGATTGGATTCTGGTATTCTCATTCATTAATGAATCCACTTGGTCTTCCAAATATTTAAGCCGAGACTGTAGTAAAGGCACATCCTTGTAATACCTGTCGATTCAGGATCAACATTCATTACAGTGCAGATGTAGAGACTGTGTATTGGCATTGATAGTATTAACAGCTGGAGAATCATCCATTTGACATGTGGGTTCATCATGGAGTTTGATTCCAGGAAAATTGGGATTGTCCTTTAGACACGGTGGTAGGTTGGTAACATAATCGTAGGGTCTGTCAGGACAAAGTCCATATGAGTATGGATACTCTTTGGCCAAGAACCTTTCAATTTTTGAATCTGAACCTTCACTAATATCAATTGTGTTTTCTGTGTGTGGACATGGTTTGGGTTTGTTTCGATCACATCGTGAAACCCAACGAGCGACCTTTTTATTCTTATAATTAATATCTATGTTGCCTTTAATCTTTTTCCTTGTGGGATTTTTAATAGTCTTAACACAACTCTTATGATACAAATCCGGTTGAGTGTCGGGTTGAGTAGAATCAAGGTAGGTCGAGGGTTCCAAATTAGATATAGGATCACAGGGCATGAACAAAGGAGGAGAGATGGTAGGTTTCACAAGGGTTTTTGTGATGACAGGGTTGTCAACTTGTCCCAACTCACTATTACCAAAGTTGTTTCGTAACACAAAAGCATCCCAACAATCGTTGTTTAATTTCAACTGATGCATAATGATAATCTTGATTAAACCATGATGGAACAAACGAGAATCATACTTCTTCCTCTTAAACCGCTTTCCCATCTTGTATAGACTTCTAAGGAGGAAATAGGGCATGTTCAGCGAGAAATCAATAAATCTCATAAACAATCGTAGGTGATACAAGAAAACCAACCCAAATCTCCCTTCACATGTAATAAACTATTTAATAATAGCTAACAGATCATGCCATCTAGGTTTTAGAGATGAAACATGCATACCTCAGTTGCAACTGGTAATTTTCCTTGAGGTGAACAACAATGTCCAGGGGACTTCTTCAACCTTTTCGTTCTTGAACCACTTTTGCCCCACAGCTGGTAAACCGGTAGCTTGGATTATAAAATAGTCATTTACCTCAAGCTTCACGTCTCCTATTTTTTCTCTGTAACCATCGAATGTCAGCGTGAACTCTTGAACAACTCTCATATTGAAACCCTCAAACTTTTCAATAAACAAATGCCAGTCGTTCCTTTCTAAGTCATCTCTGGCATTGTCAAACGATAACAAGGTCTGGATGCCATTGGGCTCAATCCTCACCATAGGAGCCATGGCTAACAGAAGGGAATCAACATGGAAATCAGAGGTAGGGTTTGATAGAAAAAACACAGAGCCATAGTCCTGAGTTTCCTCAATGCAATGCAAAGACAGTTTGAAATGGTAGGTAGAAGCATTAATCACCATGCATGGGAATGAGATCATGAAGTCTGAGGCCATACAGAGCAATAATATCACATTGTATCTCATATGATACCTTGGGATATGGGTAGTGTAAGGATGTAAGAACTTGAATACCATAGATCACACACAGTCATAGCTTGATTACAAAGGTAAGTGTATCAAATAAAATTGAAAAATTAAAAGTTTTATGAATGAAAACTCCATTAATATCCATCGAAAATTAATGCATGGAGGCCTTTCACTTATGTAACCAAGGCACATTTATAACCAAGGAGTTATAAACAAGGAGAACAATCATTTTCATAGAAAGAATATGACAATTCAATAATAAACCATAAGAGCAATTTCCCTTTAATCAAAAATTCAAAACCAAATGACAATCCCAGCTGCAAGTTTTCATGCTCACAGTCATGAAAACAAAAATTGAAAGACAATAGGGAGAAGCGACGATTTTCAACTGTCATCTCAGAAACTGTTCTTGAAGAGTAATGAAATTTCATGACCCTGTGTAGGCAGCTATGTAGATTATTTAATAAAAATAACAATTATATTATTGCTGCCAACATGACTCCACATAGGCCACAATGTTTTTGAGAAGTGAGTTTCAAGATGACTATGAAAAATTAACGAATGAACGACACCTTTTCACTGCAAGTAGAGATGATTTCCAAGAAGACACCCTAATGGCACTAGAGACCTGTAAGGATGTGGAGAGGTGGTATGAGAAGGCTCACCAAGTAGTAGAAATGATCGATTACATCAGTGCAGTTCAAAAGGGATGAGACACTGAAGAGAATGACATTCAGGTGTTGAGGGACAACAACATAGATCGGATTAGGAAAGAGTTTGAATACTAGGTGAAAACGACCTAGGAACCTCCACAGGAGATTCAGGAGAAATGAGTCGATTGCGAAAAGAGATGGAAAAAGATTAATTGAGAGATGAAAGACATTGACCTCCCAGAATTAGGCTCACCTGAGGACTTTGTCGACCAGCATGACATAGTCAAGAAATATGCAGAACAAGACTCAACATGGACAACAGATATAGAAAATATTAGGGTCCTAACCTGAACATAGGTAGAACAATATATTTGGATGTAATAAAGTTCAATATTAATAAGGCCTTTCAGTAAAATAGAATAAGGTGGATGTAAGAATACATAATAGAAGCTTCCTCTTCTAGAAGGATCTTCCTCTAGATGCTTCTTTTAATAGACACATTTAGTATAAATAGGAGTCGAGGGTATGATAACCCTAGCTTGGATATTATTGTAATAGAGATCTGCTCAATTGGAGGTTGCCCCCTCGAAGAGGCCCGTGAACATTGATTTCATATTCAAAGTGTTATTTTTGTTATTATTCTCATATCATTTCAGTGCTATTGTGGTGAATGTTCTGGTTATATTGTTGTTATTTTGCCATTTCTAGCATTTTATTTCTATTCTGGATACATTTTATATCTAGTATATTACAAGTGGTATCAAAGCACTTTCCTCGGTAGAAAGTGTGGGTTAAATTTTTGTTCAGGGTAGAGACGTATTCCAGTGTCTTTAAGCCATAGATATCTATCGATTATGCACATAAACCTGCGATTGAGGGTTTCATACATGCAGGAAATACAAGTGGTACTTAAGCGCACATCTGTTGGCCACCCTTGTAACCCCTGTTGGTACCCCTTTGAGTGGTAGCACATCATACATCACCTATGTATGGATCGGCCTAGATTACCTAAATCCCTCTTTAGATAAACTGATCAATCCCCTGACTGCTATAGTGTCACCGAGAACAACACTCAGGAAGATACTCTCTAGTACCTAGGTAGTTGGATAGTACGGCTAAGGGTATGGTCTATCCTCCTTAGTTAGTGCCCTGAGATATTGGGCCGAGTACTACTGTTGGACCCTGCACGTATATCAGAGAGCTATAGAATAGGGAAAACCTTTTTCTATAGAACCCTTGAATACCTAGCCCTTGGGGACAGAAACATAAACAAATTAAAACAGACAAGATCTATTGCCACACAACTATGTTCGGGTTGCCAAGTAAACACACATTTCTTTCTAGTTAAGAATTTGGGAATTTCCTCTTTGTAGTATTCTTCATATTGGAGTATTCTTCACCATTATTTGAGACCTATTCCATTGTATTCATCTCTTCTCCCTTATCACATTCATCCATATCATTTTTCGACAAAATTTTTGACCTCGCCCACCCCTTTTCAGTTCCCCCATCCTCATGGCCCATACTTGTAGCCAAGACTTGGAAGCTCGCTTCAACACCCTACAATCTACTCTCATCGAGACCCAAAAAGAAGTGAAACAACTCAATGCCAATGTTTCTGCCATCAATACAACCATGCAGTCCTCAATGGAGGAAATCAAACAAGACCTCACCACCAAGCTTTAATTTGTCTTTTCAGCACTTTGCACCAAACAACATATCCCTACAGATAACCCTTCCTCTTCCTCACCTCCACATACTAAAGGTGACCATTCCTCTCATTTCCATAACTTTCATAACCATCACTTTCAACGTGACCTATGCATTCCATGGGTGGATGTGACCAAATTTGATGGCTCGGACCCCACTGGTCGGGTAACCCAAATGGAACATTATTTATCTTTATACGACATTACAGATGACTTGGACAAACTCTGATATGGTTCTCTCCATCTAGATCATGAACGTTGGAAATGGTGGAAATGGAGAAAAACTTCTCGTTAAGGGTATATTTCTTGGACACACTTTGTGGAAGAGCTTTTTGAATGCTTTGACACTAGCCCAAACCATTTGGGTCATTTGACAAAGTTGAAATAATTAGGAACAATGGAAGACTTTATTGCTTCCTTTGAGCGCCTAGATTTTAGAACAGAGGGCATGTCTGATGCCTTTTTTCGAGAGTGTTTTATCAGTGGCCTCAAGGATGAGATTCGGGCCCATGTCCTTATGGCTCTCCCTCAATGTTGGGTGGAGGCTACTAAAAGAGCTAAAGAATCACAATAGGTTGTATCTTTTCAAAACTGAACACCCTCCTTTATCCCTCGCCCTAAACCAATAAATACCACTACTCCCTCTGCTCCACTAAAGATCGAAAAATTGACCAGGGCTGAAATGGATGAATGCCAACTCAAAGGCCTTTGTTATAACTGTGATGACAAATATTTCTCAGGCCACAAGTGTAAAGAAAAAAATATTGGTATGCCCATCTTCGAGGATATTTCAGAAGAGGATGTAGAAACTCCCCTTGTGTCTAAGTCACCTGAACCCATTGACATAACCCTTCTCTCAGACCCTCCCGAAGAAGAACCGGTCATTTACCTCAATGTTCTCACTGGCTTCTCTGCTCCCCAAACCCACAAGATAATCGGTTACATCAAGCATCAAAAGGTCATCATTCTGGTTGATAGTGGCAGCACCCATAATTGTATTCATCGCTGAATTTCCCAAGAAACTCATTGCTACATCCATGCCGTCAATAATTTCCAAATCATGATTGCTAATGGTGGTTCCATGAAATGTGGAGGGAATTATGAAAATGTGCGTCTCCAAATTGGTGACTACCACCTGAAATCCCATATGTTTTCTATCGACATGGGAGGTTGTGACATTGTGTTGGGTGCAAACTAGATAAAAACTTTGGGTCCCATTCTCATGGATTTTAAAGACTTAACCATGAAATTTGAATAGGAGGTACACCAATATAAGTTCCAAGGCATCACCATCGATTCATCGGAGATCATTAGTTCCCATCGCATGGAAAAGATGATTAAAAAAGGTCATTCTGGTTTTATCGCCCAACTCCATGCCATATAAGAAACATACACACTCTCAGACCCGCAAGACCTCCAACCATCCTTTCTAAACATCAATTGGTCTTTTCCACTCCCCAAGGACTCCCTCCTTCCCGTGGTGTTCATGATCATTCCATTCCCCTTGTACCTGGAAGCCTTCCTCCCAAATCTATTCGTATCATCACCCCTTTTCCCAAAAAAATGAAATTGAGAAAATGGCCCAGGAACTCCTTAATGCAGGCGTTATCCACCCTTGTACTAGCCCCTACTCTTCTCCCATGGTCATGGTCCTGAAGAAAGAACTTTCTTCGCGAATGTGTCCTGACTTTTGTGCCCTCAACAAACTTAACATCAAAGACAAATTACCCATTCCTATCATTGATGACCTTCTGGATGAATTGATTGGTGCCTAATTCTTCACTAAAATTGATCTTTGTTCGGGCTACCACCAGATACATATGAAAGAGGAAGACATTCCCAAGACTAAATTTAGAACTCATGAGGGCCACTATGAGTTTCTTCTCATTCCCTTTGGCTTATGTAGTTCCCCCTCCACCTTTCAAATCCTCATGAATCATGTCTTACATCCTTTTCTCCACCATTTTGTCTTAGTTTTCTTTGATGATATCCTCATCTATATCAAAACCTGGACAGACCATCTTTCTCACGTGGATCGATTTCTCCATCTATTCTCTCAGCACCAACATTTCCTGAAACAATCTAAATGTTCTTTTGGCACCTCAGAATTAGAATACTTGGGTCATATGGTTGGAAAGGATGGTGTTAGGGTGGATCCTAAAAAGATTGAAGCTATGCGGGATTGAACTCACCCAAAGACTCTTAATAGCTTGCATGTTCTGGGCTTAACAAGGTATTATTGCAAGTTTGTTAAGAATTATGGGAAGATTGCAACACCTCTCACTCCTAAAAAAGAACTCTTTCACTTCGACTCCAACCACTTCTCAAGATTTTCAAACCTTTAAGATGGCCATGTGCACCACTCCAGTCCTCTCCCTCCATTTCACAAAGACCTTTGTGTTGGAATGTGATGCCTCAGGGAAAGGAATTGGTGTTGTCCTTATGCAAGAGGGTCGACCTTTGGCCTTTACCAACAAGCAACTATCTGAAAGAAATATGGGTAAATCCATCTATGAAAAGGCAATGTTGGCTATTTTGCATGTCGTTGACCTGTGGCGTCGTTATCTATTGGGGAAACGTTTCCAAATTAAGATAGACCATCAAAGCCTCAAGTATTTTATGGAACAATGCATTTCCTCCCCAAAACAACAAAAATGGGTTACTAAGCTCTTTGGATATGATTATGAGATCATTTACAAGAAAGGCAAAGACAATGTGGTTGCATATGAACTTTCCTGAAAATATGAAGATGAAGGATCCCTTTTTTCTCTTTCATTCATTGTACCAGATTGGCTCCAAGACATTCTCTAGGAATGACCACAAGATCCCAAAAGTTCATAGTTGATCCAACAATTGCAGTCCAATGCTCTAGCTTCCCCAGGGTACTCTTGGATCCATGATGAACTTTGATACAAAGGCCGTTTGTATTTAAGTAAACAATCAAAGCTTAAATCCATGGTACTTTCTACGCTTCATTCTACACCCACCGTAGGGCACTCCGAGTTCACCAAAACCTATGACAGGGTCAGACATTCCTTTTTCTGGGATGGTATGAAACAAGAAATTCATAATTTTGTCGTTGAATGTGATGTGTGTCAATGCAACAAGAGAGAAACAATCAAATCTTTGGGCACACTACAACTGCTCCCAATTGCACCTGCTATTTGGAAGGATATCTCTATGGATTTTATTACCAACTTACCCAAATCGAGAAATAAATAAGTCATCATGGTGGTTGTTGATCGCCTTTCCAAGTATTCTCATTTCTATGCCCTTCAACACCCATTTACAACATCCACAGTGGCTCAAACTTTCATGGATCAAGTCTACAAGATTCATGGCATGCCACACTCTATTGTTTCTTATCGCGACCCAAATTTCACAAGAAATTTTTGGCAAGAACTGTTCAAGATACAAGGCACCAAATTGCATCTCAGTACAGCTTATCATCCCCAAACTGATGGCCAAACAGAATTTTTCAATAAGTGTTTGGAAACATATTTGAGGTGTTTTGCCTCGAAAAAGAAAAATCAGTGAGCTCAATGGTTACCCCTAGCTGAATGGTGGTACAACACTTCATACCATACAACTACATGAATGAATCCTTTTGAAGTGGTATATGGATAGAAGCCACCTTCAGTTCTCTCATACTTACTGGGTGCATTGAAGGTCCAGGCGGTTGACCAAACACTTACAACTCGAGAGGATATTCTCCATACCCTCAAAGAGAATTTGGTCATGGCACAAAATCGTATGAATAAACAAGCAGATCAAGGTTGCTGTGAATGTCAATTTGCAGAAGGGGATCAGGTGTTTCTTCGACTGCAACCTTACAAGAAAACTTCCCTCAAGTTCAAGCATTTTCAGAAGCTAGCACCCGAATTTTATGGTTCTTATACCATTATCAAGCATGTGGGACAAGTAGCCTATCAATTATCTTTGCCCAGCCATTCGAAGCTACATCCTGGTTTTCATGTTTCATGCTTAAAGAAGGTGATTGGAGCTAAGTGCCAAATTCAAACCAACCTTCCTGAGTTAGCTAAAGAAGGATCCATCTCGCTACATCTAGAAGTAGTTTTGGACTAGCGTGAGCATCTCCTATGTCAGAGAACCATCAATAAAGTGCTAGTCTAGTGGAAGGATACAACTCCATCAAATGCCACTTGGGAACCAGCTACCATTCTGCAACAATTTTCTCATCTCAAGCCTTGAGGACAAGGTTGTTTTTAATGGGGTAGACATGTTAGGGTCCTAACCCTCACATAGGTAGAACAATATATTTGGATGTAATAAAGGTCAATATTAATAAGTCCTTTCAATAAAATAGAATAAGGTGGATGTAAGAAGACCTAATAGAAGCTTCCACTTCTAGAAGTATCTTCCTCTAGATGCTTCTTTTAATAATCATTTTTGGTATAAATAGGAGTCGACGGTATGAGAACCCTAGCTTGGATACTATTTTAATAGATCTCTACTCAACTGGAGGTTTCCCCCTCGAAGAGGCCCATGAACATTGCTTTCAAATTCAAAGTGCTATTTCTTTTATTATTCTCATATCATTTCAGTGCTATTGTGGTGAATGTTCTGGTTATATTGCTACTATTCTTTCATTTCTAGCATTTTATTTCTGTTCTGCATACATTTTATATTTGGTATATTATAGAAAATGTGGAGAACATGGCACCAGGTCAAGTATAATAGTTAATGGAGTGTATGATAAAGGCTCGAGAAGTTCTGCAATAGTTAAGTGTCAAAATAGTCAAGTACTGAGCATGTGCAGTAGAAGTGAAATAAATTCTTTCAGCCTTGGTGGACCAACACAAGTTCCCACATGCCAACACATGCGAGGAACTCTTCATCAAATGGTCTAAGTATGAGAAAAGTCATCCACTTCAGTAAAAATATTTGATGATTCTTAGAATATAGAGAGATGCAAGTGCCATGTGGCGATATTTTGTTTTACTTAACTTGCACTTGTAGTAGCTATTTTTAGTTAATGATTCATTATAAATAAGAGGATTCAACTTTTATCAAGGGTCGATGTTTTTTGGAAAGACCCTCATTTTTGGAATTGTAAAGAACTATTTCAGAACTAACTTAATTGAGAAGTCTTGTTTAGGACTAGAGATAAACTTCTATTTTTTTTCATCAAAGGCGTTGTGTGATTGGATGTGAGGAGGAATTTATTCCAACTTTATTTCATGAATGGATGTTGTAATGAGTACGAGTTTCTGTATCTATTTATAAGTTAGTTATTTCGATATTTTTTGTAGTTCTTGTCTTTAATGATGAAATAAAATCATTGTCTTAATGTGTGATTAATGTTAGAACTAAGGAAACTATTTTTATTTCCATCATTTTATTGCATGTATATTTACTTTTGATAATTTTATCTGAGTCAATAATTGGAATACCAACAAGTTAATGTATTAGTACTAGGCTTGTCACATGTGTAAATATCTTTTTCTAAATGCTTGAGAAAAATTGTTATCCCAAGCTCAGCTCTCTTCAGTAGTTAATATTGCCCCTTTTACCAACCGGATTATACCAACACACATATTTTTATTAAACCCATCCAATAAAATAAAATACAAAAAAGAGAATTGTTGGTTATTTCTTTATTTCCTTAAGTATCCTGTCTGAGTTTATTGACCCAGGGTTCATGTTTTTTTGGGTTTCCAACAAAGAATCTAAAACTATCGGCCCTCCTGTTAAACCAGAAGGAAACACATCGCATGAGGTGCACCGGGCCATCTCACCTAAGATAGTCTTAATGCATGGCTACAATACTCATGTGTTTGCAACATAGGATTAAGTGTGAGAGATGAGGACAATATATTGAAACTCTATTATAAGTTGTAAACACAATGTACTCTTATTTATGATTATGCAGGAAATATAATAACTCACTCATTTATCATATCAATATTTACTTGAAGACAATAAATAAAAGCATCCATTCAATCACATAACACAAATTTTATCATGGTTCACCCCCTCCTAGGCTACATCCAGAAAGATCTAGCTCTCTGCTATTTTATTATAATAGTTCTTCATTACAACACCACGTGCTTTACAACTCTTCTCAGTTGGGTAAGATCTATATGAGGTAGAGTTGACTAGACTAGGATCCACGGCCTATGATCTAACCCTCAATATCTACCCTCCTCTGTCCTCTCTATATCAACATCTTACAAAAGTAAGTCATACAACAAAATATTACATATTGACTCGCTACAAAAATTCTCTCTATAATAATGACTAGTAATGAATAGCTAGCCCCTCTCTAAGACCTAGGTATCTCTATTTATAAATTTTTCGATCTTCATCCATTACAATACATTACCAAAACCCTAACCCTACCATCGTTAGGTCTTCCATGCATGTGCACGTGTTTCTTTTCCTTCCAACTATCGCTTTCCTCATGCATGCCCTCTTTTCCAAAATCCCCTTTCTTTTTGATTTGGCTTGCTTCCAACAGCCCCCCAACACTGACATGTGGCTCTTCTCGAGCCACCTAACCTTTATGTGATTCTTCGATCTCCTTAGTGATCCCCTAGAACTTTTCCTTGAGCTTTGTTGCTTGTATTTGCGCCTGCACGGTCTTCTCCTTAATTGTGTCTACTATATGCACTGCAATTTCGTCACTAATCAATCCTGCACATTCTTCCTAGGTTTGTGTTATATGTGTCTTAGCTTCCTCTTCCTATGCAATGACTTCTTCTACGTTCTCTTGCAGGGTTCTATTTGAGCTTGACGCTCCATTTTATGCATTTGTGCAATGGTAAGTTCTGCTTGCAGTTTCTTCATGTCCTTCACCCCTTTGACGCGCTCTGTGATGGACATTGTCTTCTATCTCTGCTTGAGGTATTGGATAGCTGCGCTTATCATTTCTTCTTCCTTGTCCCACATTTGGACTTGTTGATCCTCCTTTAACTTTGTACAAATATGTGCTTCTTTATCGAACAAGTCAGTTGTTGTGCTGACCTGTTACTCTATCTCCTACAACTTCTTTGTTGTTTCCTGCTTCCTTTACTCCTTTACTATTGGTGGAGTGATGGGTGTTATATTCTCACATAGATTCTTGATCTCCTTCTGATATTGATTGATTGCCTGTAGAATCTGATTAATCTTTTATGTTGCTATGATTTCATCGCTCTGCGTGATTTTTGGAATTTTTTCATAAGTTTGTGCCACTTTCTGCTCCAATCCATTCCTACACTCCCTTTCCTCTTGGGTTTCAAACTTAGCCTGCTCTCATATTATTTCCAGCACATCCCACATTTCCATTTCCTATTGTAATTCAGCGAAGTCTGTCCATGCACGAGACTGTACCTCTTGGGTAACGCTAACTTGTAATTTGTGTAGAGTCTTGGATGGTATCTGTGACAATACCAGTTGGATTTGAGATAAGTATTTTAGGGGTGTTTTCCCCATGAACTCGTCCATGTGCAACATACTAGGTGTAATTTGGAATGTTTCATTTGATTGCAATATTGTATGGACTATATCTTTCTCTCCTTCTTCTAGTCTTTCTTCTGTCTACGATGTTGGTGGCCCTGTTCCCATGTTGTTTCCCATTGTCTATGTTTCCCCGATATTCTTGATGATGTGTCATATGTCTTCTAGTTCCTCTTGACTTATGTCCCTGTGGTGCGCAACATTGTAAAAGTCCTTGGATATATAATCCTAAACCATTCAGGCTATCATATATGCATCATCTTATGTGATCGTGTAATCTAGAGGTGTTCTTTGCACCTTCACATTCTTGTGCACGCCCCCCATCTAAGTAACTAGTCTCTTACTAAGGCTTGGTTCTTAGGGATTGTGAGTTGGTGTAGTCCCTTGCACGACCTCGTCCTGTTTCTACTATTCTTTGGCTAGGTGCATGTTATCCTTCTTCCCCTTCTTGGTCCCCATATTTGTTGTCCCTTCATTTGTTTTCTTTGTCTTTGTTTGGCATTTCCTTCATTTCTTGGGCACTGGGAATTCTTGAGGTTGTGTTTCTCCATTCCATGCCTCCTCTTCTAGTGTCCTTTCTAGAAGTTTTTGGGTGAGGACTGGAATCTTCCACTCATCTTCCCAGTATTTGATAACCATGTTGATGTCACCCTTCATGATACATTAGAGAATTTGTAGCCACTACTTATTAGGGTCCTTTCATGCCTGTATCCATATCACATGTCGTGTGGCATTAAAGTTGGTGATATCTCAAAACTATGCGACAACCTGTGGTCTTATTCTCTAGATGTTGGAGATGGCCTCCTGCAGGTCACGAAGGTATCCTTTGAATATGGATCCATTCATCATTTTGTGCCTGGTGTCGGATGTGGTGCCCAGTAATAGATATATTTCTCCCTTATTTGGTTTGGGTCTGGTAGTGAAAGAGACATATCTCGGTTCCCTCCATCCCATAAAGGCTATTAGCATGAGCAACCATGAGTAGTGAAATTTCATTCTGAAATCCTGCACATCCTTACAATCATCCATAAATAAATTTAACAAATAGGGTGCCCAACCCACTATGGTTCCCTCAAAACATTGCACTGCGACCACGATGACCCCAACCAAGACTTCCTCTCTATGTCATTTCCTTAATATATTGCAGGCCAAGATTTTTGCAGCGATTTGTGTTGTGGTATCATTGATTCTCTTGATGATGATTCCTCATGTCCCCCTGTCTGTACCATCTTTCTTCTTCATCTCCTTTGCCAATGATTTCTCCTTTGTCTTATCATCAAGGAATTGCGTGGGATCCATGCCCTAGGATAGAAACCTTGTAATGTTTGCAATAATCTCTATGTCTATCGAGATGAGCTTGTCCAACCATATATCCCCACCATGTGTGACCTCCATCAATTACTTGACACAAATTCTTGCGTATTGTCCTCTGCCAAAGTGTGGTAGTTCTAGCAGACCTAAAATGCCTATTGTTTCCAACCCTTTTTCCCACTGGAGTAGTGGATCAACTAGTTCCCCAACTACATTTATGCCCACAGTCTATAAGTATACCCTCTTTGTCAATTCTGGAAACTTGCTCGTGTCTACTAAAATGTGGTCCGATCATTTTATCTTGTTTATATGACCCAACAAGTCTGGTTTCACCTGTACTCCATCTGGTATACACGACAAAACAATGGTTGCGACGGGTTGCTTGCGAGGTGACCTAGGTACCTTCTTCTTGTTTTCCTTTGTTGGTGGCTGGCTCAAGGTTCCAGTGGTCGTTGTTTGTACTTCAAAATACCATTCCAGCTAGCCCATAACATCTTCAACTGTTCCTTCCAGTTGGTGGTCTGACATGATCATTTGATACTTACCTGGATTGATTTTTTCTTCTTGACTCTTCATCGTTCCATTTGTTAACTTCCAAAATGAAACCGTCCTTTCGGCCAAGTTTTGCGTGGATATCATAGCTTTAGGTAGTATCTTCAAGTCATTTTTGAGTTTTTTACAGCTGAGAAAATTTTTGGTTTTGGTGTGTCTTAGGAAATAATCGATCCACAAAGTCTTCTCTTTCAAAAATGTAATTTTTTACTTTCCACAGCTAACGTGCTTTCAAAAGGTTCATTGTGCGCTGTGGAAAGTGCTCACTTTCAACAGCTAAAGTAATCATTCTACCAGTTGACGCGCTGTTGAAAGTGACAAGTATTAAAAGGTTTTGAAAATCAGTTCTCGGGTGGCGCACTGTGGACAACACACATTTTCAACAGCTAAGGAGGGTCTTCTACAAATTGGTGCGTTGTGGAAAGTACATACTTTCCGCAGCTAACATGGGTTTCATTGTAGAGTTGCACACTGGTGAAAGTGACAAGCGAGCATTTGGCCGAAGCGTTCTCTGCGGGTTGTTGCTGCTCGAAGCGAGAATCACGTGCTGTTGTCCACGTATGAAAAACAATGATGGTGTGATCACCCTCACGTCAGAGTAGATCCAAGGCATGCGCTGATAGGAGTGGGAAATCATGGAAGCTAAATCGTGCATTTTAGATGTGACTGAAATTCCAAGTCGTTCCAAAAACCACGCTCAACGATCATCACAGTCGGAATGGAAAGTTCATATTTGGAGATGCAGGTACAGAGGAGGTACTGTTAGTCCGACGCCATCAAATCAGACAGAGTTGGCATATCACAACTTGTTCCTAAAACACAGTTGAGGTTTTCGTTTGATCCAATACAGAGTCGAAACCGAGACTGCTGTTAGCAGCGCAGACCTCAGCCTGACTAGGCGGTTACAGGGTTTATATTTGTCAAGTGTTTGAGCTCCAAGATGGTAAGAAAACGTAGTGGCGTTTTACTTAAACGTGAATTGAATAATTTATCCTTTTTGGAATCACACCCTGAGGTTCAAAGATACTTTTTAAACGTGGGATGTATGGAATTCGCAGAAAGACTGCAAAGTGGGTGTCACCAAGCCACAGCTGAAGCTTTCGCCATGACATTTGATGGCAATAGAGATCGGGTTGGCTCTATGGAAATTAGAGTAGATGAGGAGTTCATTGCAGCAGCAACAGGATTGCCCAGAACTGGTCAAAAATGGTTTAATACCACCGCTCTTAAGGATCTGGATTACAGAGTTTATTTGAAGGATGGGTACAAACACAAGGCGTGGACAAAAGGAAAAACCTCTATCAATTTTCCTTACTTCTTATACCACAGTTTGATTAAAGTCTGCAATAGAATTCGAACTCAACCTTTGAGCATTAAATCAACTCTCTGTCACCTAGGCCTCATTAAACTGATTCTTCTACAAGAATTAAAACAAGGAAGGAGCTGGGAGAACTTCCTGTTCTGGGAAGGCTTTGAAACCCAGAACCAGACTGCAAATGAACAAATGGCAGGTGCAAGAAAGAAATTATCTCCTCAGAGCAGCTCAAGAAGAAGAAGGGCCTTGTCAGAACCTTCAGAGGACAGGGCGTCTAGATTGAAGTCCCACAGTTTGAAAAGGAAGTTGAATTTTGAGCAGACTACAGAGCAGTCTATACAGTAGGATTCAGGACACCCTACACAACAGAGTACAGGGAAGAACATCCTCAATTTACCTTACTTAGATTCAGAATCTGAAGAGAAAGATCAGTGCCCTGCCATCAAGAGCTCTGAGCAATCAGCAACATGTGCTCAAAACTATGAGACATTAAAACATACAAAGCAGGGAGAATCGTCAAAGAAACCTAGACCAAATAAAGCCCAGAGAATCAAACACCTCAAGGAGGTAATTGCTCAACAGGAAGTTCTGGAGCGGGTAATTAAAGATAGATATAAAAGGTTGTCTGACAACTTTGCCAAGATGAATGCAACATTCGAAAGGTTGGCCAAGGAGAACGTTAAAGAGAAAAAGAAGAAGGAAAATCTCATCAACAACTGCAGCAGACTAAGATTGCTTGCCCGACACCTCAAAAAGCGAATCAGGGGATTGAAACAAAAGCTAAAACAAAGGCCTCATCCATACCTACAAGTTCTTGCTCAGGTGGCAGTCAATATGCAAGGTGAAAAGTCAGATGTTAATTGATTTCAGTTTGAAATAAATTTTGAAGGCAAAAGCTCTTTTTTGTGCATATCGGGACTTTCAACAGTGCCAGGCTACTATTTCGTTACCTGTTAGCTGTTGAAAGCGATAGCTTTCAACAGCTAACCCGTGAAAGCTTCAAACGGTTGCGTTGTTGAAAGCTCTGCAACTAAGTTTTGAGGACAAAATCGCAACAGTTTGTTTCTAACTTGTTTTGAAGACATGCCAGCGTATCAATGGATCATTAAATTGCATGCAAAAAAGTTCAAACTCAGGTATTCGAGGAATTTTGGATACGCTTTCAAAACCATATCCTAAAACTCAGCCA
>ML788892.1:781222-801632 GCA_009831015.1 Picea engelmannii
CCATCCTTCTTCTGCATTATTATCTGTGTTGTCAAGCTTTGAATGGCTGTCATCCCATTGTTTAGCTCATAACCTGATAATAATTCTTTGATTGTCTCTTAGACCCTGCTTTGCACTGGTTTAGTTACAATTTATTCTCCACCTACTTTAAAGCTGCCTGCTGATTAATCAATCCTTGAGAGCACTGTCTATTTGTTTATCATTTTTATGTTTGAATGCCATAAGCTATATTGAGTTGTCCCATTGATCCACATTCACAAAATACAAAAAAACATTCATTTCTTAAGTTACCAAGCACCTCTGGTGTGCAACCACAGAGGGTTTCTTGGAGTGATAACACCATTAACTCTCGAAGTTTCTTTAGTGTTCTTTGGTTGCACCTCCTTCAGGGTTTCTGCATCCTGGTTATGTTGTTCATGTTCATCTGCTAGCATATCTACATTCATACCCTTCGTTGTTGGTTCTTGGATTTATTTCACCACAGGTGTGGGATTCACCAGTGTTGTGTCTGGGGATAGGATTTCATCAACATTGACGATCTCCAGTGGTTGTTGTTCACCTTATTCCAATTGTACTTGTGCCCTAGTTATAACTCTAGATTTTCTGGTAGTCTACCTTTCTTCTCCTTTCTTTGGTGGTTCCATGGTGGTGAGTGTTTAACATTTACTGGGTTTGAATGGTGTCTGTGTTATTTGTGAACTCCTCTATATTCTCCTTAACCTCTATCACTCTTTGTCTGTTCTCTTTTCATAAATAGACTCTTTGCTCCCGTGTCTGTGTGATGTATGGGAATCACATGTAGCTTGTCGAGGATGCTAATTTAATTATGGGTTCAATGCAACTCCAGTTGTTTCGTACTTACCATTACTTTCCATTCCCGTTTCTAGTTGGCACGATTAATGTGGTGTCCCGTTGGTCCTTTTCGACATTCAATTCTGCAAAACTTTATCATTTTGCTTTTGTCATATTTACTTTTCCCACTTGTTTCCATGGTGACTTAGTCGTTGGTCTTTTCCTTGCCGAGTTTGTATTCCTAAGTATCCATGCTCCTTGTTATTTCGATGCACTATGCCTTTGTTCATAACATTTAGTATATTTTTTTATTTTTATCTTTTTTCTATTGCACGGTGACTTTTCAAGTAGTGGGTGGTCGACTGTTCTTGTACAACTTTAGTCGGCTCTCGTTGACCATCCATATGAGTTCTACTCCTACTAAGTCTTTCAACTATACATCTCCTCCATCTATGACATTTTTTACTTCATATGGTCCTAGCCAGTGCATTCTGATTTTTCCTGGGTGTTGAATGGATTTGTTGTCATAAATCAATACTAAATATCCTTCCTTAAAAGTTTTATTCTTGATGTGTTTGTCATGCCAAGCTTTATCCCTTGCTTTTTGAACTTGTTGGTGGAACCCTTCTAAGATTTGATCCTCTCCCATTTTCATCAAATGGTTTAGTCTCTCCTGTACTGCACCTTATTCTATCATGTGTGTAATTGTTGCTACGCGCAAACTCAGTACCATAAATTCTAATGGAACCACTACTTCTTGACCATATGACAGTTTAAATGGCATGTGCCCTCTCAACTTCTTGCAAGTCGTTCTATAGGCCCACAATACTGCTACTATTTTAAGGTCCCAATCATCCCTGTTGACATTACAGATCTTAGTTATTGCATTCTCGATAATTTTGTTGAATGCCTCTACTATGTCGTTTGCCTATGGGTGATATGGTGTACTTTTCTGATGATGGAATTGAAACTCTTTAGTCATAGAGATGATAGTTTTGTTTATGAAGTATGTGCCTTAGTCACTCATCAAAACTCGTAGGCACCCAAATTGAGTGATTACTTGTTCAAATAGAAAGTGTTTTGTTGTTCCACCCATCTTGTTAGGTATCATGTCAAGGTGATAATGTACCTTGCTTCTGTTCTTTTCACTAGTGGGTTGATTGGTCCCACAAAGTCTATTGCCCATTTATCGAATCCCTACAATGTGAACTATGGTCATAATGACATCTCGTCCCTTATGTTGGGTTTACCAACCCTTTGAAAAACGTTAAAGCTTTGGAAGTACTCCTTGGAGTCTTTGTGAATGGTTGGCCATGATAGTCCTGCATGCAATACCTTTTGGGTAATATATTTCCCTGCATAATTCCCTCCTGCTATTCCTTCATGGACTTCCCCTAAAACTCTTAGTCTTTTGTGTTCTAACACATATCTTCGCAAGATTCTATTTGCGTCCATTTTGTATAAGTTTCTTGAGATCATTTGATAGTCTCCAGCTCGGATTACCAGGTTTTTCTTCTATGTAGTGTTGTATTCTAGTGGCGCAGTACCTATGCTCAAGTACTGGATGATATCTACAAATTAATCGTCAACGATCTAGACTAAAAATAAATGTTCATCTAGGAAGTTGTCCCCTAAATTCATAGGTTCTTCTCCATTTGTGACCCTTGATAGGTGGTCAGGTTCTACATTGAATTTTCCTAGCTTGACTATTACTTCAAAGTCAAATTCTTGAAATATTAGTAACCATCGACAGATTCTCCCCCCCAACATTGGCTTGTCGACTGGGTATTTAAGGGATGAGTGATTTGTGAACATCTTAAAGTGTTTCCCTAATAAGTAATGTCTGAACTTCTGTAGTGTGTAGACCATAGCCCTGCATTCTCTCTCTGTAGTGTTATAGTTATGTTCTGATTCTGACAACTTTTGACTCACAAATGTTATGGGGTGATCCAAATCCCCCACTCCTGGTTGTGCCAAGATAGCTCCAAGTGCTATGGATGATGCATATGCATGGATGTGGAATGTATTCTCTGAGTATGGAAATAATAATATTGGCATGGTGACCATATTTTCCTTCAAGGTATCTAGACCATGTTGACACTCATCAGTCCACTGAAACTTTGTATCTTTTCTTATCATTTTTTCCATTGGTGCGGTAATCTGTGTGTATCCTTTGATGAACTTTCTATAGTACCCTATGTGTCCCTATGTCTCTCTTAGTTGATGGACTGGTTTAGGTGGTGAAAAGTTAACAATGACTGCAATCTTTGCAGGATATACTAATAAACCTTGTGTTGCATACTATATGGTCCAATAGTATCCCAAACAGTGTTTCGAATATGCATTTGTTTATGTTTAGTGATATATATCACTGCCTACATCTTTCTAACATCAGTCGTAAGACCTCTATATGGTATTTCAACAAAATATAGATTTTCCAATCGTCTAGGTATACCTTAAGAAACTGATGGATGAATTCCTTAAACGAAGCAATGACTACTCTGGAAAATATTGTTGGTGTATTCTTCAGTCCGAACGACACAACTTTGTATTGGTAGGATTTCGATTATGTTGCAAATGTGGTATTGTATCTATCTTCCTATGCTATCTTGATCTGATGGTAGTCTGAGAATCCATCAGTGAAGGATTAAGCTTCATGTCCACCTATGTTCTCTAATACTTCATCTATGAAAGGTGTAGGGAACAACTCATGTAGGCATGCATAGTTCAACTTCCTCAAGTCAAGTCATATCCTTATCCCTCCTTGTTTTTTTTCTTGCACTACCATTGGGCTTATCCGTTCCGATTATTCCACTGATTCTATGATTCTGGCATCGAGCATCCTGTTGATCTCAACTTTGAACTTCTACTTATATATTGGATTCAATGTGTATGGTCGTTGTTTGATCGACATTGCTTCAGGTCTGAGTGGTATCCTCATCTCTCCTATCTTCCCTGCTATACCCTTCATCTCTGTAAATGTTGTGGGAAACAGGTCACTATACTCACGCCACAACTCTGTTATTCTTTCTACTTCTTCGATCTAAATATCGCATGGATTGTCTTCATCTAGTGCTTCTTCTCGCACATGGTAACATGACAACAATTCTTTGACTGTTTGTTTGTTCTGTTGTTGTTCTTCTATTATGAGTTTTTCTTCTAGTTCTTTGATGAATGTCACTCCTCTTATATGTTTAAGAGTTGCATCTATGTTGGAGTTCTCATGCTCGAATGAGAAAGTGTCTGTAAACTTTTGTTGCAATGTCATCCAGGTCATAGTTCCTCTATGTAGTTCTTGGTCTGTATACTAGTTTGTTGGTATGCCCTTTAGAGTGTGTATGAAATGGTGAGGCCATTCCTCTCGGGGTGTCATTTTCCATAACTTTATACACTTTTCCAAGTGTTCTGCTGGTGCTCTTTTTCCATCGTATCTCTGTTGCTTATTTTTTTTTGTTCTGCATCAAACCTTATGCGCAGTAACTACTTACATTAGTACCAATCTATGATTGTCTCTTTGTGCATGCCCCACCATCTTGCAGGTGTGTCCTAGAGTGCTACATCAGGTGATAACAATATATGATTCTCTAAGACTACATCTTCATACTATTCCAAGAATGTTTCCAAATCATTTATTCCATAGAAACTGGGTGGTTCCCTTAGCTTTGTGCCTACCCATCTTACTGTGTGGTCTATTCATGCACATATTCTCTTGGAAACTTCGTGTAGCCTTAGTTCCATTTCTCTAAATTGGTGTCTGAGTATGTTTCACATGAAGTAATTCTCCTCCAACTGAGTATCCCATTTTCAGTTGGGTTTATGTAATCCTCATCGCGTGTAGTTGGTCTGTACAACTCAATGATTTCCTCAAAGTCTAAGAAAGTAGGTTCTACAAAGGTTTCCCCTTATGATGGGTCTAATGGGGCGATGACTCTGTATTTCCCTGACTCAAATTTCATCTTTCTTGTCTTTATATTGATTGTCCTGGTTATCAAATGCCCAATCCAAACCAAGAATGATGGATATGGTGTTTTTTATAACCCTAAACTGCACCAGACATGCATACCTAGCATCGAGCCATATTACTTGCTATCTTTTCCAAGCCATCATTGAACAACTCTTCTAAAACCATTTTTTTGAAGGTGTACATGCCCTACACCACTACTGCCCATGTACACATGCTTTCTGTATCACTACAACTCGCGTACACTCACAAAAAATTGGGAAAAATGAAAATTGAAAAGGGATACAGGTTTCTATGCTATTACTTAATCAGTTGACCGCCCATAGCCAATCACCCCAACCGTTACTATATATTTTGGCCTATAAAAGAAGGTTTTGGGGCCCCATTCTAAAAATAAGCATGATAGCATAGAAACTCTGCCCATTTCAATATTCCCCCTTTGCCCCAATATTTTGCAACCACACTGTGAGTTTGAGCCAGAATTCCTTCTTCCTCCCTTGCAAAACCTTGCCATTTCCCTATAGAGAAATGAGGAGGAGAATACGTGGAAGAAATTGGTGCATGGTGAAGAGAATCCCAGGACCGATTTCAAGGAGCAGTGTTAGTCTCATGTTGTAAACAAATTTTGTGAGATTAATATAAATAAGTACCTTTTTCGTGCCACCAAATGATGTCTTCAATCTTTGTGATTTTGTTTACATGTCTTGGTTATGATGTCTAACCCACAAATCCGTATATAGAATGCATGCTTGTAGTTTCTTGTTTTTCTTTTGGTGAATGTAGGTTAACCTTGGGAGGAGAGTTGCAGTTGGGAAACAACCAAGTTCAAAGGGATCAAAATCAGATGCGGAGTTTAAGGTATGCCTATCGGATCCCTATACTTTGTCTTCTATGTATTATTGTGGGGTAATGTTGGGATAGTTGATAAAAAGTAGGATACTTTAGACAGTTAGCTCTACCTGCACTTTAGAACCTTGGTGTAGTCCGTAGAGGGGTTTTCCCACTATATAAGAATTGGCGACCATACTATGGAAGCCTCTAGGGTCTTTGGCGATATTTCCTTGGGTGTTTTTGAATCAGTTTACTCACTATTTTTGAGTTTCTATAAGATTCTGTGTCTTTAAGGGATTTTGGTCTTCCATACCAGTACTCCCTGCCTGTGCTTGACTGTTGGCTTTTACTTATTTGAGAAGTTACAAAGGTGTATGCAACCTGCAGTGGGCTTGCACACGTGCATATGCACCCTATCTTTGGACAACCCACGTACATACACTGGCTATTGAAGTGTCAGTAGCGTGCCTGTGTTGAGAAAATTTTTCTTAGAAGAGGCAGTCATCCTCTTCCCTGTCAGAAGTCACACTTCTCAGGTGTTTTCTTGATCTAGCCCCAGTCTCTATTATAGTAGTCTGTAGCCTAGGTCTGACCTCAACAAAGCTTTCTTTGAATCAAAATATTTCTTGTGTTTTCTTTGATAGGGTTTTTAGACAAGTTTGTGAGTCTACTTTGATATGCCTGTTTGGTATTGTTAGTGACTCCCAACAATCTACGATTGGGCCTGAATTCATTTCTTGGTCTTGAATTGTCGTCATTTTCCCCTTTTTTTCTTTAGAAGAAAAGAAAAGAATTCATTTTCAGATTTCTTTTTTTGAAGCATTAAATAATAAAAACATATCTTTCATTTCTTTGTTTGGTCAAGTAGTTTAGGTTAGTTGTTTCATTTACCAAGGAAAAAGAAAGTTTTCTTAAGTTATTTAATTGAATGCTTAGGAAATTAAGTAGATCGTAGTCGAGCAGAATCTTTTTTTAAGTTTTTTCTTTTCAAAGATCTGAGAAAAGTAGTTACGAAACGTTTGGTGAAAGAGTTTTAAATTGGAAAATATTTATTTGTGAAGAAAAAGTAGTTTTATTTCCAATATCATCTTATGCTCTTCTCTTTTGTCTCTTAAAGAAAATAACTAGTTTCACTTTCATTCCTCTTGACTTAAGAAAACCACTAAAATTAACTCTTAATTAAAATTTATTAGACTTTGTGTTTGTAGGGTCCATCAATGTAGTCTAGTCTAGAGCCTTGATTTAGGATTGGAGAGGAAACTCTTCAAGTCTAAAAAAACAAACATAAGAGTCTAAGCTAGGGAGTGCTTGAAAGTCTAGTAATCGTGAAAGTTATCTCGGACCCCCCTCTAACACAGGGACTAAACATGAGGTCACGTGCGGAAAGGTAGCGGAGATAACCCTTCCAAAGCTGGACCAAGCATAGTTGGGAACACATATAGAGGGATTATCTTGGGATTCCTTTGATCACATTTGCCACAGAGCTTCATGGGTCTCAAATACATTTGAGGTCCTCAGTTGTCTTCCTGAACACTTTCTTTTGATACCTTTGATAAGTTTCGGGCTTGATACCCTGCTCATTGCGGTCCACCCGACTGTCGATTGTACCTGCCTGGTGACTGTTCGCGTGTTGGCAACCTAGTTGCCTTTATCTTAGTGACTTATAGAGGTGACTGTGGGGGTATACCATGGTACCTATGTCAAAAATCGGGCCACACTTTGTAGAGTATACCCGGAGGGTGCTTCCGTGTTCAAGTTGCACTTGCACTGGTAAGTTTCTCTAGTGGTGGTTGGTGTAATTGTTCTTCCTACTAGCTAGTGATTTCCTTGTCTTATCTCATAGGAGATTTTTCTAGTGTGTGATGGTTTTTAATGTTAATATAAATCCCTAGTGTTTCATTGATCTCCTCACACTGTGGAGGATTAGGAGCTCTGCTAGTCATGAAGGCTTCTTATCCTACTGCCGGATAATATGGAGCCACCCCCACCACCACTAAGGTGAAGACTAGACCAGCAAGGATATTTTGAGGCGACCGAGCCACAAGAAACTGAGCCTGACCCATCTCTGAGAGGAGAACATTTGATTTTGGAGGAACCAACCATTTCTGACCTTGGAGCGGAAGATATTGTCCTTATAATTCTCTGATCAGTGAGCTATCAACACACATTTTTGTACAGGTTAAACTTTACGAGTGTTAGGTAGTGTCACAAGCAGCGATGGAGACAAATGGTGCTACTTCTTTAGGGAATTCTCATACTCCCTCTATGACTATCACCATAGGGGGTTTTCTGCTTCCTAACTAACCTTCGTTGTTCTAGATAACCATGGTCTCGACCACCTCTACCTCAGGAAATGGTCTGATTCCATCTATGGTAGTGATCACTACTCCTTTCACCCAGAGTGTGACAGGCCCTCCGTTCTCATACGAGATTCCTAGCTTTGATACGAACTTTCTCCTTTCCTACTCCGTTCTAAATACTTTAGGTATGGGGGAAGGGAGCTCTAACACTCCTCTATAAGAATCCATGGGGGAAAATTACACTCCCTATAATGCTTTCCCTTATGGAGGGGGTCATATACCTCCTTCATCCCCTTCGCTTGATGATGCTCACCAGCACTTCGTTGGGCCGAACACAAACTATATTTCATTTGGAGCAGGTAGTCAAGGACTTCCTTCTTATAACATGCTGGTATGTTCGACACCATTCTCTTTGTTTGACATGTTTGGTAACAACACATTCTCGTCAACTACTGTCTCGACCAAGGGAAACCTTGGTTATGGACAACAAAATCCTATGTAGGGTAATATTCCTACATAGGGGGAAAACTTAGGAATTCCTTCCTCACAAGGACTTTGGAATACGTGGTAGGGATCATTTCCCTTATCAAGGATGTCGACTGGGGGAAACCCTTCCCAAAATACTTGGAATACGAAGCAAGCCCAGCCCTTTACGTCCTATTATGAGAGTCAGTTGATGACATCTCAACAAGTGCATAATCCATACGTTGGTCATGACGATGGTTATTACCAGTACCCTGGCCAACAACCTAACTTTTCCTGGAAACCTGTCACCAGCCAAACTCTAGGCTCCTTTTTCCCTGGTTATAATCAACAACCCAAATTACCGTTTCTGGAAACTCTACACTTGCTAGACTTGACATGGTTATTAAATGACCCCATATGTCGCGATCCATGTTTGCCTCCCATGCCAACGAAGTTTCCTTTGGAGATTCCAAAGTTCGAGGCTAAGCCTAATGAAGATCTAGGTGATCATGTGACTACCTTCCATTTATGGTGCTCGTCCAACTCTTTGAGAGACGACTCTGTTTAATTGCGTTTGTTTCAACACACTCTCATAGGGAGTGATAGGAAATGGTACATTGAGCTTGACCGCTCAATATACTCTTCCTTTGGTGAATTGGAAATTGCTTTATTAAACCATTTCCAATTACCTGTGAGATATGATGTTGGCACCGAATTGTTGGTGAAATTTGAGCAGACAAAAGTGGACCATATCTCCGATCACATCTGAGAATGGAGATGCCGGAAGAGTTTGATAAAAGTACCAGTCCCACCAGCATTCCTTCTTGGCTGGTTTGTTAACTCTTTGGTACCCCAGTTATCTAAAGACATCACAACCTTGGGGTATTTTAAGAAGAAGAAGTGATATTGAGAGCTCAACAACTCAAGCTAATTTACTCTCAGTCTAAATTACTTTATGAAATTTTTCCAGATGCACCACGGTTGATACTTGACAAGACCAAATAGAGATTTGGACCACATGTCGATGGTATTGTTGGTTCAACGCAAATGAATCCCACTAATCAGTTGTCAAATCAATTGCAACAATTGTAAATACAGGGGACAACGTCCAGCCAGACCACTAGTTTGACTTCTCCCCCTACTAAAACATCGGATGTACAGAGTGTGTAATCGATAAACTCGAAGGCCACCCAACAACCTGAAGGAAAGAAGAAACAACGAAATCAGGGTAAGGGGGATAAGAAACCCACCAATAATGATGGTGGGGACAAAACAAAAAAGAATAAGTCGAAGTATCCATTTAATCTTTGTACAGAAGACCACCTGACTCACTACTGGCCTCGGCTTGCGGAGGCCCAGAATTTATTGGCACAACAATAGCCTGACATGTTAACGAGCCCATTTCCACATGGGAAAAATTTAACTCAAGCCTCTTCAAGCATGGAAGGGGGTAGTCAGGGACCCCCTCTGTCTTCAAGTAATCCTTCATCTACGAATGTGTACATGATGAAAGGTAGCATTGACATAATAACTAGGACACGCGACTACAAGATGCGAAACACCTCTGAGAAGGGTAAAGAAGCTGAAAACCCATCTCTTCCTCTCCAGATTAAGAATATGTTGGTAGAAACAATGACACAAATCCCCAAAGGCGCATTCAAGAAATATTCCCATAACCCAAATGCAAGGGTCACCCAGAACTACTCTATGGTGGAGGATTTGTCTCAAACCCCTTGTGTAATGTCTTCTTTGGAAGTCCTCAAGAGCTTCCCTTCCCAGAGAAAGGATATGTTAGTTTCCTTAGAATCTATTGAGACTTGTAATATGGGAATGATCATTCTTGATACGAATGACTTAAAACCTCATCTTCCTTACCATGTGGCATTTCAGATAGTAGTGTCTTACACCATAAAAACTTTTACCCAGAACATTTTCCGCACAGTGGTTGATGAGGGTGCCTCGACATGCGTGATGCCTTTGTCTTGTTGGAAGGACATTGAAAAACCTGTTTTGTTTCCGTCACCTACTCTTCTTACCGCTTTCGATGGTCATTCATTTTGACCACATGGAATCATCCTCTCTTTCTCCATGTAGTTAGGGGGGAATACCGTGTGTGTTGAGGTTGAAGTGGTCGAGGCATCTCTCAACTACAGTCTTTTGTTAGGAAGTCGTTGGACCTATGTTATGCAAGCAGTGGCTGTGATATTTTTTCGGGTCTTTTTGTTTCCACATGAGGGCCGGATCATGCCAATTTATCAGTTATCCTTCTCCCATCCTGACCCTTCATTAGGGGTATCCACGGTCCCGATGATTGATAACCCTCAACCCGACATCATCAACATAGGGGTTGGTTTGTGCCCACCTTTGATGGTTACTTTCAATTACCCACCTTTGACCGACAACGTCCATTACATATCGGTTGTCCTCGACCATATTAGGGATGAAATATTTCAAACCTTGTCCTTTCACATGACTTTAATGATTTGTGGACTCTTCCTTCCCCCTCAGCTATGATGGAAGGGACAGGGCACCATGGCATGGCCATGCCTTTTTACACAGTATAAATTGTGTCCTCTATAGTCCAGCAAGCTTTCGCTGACCCCAATCTGATTCTCACACAGGAGTTAGATCCGGTTCTCCAGCCTATTTGGGCTCAAGGTTCCCTTGCCGATAACGATTCTTTAGAATTAGTCTTTCCCTCAGACAAGGCAATTATTGAGCCAATGAATAGTCCCAACAAAACTTAGGATGATCTCCATCACAGACCTTATTTTCTCCCAGAGTTAAGATAAATTGAAGAAGGAGAATTCACTCTGAATACGACTAGAGATAGGGCTTGTCCTATCAATCCTTTGGCTACGCACATTGTTTATGTTGAAGGAAATATGGAAACCATCACTAAAAATATACCTATTGATATCTCTAGAACCCCTGGCATCATGGATAATATCTTCATCGGAGAGGATTGCTCCCCCGAGGAGATTTAAATCTACACAGATTTATTTAAAGAATTTCACAATGTGTTTTCTTGGTATTACAAGGAAATTCCAGGCATAGATACAAGAATTGTTGAACACAAAAACTCTTTCATTTGTTCATGGGCTACATTCTCTTATCGAAAGATGTCGTTTGGTCTGAAAAATGCTATAGCGACTTTTCAACAGGCCATGTCTTTTTCTTTCCACGATCTCAAAGACATAGTCTAAGCTTATCTTGATGATTTAGTGTCACGATATCGTAAGAGAGATGATCATCCAACACACCTATGACTTTTCTTTGAGCGATGTCGCTACTATAAGATTCGCTTGAATCCAAACAAATGCAGTTTTTTCTTAACATCGGGTCGTCTTCTTGGTTTCATAGTTTTGACAACAAGGATCATAGTCGATCCTCTAAAGGTTGAGGCGATAGTTTAGTTGCCTCCCCCATGCACAATTCCTCAACTTTAGAGTTTATAGGGAAAATAAAACTTTTTATGGCGTTTCGTCTCAAACTATGCCGAGATCACAAAGGGTTTCATGCGTTTACTGAAGAAGGATGTTCCTTTTCATTGGGATGAAGCCGCTCGACGTTCTTTCGAAGCATTCAAATGTGCCCTCACATCTACCCCTCTGCTTTGACCACCCAATTATACTAAAGATTTATTATTGTATTTGGCTGCTGGAGAGTCGACCATCGGCATGGTCTTGGTTTAGGGGGATGATTTTCTCTTAGAATACGTGATTTATTACCTGAGCCAAGTTTTGGTTGCACCGAAACTCAATTATTCCCACATTGAAAAACTTGCGTTGGTAGTTCATGATGTCCAACGGTTCCTTCATTACATCTTGTTTCGCAAGACCACTGTCATTGTCATTGTGAATACGTTTCAGTATGTGTTGACACAGAGTGTAATCAATGAAAATATCATCATATGGATAGTTATTCTCCAGGAATTCAACTTAGATTTTGTTTCAAAAAAATCCAAAATGTCGTTGGTCTTCATGGAACGCATCTCAAAATTTCCGGTCGAATCAGGAGATGTTATACCTGAGGAGTCTTGTATCAAAGGTGATATGTTTTTTATCGCATCTTAAAACCCCTGGTATGGAGATATACTAGTCCATCTATAGACTTTGAAGTTCTCCACATCTGCTTCTCATGATGAGTGTCACCGTATATGCCATCAGGCCAAGGATTATCTCATACTCGAGGACACTCTGTATCGTTGAGATGTAGACTACATCCTTCATCAATTTCTCACTCATGAAGAATCGAAAATTGTTCTTAATGATTTCCACAGCAGAGCATGTGGCGTTCATTTGTCTAGGTTGGAAACAACCCAAAATATTCTATGATTCAGTTACTTTTGGACGACATTCATCAAAGATTGTGTTGAATCGGTCAAGAAGTGCCACCTGTGTCAGGTCTTCTCTCAGAAGATGAGGGCACACCCTACTCCCATGTTTCTTGTCATCACTGTTGGTCCCTTCACCAAGTGGGGGATTGATTATGCTACATGAAACCCCCTTTTAGCAAGGGGGCATCATTATATCATCATAGAAGTAGACTAGTTTATGAAGTGGGTCGAGGATACACCAACGTTTAAATATGATGGCGAGACAACAACTTTATTTTTGTTTAACCATATAATAGCAAGGTTTGGAATCTTGAGAGAGATTTTCACTGACCATGGGAGTCACTTTCAGAATAAAATGATGTCTGAGTTAACTTCAAATCTTGGGTTGAGGCTAGAAAATTTGTCACCCTACTACCTACAAGAGAATGGTCAGGTGGAAGCAGTGAATAGGTCCCTTAAGCCTATTTTATAGTGAGCGATTAATTTGGCCAAGTCAAACTAGCATTTGATGTTGTACTCCGCATTATGGGCCTACTGAATGTTTGTTAAGACTGCAACCAGTTTATCACCTTTTCAATGTGCTTACGGGCTGGAAGCAGTCTTGCCTATAGAGTTCTAGATCTCATCTCTAAAATTGGCAGTGCAGTTATTTCTAGACACTTCAATGCTTGAAGAACGTTTATTATATCTTGAGTAGCTCGATGAGCAGTGTCGTGATGCATCCTTGGCTAGCGAGGCTCACAAAAAAAAAATCAAGTGTCAATATGATCGATCCTTTCATCCTCAGATTTTATCGAAAGGCGACCTTGTCCTAGTCTATGACCAAGATAAGGATCCCTTGGGGGCATGCAAGTTCAAACCCATATGGTTTGGACCTTTCATCGTGAAGGAGGTTCTAAAGAAGGTCACTTATCGTCTGGTGTACTTTGAGGGAAATGCTTTGACAGAGCCCAGAAATGGGCTCTACCTCAAGAAGTATTACATGTAGGTGGGTCGCCTTGGGTGACTTCTTGTACATATGTATAGTTCGTATACATTTTTTTCTTTTTTAGTTTTTGTCTTTTTGGTCTTATGGAAGTGCCATTTTTTATTTCATCTATTTCACTGTGGTAGATTTCAAGTGAATTAGAGGTGTTCATTGGGTTTGCAGACGATGCTAGATGACACACTTGGAGGCTTGCTTCCATAGCTTGGGTGATTTTCACACCTCAGGGCCAATTGCTATCTTCAGGAGGTATCTATTTAGGTGATGCCACAAGCAATGTCATTGAATACAACGCAGTCTTAGAGTTGCCTCGTGATGCATTGTCACATGGTATCTCTCATCTGCAGGGCTACTGAGACACTCAACTAGTTGTGTCCCAGTTAAATGGGGCTTACTGCGTTTACGATCCTACTCTACACCGACGTTTCCTTAGAGTATGTCTCTTATAACGAAGATTTGATTACATTACATATATCCATGTTCCTAGGAGATTGAATCAAATCATAGATACTCTATCTAATCATATTGGCATATTAGATTTCCATATTGCACACATCTAATTAAAAGCACACACACACACATGTAAATACATTTGTAAAATAGATGTAGTCCATAAGACGTAAAAATATGTAAATATGAATTTATATAAAGAATATCAGAGTACATGGGTGGGTGTAAGAACCTCAAAAATATGTCCAGTAAGAGTCACAGGGCTTATGCCCTCAAAAATATACAAAACGTTCTCTCGGCACGTAAGTAGTCCAGCCTAGCTAAGGGCGGGGCCTGTTGGCCCTGCCATAGTGAACAACGACATTCAAAAAACGCCGAAAGAGTTGGACCCATGTCTGTGGCACCCCAACTACATGAGTTTGCATCGACGGTGGGAGATCCTTGATCTCCTCCATAGGGACTATACGAGTGAGCGTGTGAGGTTCCGCTCCATCCATCTCAATAATCTCTCAGCCTCTTAGGCTGGAGGCCCCCCTACTGTTGCTATTGGTTCGATGACTACGGTTGGTCCTACATCTGGTAGAGGATACCATCTAGTCCTTGATAAGTATGTTGGACGCACTCGTCCCACATCTGTACATAACATATACATAGTTTTCAGATACTCTGGTACACATAAAAATGATATATATAAAAAGAAATAAAAATAAAATAACTTTGAAAAACAAACATACCTAGCTCTCCTTGCTCCTCTCTAGGAAGTACAGGCATGTAAGTATATCTAGAAAAGTTGATCCCGAAATAGGGGTAGTCCTCTATAGCTATAATCTATCGATACCACTAGTCAAAAAAATTATCATTGAAGGCCTTGATGGTCCTCCCTCCCCCCTGTTGCGGAAACAACGTCGCCCATCTGCATACCACTGGAAGAGATGCCTCGTGCCCTCATATCATCTCTCGAGGACTGAGACTAGGTACCCTATCGAAGAAAAAGGAACATAAAACAACCCATGTACACGTAGGGCCGACCTCTTTAAAGGTCAGCACCCCCCCAAAAAACAAAAATAAATGCAAAAAAGGAAGAATGAAAGGAAGGAGGGGCTAGTTTGTACTTACTTTGTCCAAGTGAAAGTTTGTTTCATCTACTGAAGCTCCCAGAATCAACTCTTTTAGCAAAGGGGTGTTTTTGTCTTTCTTATCAATTCTCAAATTACAATGGTGATAATGAGTTGCCAGCTTCTATTTATAGACCTTTTGGCCCCTTTTTGTCATTTTTGGACCCTTTTGTCATTTTTTTTAGCTTGAAAATCGTTTAGTATGGTTCTTGAGTTTCTTCGGGGATGTTATGATACATGTTACTTTGGGTATTTGGAATTTTTTTGAGAGTTGGATCATTTTTAAAGGTCTTTTGGTAAAAACTCATTTTTCCAACTTTGTGCATGTATGATAGGATTCCACCTCCACCTGTTGGACCTTGTTGTATATTTCTCTTTACCATAGGATCAATCCCACCAAAATGCAACACAAAAACCGCACTCATTCTCTAGAAGTGTCGTAATTTATTGGTAGAGCCTACCTTCACATGGATGCCCTAGGTAGATCCTGGTTGCATTTTTAGTGTCCATGCCGTTGCTAATGATTATAAGCTCGAGAGTCCCTTTTAGTCTTTCTTAATTATGAGTTTGAGCCTCACTTGCATGATTATTTATCACTTTTTACATCACCCTCGGGACTCCCCAAACAACGGATATTCTTTTAAGCCATTTTTAGACCTTCTAAACATGAAAATATTGTCGAGCGATCTTGTTGGCCTTCACAATCGCCAAACTAAAATTCCAAGGCACGTCTGTGTTGGCAAATATTTAACAGACAATGCATGCTTGTATACTTGTCATTGATGGCAAGTACAACAGTGAAGATGACACAAGTATAGAAAGTAATAGATGGGCATTATGAGAAGATGTTGTAGAGAAGATTCGAGATTTGAATAAGCTCAGAAGAGATAGTGCAGAGGATTGTTGGCAGATCATCGATGGAAAGATCAGAGTAAGTAGAACAAAGTAAGCTCGGGAGGAGAAGAATTTATGATCATTGGATCCCTTTAAAAATTCTCGAAAGAAGGAGGACCATCAGATCTGTTAGTAGACAAGATGAAAGCGCAGATGAGGAGGACAGATCTCAAGCATCAGATCTGAGCGTCAGATTCAATAATCGTTGGATCATGAAGGACCTACAAGTTCATTAAAGTGAAAGGAGAAACGGGCTCACAAAATCCCAAAATAAGGAGGACCATCCATCTTCAGGTAGGACACATGGCAAAAGATCATCATGTCACTGACTGGAAAGTCAAAGGAACGGGGTTCCCTAACCTCTTGAATTCCCGATATGCGAAATCGCAAAACTATCTTAGCCATCAGTTCGAGGTTTGTTCTAGACCGTTGATCTAAGATCCATATCGGAGCTTCGCCTATCGTGACTTAGAGAGGTAAGAAACATAACCATTGAAATCGTGATATGGTAAATCATGATTTAATCCCAGTTGTTAGATCAAGGTGTGTTCTGGACCATTGATCCGAGCTCCATATCGGAGCTTCGCCTATCGTGACTTGGAGAGGTAAGAAACATAACCATCAAAATCGTGATATGCGAAATCACGATTTAATCTTAGTCGTCAGATCAAGGTGTGGTCTGGACCATTGATCTAAGCTTCATTTTGGAGTTTCACCTATCGCGACTTGGAGTGACAAGAACCTCTATCGAAGGAATCACGAGATGCAAATTCATGATGAGATCTAGACCATAGATTCATCGCGATCGTGGACCATTGATCTAAGCATCATTTCAGAGTTTCGCATATCGCAACTTGGAGTGACAAGAACCTCCATTGAAGGAATTGTGAGATGTGAATTCACGATGAGATTTGGGCCGTAGATTCATCGAGATAGTGTACCATTGATCTCAGCTCCATCTCGGGGTTTCGAGGATCGCAACTTGGAGAGTCGAGATGCCTCATCTCCAAACTCACGAAATGTGAATTCACAAAAAGAACTTTTTGCATAAGCTCTTGGTCATGGCCATGGTCATATAGAGGAAGGAACTAGTGCAGAAAATATTTGTATCGGAGCTTCGGAGATCATGACTTGAAGTGTCGAGACACTTGGCCACAGGAATGACGAAATGCCAAAACCTGATTTAAAGGCAAGTTTAATAAATTTCATCCAATAGTGCAAATAAACTTGAATATGATCAGAGGGCTAATGTTCTCTCTCACAGTTAATTCATCAGTTACGAATCAGTTAGCAAAACTAATTCATGATTCCTGATTGGTTGGCGTTTCAGTTGCTGAGACGGTTTTTCTTTTTCCTTAGAAGATTCGAAGGGTAACAACTGTGGGTGTGGTGTATAAAAGAAAAATATACAGACTGTACGTGGTTGGTCGTTTTTGACGAAAAAATGAATCAAATAGTAAGAAAGGGAAAATCACAGGATGCGTAGGGTGAGACTGAGAATATGCGTAGTGTAAGATAAAAATCAAAGAAGAGTAACAGATGAGGAAAATACTTGAAGTAGAGTAGAATGACAAAACAAGTTGAAGTAGAGAAGAATGACAGAACAAGATGAAGCAGAGTAGATTTGCAGAATAGACAAAGGTGTTGGCAAATATTTAATAGACAGTTAATAGACAGTGAATGCTTGTCATTGATGGAAATAGTGAAGATGACATGAGAACAACAAGTTTGTAATTGACAGGAAAATAGAAGATAAGTACAGAGAGGTGAATGATTGAAAGTAGTGAAAGATCGAAGGAAAAGAATGATCGAAGGCAGCGAATGATCGAAAGCAGCGCATGAGAGAAAGTTTGTGAAGAAGAATATTTGATCATTGAAGAGGGAGATAGATCTCAGTCATCAGATCCGAGCGTAGGGTCCGACCACCGTTGGATCGAAGAGAACCTGCACGGTCTTTAAACTGCAAGGAGAAGCGGGTGTAATCACAATATGAAAATTCACAATTTAATAGCAGCCGCTGAATAGTAGATCAGATCTGGACTGTTGATTTAACTTCTTATCGGAGTTTTAGGGATCGTGAACTCAAGAGGCAAAGAACTCAATGCATCAAGAATGCCGATTTCGCGATATGCGAAATCACGATTGAATCTGGACCGTCATATCAAGAAATAACCTGGACCGTTGATCACAGCCCATATCAAAGTTTCGTGAATCACAATTTGAAACAAATGCAACAAGAACCCCAATTTCGCGATATGCAATATCACGATCCAATCGCAGCCATCAAGACAAGATCCGATCTGGACCGTTGATCTAATCCCTTATCGGAGTGTCATGAATTGCGATATGGAGAGGCAGAAGAAACTATGCAACATTTACGAAATTGTGATAGGCGAAATCGCGATGTAACAATGACCATCAGATCAAGAAGTGATCTGGACCATTGATTTGACTTATTTACTGAATGTCGAGAAACGAGAATTCAAGTTGATGAAAACACCGATCGTCTAGAGTGTCGAAATCGCGATGAATAGTATCTCGACTTAACATGAACCGTCAGATCTAGATATAATCTGGATTGTTGATCTGATTTCATTATGGAATTTTGCAGATTGGGATTTGGAGGTGACAGGAACATTGAACATAAGGACTTACAAATTCGCGATATGCGAAATCACGAAAGCGCCTTTCACATAAAGCCTTGGTCACATCCCTTGGTCACGAGAAGAGAAGGAGTCAATCCAGATATGCTCCATTTCGGAGTTTCGAAGATTGCGACATGTAGTGTCAAGACACTTGGGCACAGGAATGATGAAATGTCGAAATCTGTTTTAAAAAGGCAAGAATAATAAAGGTCATCCAATTGTGTGGATAAATCTTGAATGTAATCAGAGGGTTACTGTTCTTTCTCACAGATTAACATTTCAATTACAAATACGTTAGTGAAACAGACTCATGATTGAAAATTAGTTGTCGATCAGCCGGTGTTTCGGTTGGTTGGACAATTGTCGTCATTTTGCCCAAGGGGTTGGGAAGTTGAAACGTCGTGCTCGTGTGTATAAAATAAGATGAAACAGACTGTGTGAGTTTGGTTGTTCTGGACAGGAAAGGAATGAAACAGTAAGAAAGAATACAAAAGAGGATGCATGGTAGGAAAGGAAGAATATGTGCAGAGTGAAATGGAACGCAGAGCAGAATAGCAGAGTAAGAGAAAACGTAGAGCAGAATAATAGAATGAGTTGAAGAAGAGAAGAATGAGAGTACGAGTTGATGCAGAGTAGACCTGCCGAACAGACAAAGGAAGAGAATATTTGCATAACATTTTGTGGAAGATCAGACTTAGAGAATAGAGAAAGGAAGGTAAGAATTGATTTATCTAAGTAATTGTCTGTGTATTCATTATTTGATATTCAAGGGTGGTTGGGAGGTGCTCGAGAGGATTGTTGTCCTTAGAGGTTCAAGTGGGAGCTTGAACACAAGAAGTTGTAGCTTCCATCTGGTTGAAGCCAGAGAAACCAGGGTGGTAGGGAGGTGCAAGGGAGAACTAGTGTTCTCTGTTATGCAGGTTGGAGCCTGTGTAACTGGAAGTTGGTGCTTCCATCCAGTTGATGCTGGAACATTCAAGAAGTTGGTGCTTCCATCCAGTCGGTGCTGGAATATTCAGGGAGTTGGTGCTTCCTTCTAGTGGGTGCTAGAGAAACCAGAGAGTTGGTGCTCTCAAACAAGTTGCAGCTTGTAAAATAGAGGTAGTAGCCTCACATTGAGTTGGTGCTCAATTGTAAATGATGTACAAAACTGAAAAAGACTGCCTATCATTTCAAAGAAGAAGAGGTTTTCTCCCTTTATGGGTTTCCTCGTGAAAATCTGTCTCTGTGTGTACTTTATGTGTGACTGATGGTCTTTAATTTTACTATCCATATGCTATATATTGTTGATGATCACTTGAAGGAAGATTAAAAATATTTAAAAGGTATAAAATTGTTTAAGCTCATAAACAACTGATTCACCCCCCCCTCTCAGTTGTTTTAGTATTTACAACAATTGGTATCAGAGTAGGTTCCTTTTATTTAAAGGTAGATCTGTAAGCTTAAACATGACAAGTCATGAAAGGACTTCAGCCTTTAATCCCCCTCTGTTTGATGGAACAAATTTTTCCTTCTGGAAGATTAGAATGAGAACATACTTAATGGCCTTGGGTGCTGATGTTTGGGATGTAGTAGAGACTGGATATACAAAGCCCGTTGTGCTAGCCAACAAGGATGATAAGTTAGAGTTTAG
>ML788892.1:807561-822466 GCA_009831015.1 Picea engelmannii
TCCCCTCAGGTCTAGGAACAACTTCCCAGACATCGTTCTTCATGATGGAATTGTACTCTTCCATCATGGCATCTCTCCATACCTATCTACTAGTGGCCTCCTCAAAAGTGGAAGGCTCAGACTCCCAAATACTGCTCACCATCGCGATGTAGCTACAAAACCTCTCGGGAGGTTTACTCTCCCTCACTGCCTGCTTGGGATTCCCCACTGAAACCTGTGCATCACTCAAAATGTCCTGAAGCCACTTGGGCTTCCTCCTCTCTGAAGTAGTGTCCAGTGGAGGGGACTCTCCCTACTCAACCCCATCTTCTAAAGACAATGATCCTGTAGTAGACCCTGAAGTACCTGATCCTGAAACCTGTGGATCGGTAGCCTGCAAACCTGAACTCTGTGACCCTGTCACCGAAATTGGTGGCCCCGAAATCTGTGTCATTGTAGTCTGCTGTAGGCTCACCTAAATCTGAGATGAATACTTCTCACCTATCTCTGTCCCTTTAGACTTCCTAAAGGCTCCGTCCTCCTCAAATATGACATCCCTCCTCAAGACAGTCTTCCTCAAGGAAGGAAGGTAAATACGGAAAGCCTTTGAAGTCTCACTGTACCCAACAAAGATCCCTCTCTCTGCCATGGGCTCTAGCTTTGTCCTCTTCTCAAAAGGGACATATGAATATGTGATGCACCCAAAATTCTGAAAGTGCCCCACCTCAGGCTTCTTCCTAGAGAAAGCCTCCTCAGGAGTCATGCTCCCCACAGCCTTGTGAGGACTCCTGTTCTGCAAATAAACTGCAGTGTAGCATGCCTCAGCCCATAGAAATAGTGGTAGCCCCTGATCATGTAGCATGGCTCTCGCAGCCCCAACAATGGCCCTGTTCTTCCTCTCAGCAACCCCATTCTCCTGCGGTTTGTAAGAAATCCATAAACTCCTTGGAGGTATACTCACCCCCATTGTCTGATCTCAGGACTCTAATTTTCTTCCCTATCTGATTCTCCACAAGAGCTTTGAACTCTTGGAACTGACTAAAGACCTATCCTTTGGTCTTCATGAAGAAAATCCAGGACTTCCGAGAGAAGTCATCAATGAATACAACATAGTATAGGGATCCAGTCAACGATGTCGAAGACATCGGACCACATACATATGAATGTATAAGATCAAGTATCCCTGTCGCTCTACTGTCACTACTCGGAAAAGCAGTCTTGGTGTACTTTTCCAAGGTACACCCCTTGCACAACTCATGGTGCTATGAACTGAAATCTGGAACTCCCGTCACCAACTCCCTCAGAACTCGCAAAGCCCCATGGTGCAAGTGTGCCATCCTCCTGTGTCGTATCTCACATAGCTCACTGATGTTGCTGGTAGAATTAATCAATGCTCGCACTGGTTGGAACAAGAACTTATACAACCTCACATGTCTAGTACCAATCACTTTGGCTGAAGTGATGCTAGACCCTATGGGGAAAAGAAGCACCTGCCCATCACAGAACAAGACCTCATAGCCCTTCTCCTTAATAGTAGAAACTGACACTAAGTTCTTCTTCAAGCCCGGAACATAAAGAACCTCTGTCAAAATCATGGGAGGCAAAGACTCCCTCCGAAATGATACGGTCCCACAACCAGCCACCTTGACCTCCTGGTCATTTCCAAGCACTACCTCTGCATCTCCACACTGAGTAAGATCCATCAAGTGCTCACGAACTTCTGTCATATGGAGAGAGGCACCACTGTCAATATACCAAGTATCTGGAGTAGTGGTCCTCGAGGAAAGACACACAATCAAGGAAAATTCCTTGTCAAACTTGGTGGAAAACTCATCTACCTCTGCTGAAGATGTTGTTTGTCTCAACCTTGGCATCTCACAAAAGGTCCCTTCTCTTGGCATATCATGAAGATTTTCTTGATCTTGGCATCTCACCAATGATCCTCTCCTTGGTCTCTCACCAAGTGACTTCCTCTCAAAGTGATTGTTGTCCCAACTTTCTGTCTGCTAAAATGTTTGCCTCTCTTCAACTCAGCTCTGATACCATGTTAATTTTTTTTCAAAATCCCAACCCAGTTTCAGTCTCGCTGATTTTTCAGTCAAATTTAAATGCCAAACTCAGTTTCAACACTGTTTCATCATATGTTACAGCCCTGTGTTTCAGCATATACTCACAGCGGTGTTTCAGCATATGACTCAGCACTGTGTTTCAGCATCTGTTACAGCACTGTGTTTCAGCATCTGTTACAACACTATGTTTCAGCATCTGTTACAGCACTGTGTTTCAACATCTGTTACAACACTGTGTTTCAACATCTGTTACAGCACTGTGTTTCATCATCTGCTGCAACACTGTGTTTCAACATCTGTTATAGCACTGTGTTTCAACATCTGCTCACAACGGTGTTTCAGCATATGACTCAGCACTGTGTTTCAGCATATACTCACAGTGGTGTTTTAGCATATGACTCAGCACTGCGTTTCATCATATAAAAGAAAACTTAACTAAAACTAAATTTCAGAACTGAAACATAAGGATTCTGAACATCGTTTTCAACGCGGAAATAAAATATCAGCAATATGCAAAACTCAGAAAATATAGACACAAATATTTTCGGTCTAACTTCGACCCTGGAAAAACCCACAAGGGGAAAACCAGTGAGAGAGGGATTTGTATTATTTATGAGCTTCTGAGAAATTCTTTTACAACATATTCATCTTCATATATTTACACAAACTTATCTGGACATTCCTGTAGCTTTGCTCCTCAATTTCTGAACCAGAAATTCGTACAACTGTACGGAAATTAATGTTGTATGGACTGTCACAAAATTTGTGCCAAAACTCTACTAAGACTGTACGGACTGTACGGAAATACACTCAGAAATATATTACAACAGTTACCTCAATTTCTGTGTCAACAAATGTTGTATGGAAACCTTGGAATGCATGCCAATACTCTCAGAAATTGCAGCTGTTGTCCTCCTCAATTTATGTGCACATTACATGCTGTATGACCTCCACAAATCTGTACGGTACGACCTATTCTTCCTTGTTGTCTAAAATCCATACTTCTCTTTGCTTTGGGATGCATTCTCCCCTTCAGCAAATGCTATCTCTTTTCTCAGCTCGACCTCTCTCTTGCTCTCTCTTGTTCTCTCAACAAGAATGCTGCAACTTTCTTGTTCTTGGCATCTCACCAAGAACCTCTTGGCATCTCACCAAGAATATCTTGCTCTCTCAACAAGACTGTTGCTGCTTCTTCTTCTCTTGCTCTTGGCATCTCACCAAGAGCCTCTTGGCCTCTCACCAAGATTTCTTCAACTTCTTACCCAAGAATGGGTGTGCCCACTTGCCTTAATCAACCTCATGAGGGAAGGTGAGGAGTTTTCTAATCTAATGGTTGAGATTAGATCATATGGGTGGCTGAGATTTGGTCTCTCTTCACTCACCCTCACTTTAATCATAAAGTTATCTTTTAATTTGAATCTCACAAATTAATTTGACTAAGACCCACATTCGACAATTTCTCCCCTTAGGCGCCTAGGGAAGAGAAACACTTGCCCTGGTACTTCATTTTAATTAAAAATTTAACAGTTGATGAAGGTATCTTCTTGGGTTATGCTACAAATAGTAAAGGATACAGATGCTACAATAAGTGACTGCAAAAACTAGTGGATTGTATAGATATAAAAGTTGATGAAGAAATCCAAGTAAAAAATGTAAGCAGTGTTGAATCAAGAACGGAAGATACAGTTGAAGATGAAGATGAACAGGTCCAAGGATTAGAAAGAGAAGAATCTGGATCAGATGAAGATATGAACATTCAAACTGATACAAGTCAACAAAAAGAAGAAAAATCTCCTCTCAGAATTATCAGAAAGAATCATCCTGAAAACCAGATAATTGGGGATATAAATGAAGGAGTTCAGACAAGAAGGAAACTGATTAAGGACTCAAAACAATCTCATGTTGCCTTTTTATCTATGACTGAACCTACAAATTTTGAGGAATCTAGTTAGGAAGAAGATTGTATTAGAGCAATGAATGAAGAGCTGGATCAGATTGAGAAGAAAAATACTTGGGAGCTTGTCCCTAGACCTAAAAATAAGAATGTAATAGGTTCTAAATGGGTGTTCAAGAATAAAATGAATGAAAAAGGACAAGTTGTTAGAAATAAATCCAGATTGGTCTGCAAAGGATATTCACAAGTTGAAGGTCAGGATTTTGATGAAACTTTTGCACCTGTGGCAAGATTGGAAGCTATCAGAATGTTTCTTGCTTATTCTTGTCATAAGAATTTCAAAGTTTATCAGATGGATGTTAAGTCATCATTTCTTAATGGAGATCTAGAGGAAGAAGTATATATGGAGCAACCTAAAGGATTCTCATTGATAGACAACCCTAATTATGTTTGTAAGCTGAAGAAGGCCTTATATGGACTAAAAAAAGCACCACGAGCTTGGTACTCTAGACTGGACAAATTTCTACAAGAAAAAGGGTTCAAGAAAGGTACTATTGACAGTAACCTTTACATTAAATCTAAAGGTGATAATTTACTAGTTGTTTTGGTTTATGTAGATGATATTATTTTTTGTTGTACTAATGAATCATCTATCCAGTGGTTTGCCAATTCTATGCAAACAAAATTTGAAATGTCCATGATAGGAGAACTGTCATATTTTCTTGGCTTACAAGTAAAACAAAGCTCTGCAGGAATTTTTATCTCTCAAGAAAAATATTTGAAAGAGATATTGAAGAAATTTTAGATGGAAGATTTCTCTACAGTCAGCACACCTATGGTGGTTGGTTGCAAGCTAAGCAAAGATGATATCTCACCTAATGTTGATCAAAGGACATATCGTTCAATGATAGGCAGTCTTCTGTACATCACAACATCTCGTCCTGATATAATGCAAGTTGTTGGAATGGTAGTTCGTTTTCAGTATGCTCCTAAATAAAGTCACTTGGTAGCTATTAAAAGAATATTCAAATATATGAAGGGAACAATGACATATGGACTGTGGTACCCTATAAATCAGAATTTCCAGTTAATTTCTTATTCATATGTCGACTGGGCAAACTGTGTTGATGAGAGAAAAAGCACCAGTGGAGGAGCATTTTTTCTGGGTGACTCAATAGTTGCATGGCTTAGTAAGAAGAAAGGATCTATTTCTTTATCTACTATAGAGGAAGAATACATTGCTGCTGCTACTTGCTGTACACAAATTTTATGGATGATACAAAATCTTGCAGATCTGAAGGTAACTTACATTGATCCTATTCCAATTCATTGTGATAACACAAGTGCCATTAGTGTCTCCAAGAATCTTGTTCTTCATTCCAGGACTAAGCATATTCCAATCAAGTATCATTTTCTCTGAGAACAAGTTACAAACAGAATTGTTCAGCTTAATTATATTCCTTCCAAAGAACAGATTGTGTATGTCTTTACTAAACCATTAGCAGTGACCCCTTTTGGATACCTTTTTCAAAAGTTGGGGGTTATAATCTCAAGTGCCTAATCTGTTCACTTGGTTAGGGGGAGTACTTATTGAATATCTGGTGTATTCCCAACATGCTTATAGTTGACAGGGGGAGTATGTTTTTGCAACAGATCAAGGAAAGAATGTTTCTTATTTGACATTGATGTCAAAGGGGGCGAAAAGAGCGGGAGAGAAGATATGAATACATGTGGGTACTTGGAATATCTAAATTGTGTTGCCATCAATGCCAAAGGGGGAGATTGTTGGCAAATATTTAACAGACAGTTAATAGACAACGAATGCTTATCATTGATGGCAACAGTGAAGATGACATGAGAACAACAAGTTTGTAATTGACAGGAAAACAAAATATAAGTACAGAGAGGTGAATGATCGAAAGCAGTGAAAGATCAAAGGTAGCGAATGATCGAAGGAAGCGAATGATCGAAGGAAGCGAATGATCAAAAGAAATGCATGAGCGAAAGTTTGTGAAGAAGAATCTTTGATCATTGAAGAGGGAGATAGATCTCAGTCGTCAGATCCGAGCGTAGGGTCCAACCACCGTTGGATCGAAGAGAACCTGCACGGTCTTTAAACTGCAAGGAGAAGCAGGTGTAATCACAATATGCAAATTTGCGATTTAATTGCAGCTGTTGAATAGTAGATCAGATCTGGACCGTTGATTTAACTTCTTATCGAAGTTTCACGGATCGCAAAATCAAGAGGTAAATAACTCAATGCATCAAGAATGTCGATTTCGCGATATGCGAAATCGCGATTGAATCTGGATCGTCAGATCAAGAAATAACCTGGACCGTTGATCACAGCCCGTATCGGAGTTCCGTGAATCGTGATTTGAAACAAATGCAACAAGAACCCCGATTTCGCGATATGCGATATCGCGATCCAATCGCAGCCGTCAAGACAAGATCTGATCTGGACCATTGATCTAATCCCTTATCGGAGTTTCGTGAATCACGATATGGAGAGGCAGAAGAAACTATGAAACATTTACGAAATTGCGATAGGTGAAATCACGATGTAACAATGACCATCAGATCAAGAAGTGATCTGGACCATTGATTCGACTTCTTTACTGAATGTTGAGAATCAGGAATTCAAGTTGATGAAAACACCGATCGTCCAGAGTGTTGAAATCATGATGAATAATACCCCGACTTAACATGAACCATCAGATCTAGATATAATCTGGATCGTTGATCTGATTTCATTATGGAATTTCGCAGATCGAGATTTGGAGGTGACAGGAACATTGAACATAAGGACTTACAAATTTGCGATATGCGAAATCATGAAAGCACCCTTCACATAAAGCCTTGGTCACGACCCTTGGTCATGAGAAGAGAAGGAGTCAGTCCAGATAAGCTCCATTTCGAAGTTTCGGAGATCGCGACATGCAGTGTCGAGACACTTGGGCACAGGAATGCTGAAATGTCGAAATCCATTTTAAAAAGGCAAGAATAATAAAGGTCATCCAACGGTGTGGATAAAACTTGAATGTAATCGGAGGGTTACTGTTCTTTCTCACAGATTAACTTTTCGGTTACAAATCCGCTAGTGAAACAGACTCATGATTGAAAATTAGTTGTCGATGAGTTGGCATTTCGGTTGGCTAGACAGTTGTCGTCATTTTGCCCAAGGAGTTGGGAAGTTGAAACGTCATGCTCATGTGTATAAAAGAATATGAAACAGACTGTGTGAGGTTGGATGTTCTGGACAGGAAAAGAATGAAACAGTAAGAAAGAATATAGAAGAGGATGCGTGGTAGGAAAGGAAGAATATGTGCAGAGTGAAATGGAATGCAGAGCATAATAGCAGAGCAAGATAAAACGCAGAGCAGAATAACAGAATGAGTTGAAGAAGAGAAGAATGAGAGTAAAAGTTGATGCAGAGTAGACCTTCTGAACAGACAGAGGAAGAGAAGATTTGCAGAACAGTTTGTGGAAGATCAGACTTACAGAACAGAGAAAGGAAGGTAAGAATTGATTTATTTGAGTAATTGTCTGTGTATTCATTATTTGATATTCAAGGGTGGTTGGGAGGTGCTCGAGAGGACTGTTGTCCTCAGAGGTTCAAGTGGGAGATTGAACATAGGAAGTTGTAGCTTCCATCTGGTTGAAGCCGGAGAAACCAGGGTGGCAGGGAGGTGCAAGGGAGAACTAGTATTCTCTGTTATGCAAGTTGGACCCTGTGTAACTGGAAGTTGGTGCTTCCATCTAGTTGATGCTGGAACATTCAAGAATTTGGTGCTTCCATCCAGTTGGTGCTGGAATATTCAGGGAGTTGGTGCTTCCTTCTAGTGGGTGCTAGAGAAACCGGAGAGTTGGTGCTCTCAAACAAGTTGCAGCTTGTAAAATAGAGGTAGTAGCCTCACATTGAGTTGGTGCTCAATTGTAAATGATGTACAAAAATGAAAAAGACTGCCTATCATTTCGAAGAAGAAGAGGTTTTCTGCCTTTATGGGTTTCCTCGTGAAAATATGTCTCTGTGTGTAATTTATGTGTGACTGATGGTCTTTACTTTTACTGTCCATATGCTGTATATTGTTGATGATCACTTGAAGGAAGATTAAAAATATTTAAAAGGTATAAAATTGTTTAAGCTCATAAACAACTGATTCACCCCCCCCTCTCAGTTGTTTTAGTATTTACAACAAAAGGAAGAGAAGAATTGCATAATAGTAAGAAGAAGACCAGATTTATAGAACAGAGAAGAAGTGGTAAGAATCGATTTATTTGTGTAGTTGGTTGTTTAATTATTCATTTATATTCCAGGGTGGTTGGGAGGTGCTAGGAAGGACTGTTGTCCTCAGAGGTTCAAGTGGGAGATTGAACAAAGGGAGTTGTAGCTTCCATCTGGTTGTAGCCAGAGAAAACAAGGTGGCAGGGTGGTGCAAGGGAGAACAAGTGTTCTCTGTTATACAAGTTGGAGCCTATGTAACTTGAAGTTGGTGCTTCCATCCAGTTGGTGCTGGAACATTAAAGGAGTTGGTGCTTCCTTCTAGTGGATGCTAGAAAAACCAGAGAGTTGGTGCTCTCAAACAAGTTGCAGCTTGTAAAACAGAGGTAGCAGCCTCACATTGAGTTGGTGCTCAATTATAGATGATGAACAAAACTTAAAAGGCTGCCTATTATTTCAAAGAAGAAGAGGTTTTCTCCCTTTAAGGGTTTCCTCATGAAAACCTATCTCTGTGTATACCTTATGTGTGACTGATGCTCATTAATTTTATTGTACATATGCTATATAATGTTGATGATCACTTGAAGAAAGATTAAGAATGTATTAATAGAATTAAAATTGTTTAAGCACAATAACAAATGATTCACCCCCCCCCCCTCTCAGTTGTCTTAATAATTTCAGCAGTCTGTCCGATGGTAGTTTACCCATTTTTTGGTCTGGATGGTCATTTGTACGAACAAAGTTATACTCTAGGACCCTTAGTTTTCTAGAAGAGTATTCTCAGGTATAATTTTAACCTTTTTTCGAGCCCGAGGGACTAAATTTATGAAAAAGGAACCCCCATGGAGTCCATAGTTAAGCTCTTTTCAGACTCCCTAAAATTGAAAAGATTGCGAGTGACCTTGTTTCTTCACACTCGTTAAATTGGTCAACAAGAACATCCCTATCGGAGTCCATAGTTAAGATTTTTTCAGACTCCTGAAATATGAAAAAATTGTCGAGTGATATAGTCTTTGTCATACTCATTAAAATGGTTTTGAATATATGTCTCTTCGATGTTAGTTTACCCCTTTTACGAGCCGACTAGCCTACCTTTGAAAAAGGTACTCTAGTGGAGTATACTTTTATGCTTTTTCATACTCTATAAAAATGAAAAACCATTGAGCTTACCTTCTCTGGGCTCGTTAAAATTACATCGAAGGAATTTATCATTGTGTCTTATTAATCGCATTTGCATCCCTGCATCTTTGGCCTAATTCCAGCTACATGTTACTCTCAATTGAACCATCTGAAGCATGCCTTATACACAAGCCTTGTATCACTTTTCCTCTACGTCTTTACACCTTGAACCATGGAGGATTTTTCCCGAGTGTCCTTTTCCTACATATGTCCCCTTGCTCTGAGCATCAGTGTTTTCCTTGTGTTTGAAACTAGTATGTCTGCGACACTTGTTCCTCCTTTATAACGTAGCATTCTTTTATTCTTTTTCAAGATTTCCAAAATTATTGAAAAAGACAAAAAAATCAAATATACCCCAAAAAGAGGAAGGGAAAAGTATTTTATTTTTGTTGACAAAACAATGAGTCTCCCTTGAACAAAGCACATCCTTTTGTTTGTTCGTAAATCCCTAGGATTCAATATGACCTTAGGAAGTTGTTCTCTCTACATAGAGTTGTGTCCTCCTCCGTTTGGTTACCCTTCCAAACATATGGATAGTTTGCATTTCCTCATGCATCCTGAACTTATGTCAATGCCATGCTACCTGAGTCTCATATTTTTTCGTGCTTTTGTACAAGGGAATTTTTACTAAAAATAGAGTCGGTCCTTCTACAGTTTGTCTCTTGTCCTCATGCCGAGCCACCCCAAAAGTCCAATCAATTCCTTTCTCAAAATCAATGAAGTTCTCCACTTGATCACCAATATCCTCTTGTTTGTTCCCAATGATATGTCGAATACCTATGGGTAGTGACATCGTACACTAACATTACGCTCCTACCCAAGTTTTGAAGATTTTGAATTTTTTTCTCGAGATTTGAAGACCTCATCTCCAGCCATCAGGAATCATTGGATTCTTGAATATGGATACTATACATGTATATATTTTGATTTTCAGATCTAGATCCACTGTGTGCTTCTCATGGATACAATTTATATAGTTATATGACATGGATCTACAGTGTATTTGATTGGCATCCATGATTTTATTTCATCCCAAGCATGGGTATGCCCGACTCAGTGAGAAAAATTGTTATTTTGTAGATGGAACTTCCTAAACTTTGATCCATTGGCTCACTCGCTTCATACATTGGTGAATATTTGTAATTTATTTCAGCCATTAGATGCTCTTCTAACCTCACACATTAGGGGGCATCTGTTATAACCCTAAACTACACCAAACATGCATACCTGGCATCAAGCCATCTTACTTGCTATATTTTCCAAGCCATCACTAAACAACTGTTCTAAAAACCATTGTTTTGAAGGTGTACACGCCCTACACCACTACTGCCCATGTACACACACTTTCTCCATCACTAGAACTCACGTACACCTAAAAAAAATCGTGAAAAATGAAAATTGTAAAGGGATACGGGTTTTCGGGCCTTTACTTAATGAGTTGACCACCCATATCCAATCACCCCAACCGCTACTATATCTTTTGTCCTATAAAAGAAGGTTTTGGGGCCCCATTCCAAAAAGAAGCGCAAGAGCATAGAAATACTGCCCATATCAATATTCTCCCTTTGCCCCAATATTTTGCAACCACATTGTGAGTTTGAGCCATAATTCCTTCTTCCTCCTTTGCAAACCCTTTCCATTTACCTAGAGAGAACTGAAGAGGAGAAGAATACGTAGAAGCAGTTGGTGCATGGTGAAGAGGAGCCCAGGATCGAGTTCTAGGAGCAGTGTCAATATCATGTTGTAAACGACTTTTGTGAGATTAATATAAAGATGTAATTTTTTCGTCCCGCCAAATGATGTCTTCAATCTTCGTGATTTTGTTTACATGTCTTGGTTATGATGTCTAACCCACTAATCCATATATAGAATGCATTCTTGTAGTTTCTTGTTTGTCTTTTGGTGAATGCAAGTCAACCTTGGGAGGAGACTTGCAGTCGGGAAACAACCAAGCGTAAAGGGATCAACACCGAACGTGGAGTTTAAGGTATGCCTACCGGATCCCTATACTTTGTCTTTTATGTATGATTGTGGGGTAATGTCGAGATAGTTGATAAAAAGTAGGAGAATTTAGATGGTTAGGTCTCTCTGCAATTTAGAACCCTGGTGTAGTTTGTAGAGGGGTTTTCCCGATATAGAAGTGTTTTGTCATCCACTATTTCAATCACTTCAAAGTCTTCTTTAGTGCGCACTCCATCTACGTCTATTATCGCTCCTTTTAGTCTATCGATTGGTAGGGATATATGTTTGTTTTCTAGTTTTAGTTGAACAGGTGAATATCCTAATGTGGGCTCTCCTATGCATTTCCATGTCTTCTTTGGTAATACATTCACTTCATATCCTAGATCTAGTAAGATATCTCCCATGTTGAAATATATGATATTGGTATTTAGTCTGAATTCTCTACTTGTTCTTCTCCTTGTATGCAGGTTATTGACTGTCTTTTGTTCTAGTTTTCCTTCTGTCTCTATACTACATATTTATAATATGTTTTGAAATATTTTAACAGATGATGGGTCATTCACTACTTTTATGCATGATTGAAAAAAGCCTTTGATTGTACTTACTTTTCCTAGGGGTTTCATTTCATTGGTATGATCCACTAATGAAGGCATATAATACTCTAATGCTTCCTTGCTTTGCTACATAGTTGAAGTCGAAACCATGTATTCCTTATGAAATTCTTGTCTTTCTTGCTTAAATATATCCTTCTCATTCTGCACGTCGAACTGCTTCCTTGGTTAAGTGTTATTGTTCACCCACTAGTGTTGTCCTGACTCTTGTCACACTGAATCATTTCCTGTTTTAGCTCCTCCAAGGGTAACTATGTTTATGTTTCATACTTCATCTCTCGCTTCGACTGAAATCCACTGAACATTCTGGTTGTTTTGGTTCCTCTTTTCTTGAATCTTTACTAATTGTGTCGAGCATTCTTTTGTATCTTGGTCCGATTCATGACAACACATACAAGTTGTTGGTGGAAGTGGACATTATCATGCATAATGTCCCAGTTGTTCAAAATTGTGACATACCACTAGTCCTCTACCTTGTCCTCCACCTCTGTAGCCTGCTAGATTTTCTCTCGATGCGTTGTACTGAGGTTCCTGATTGTACTACACGATATTGTATTGAGGTTGCGTTGTGTTGTACTGTAGTTGTGTGGTATTATATGGTTGTTGCACAATATTATAATACTATTGCACAGTGTTGTATGGAGCTTGAACTTGATTAAACTGTGGTGCGGCTTGCCCAATCATCATTTCTGCCTGCACTCTATATGCATGTGATGTCCTTTCTCTCATCAACTCCATAGTTCTACAATCTGTGTCATCATGGACCACTGACTTGCAAAAGTTGAAATATGAACTCTTTGGGACTATCTGATATTTCTGTATCATTAGGTAGTGATACGGATTGTGGCCTAGTTTCTTACAAACTTCACACCATAGTCCTCCTATTGGTAACATATTTGGCATTTGTGTTGCCATATATTGTGAGAATGTTGGACATTCGTTCTTGTGATGTCCTTCCATCCTACATGTAGTGCACCAAACAACTTCTCATTTTTCCTTGCCCTTATTATGGTTTAGATGAAATGTTAAGTTCTTCAAATCCTCCTTTGGTTCCTTGATGGCTAGGTCCGTCTGCTAATACTGGTTTTCTTCTAGTTGTAGGGATGCTTGCAGAGCCTCTGCCCGCATCTAAAAATTTTGTTTTCACAATGGGTATTTTAAGTGTGGTAGTAGTGAATTGACGAAAATGTGCCTATGTTGCATATCAGTCATGAGATATTTCAACTTTCCCTTCAATCGCTTGAATCCTTGGTGAATATCCCATATAGATTTTCCCATTTTCTGTCTAATTTTGATCATCTCGTTCATGTACTAATCCTATGAACTTGGATTCTGGAAATCATTAATCAAATACTTCTTAATGTCTGTCAGTGTCCTTATCTTCCTAGTTTCATTTTTTGCATCTAGACTCATGTACCAGTCTAGTGCGCGGTCTCTTAGTGTAATAGCTAACTGCGCAAGTTTAGTATCTTCATCAGTGATATGTTTTTATTCCCAAATCTTTGTACAAATGAACAAGTGTTTCCCAGGGTCCTCTGCTTCTTCTCCTCAAAATTTTGGTAACCTGATGGTGGGATTGTGTCCTACCATTCTGAATGCTAAACTACTACCTCCGCGCGGTGTAGATACTTTACTAGTGTTGCCTAAACTGGCTCCTCTAGTTGTTGTTCCTTGTGTGGATGCAATTCCTGCTGTCTTTCTTGCGAACCTTAGTTGTCTAAACGATGGTGTTCTCTTTGGTGTATTGGTCACACATGGATTTATGGGTTCCATAATAACATTAATATGGATAGGATTGATGCCTTCTCTTCTTGTTCTTGGAACTATCACCTTCAGCTCATATGTTGCATGCAGGATTTACTCAATCTACTCCACAACCCAGAGATCCTCTACCTCTTCCTCATCACTCGCCAAGACTTCCCTCGTGGCTACGACTCTCTTCCTTGTATTCACCTTGTATTGGTAGGGTACTCCGCTACGCGTCTTTCTAGCTGTCGCCATGATCCTCTTGATCTAGTCATCATTCATCATGATTGGGTCAAAGGGTTCCTACTTATTTCCCTTATCCTTTCCTCCTTCCATTTCTCCTCTTTCTGTCAGTGCTTGCCCCCTTCCCCCATGCACCCAGGGGAGTTTAGTTGTCTAACTCCATTGTCATTAAACCTTTTTTATATAACAATATCTTAATAGAAGTATATAGAGATCTAATGTACCTTCCTTGAGGTCCACTTAGAAACTCTTTCTCCATCATGCTATACGAATTCACTGTATATACTCCAGATTCTATTATAAAGCCTGCCACAATACTGTCGAGCCAAAAATCGACTACGTGGGTGAACTTGTTGTTCACTTTCTGTAACTGCTCAATCTGTACTAGGGTCCACTCTAACTATTAGATCTAGTTCATTGCATGGTTATCCTTCAACCTAAGTATCCACTACTGCAATAAATGTGGAAAATTACACAAAAAGACTTCATGGAAATCAATAAACACATATTTCTCAAGATATTTGTGGGGTGTTATTCTAGGGTTTTTTTTTCTTTATATGTGTTATCACTGAAATTTCATCCACACAGGGCAACAAGAACTCCGCATCGTCAACACAGAAAAAATAGTCATTCATGGCACAAGGTTAATTCCACAGCACAACAAAAGGGGTCAAAACTATACAAAATGGCCAAAAAATTACAAGGCGCTTTGCACCCACTGGGTGCGCGCACGCGCGTGCGTAACATCTTCGTACCTGGAGCGCATATGCGCGGCTGTGGGGTAAAAAACCCGCGCGCCTGCCAAACAGTGGATTTATGAAACTGGTCGGCCTCCCAACCACTAATGGATCGGCTCCCAAGTCAATTTGACACCAAATTCGAGCTCAATCTGCGTGGGGAGGCTGGTCAAAGACCTAATTGTGCCCTAAAGAGCCCCTTTTCACATTCAAAAGAGGTTGCATAGTAACCCAATGATTGGCTATAAAAATCCATGAATGAC
>ML788892.1:839165-849183 GCA_009831015.1 Picea engelmannii
GAAGTAGAAACTCATATTCAATTTACCCTACACACCAACACATTCACAACTACACTTGTACTAGTTCCTCTTACAATGGATCATCCATGAATCCATATTATCATTTTCCTAGCCACAGATTGCTAATAGCTTCAATTCCTACAATTATAGTACCCCAACCTCCCATTAATTTTTTTCAATCCACACCTCTTCTTTAAGGATTGGTGTATGCTAAATAAATATACTCAACCCCCTAATCAGAATACCAATAAAAAAAAAGAAGAAAAATGGGAAGGGAAAACAAAATGACCAATTCCAAAACCAAAACTAGAATTAGTTGGGTCATCCACAGGAAAGAATGCTTGCATGTTTGCAAGTGTTGTTGGTGATGTTGTTGCATATGGAAGGAAGCAAAAAAAAGATGAAGTGTTGGTTATAAGTCTAATAAAATAATCATGAAATCTTCTACTTTCATCATCCATCCAAGTAGCATCAAATTTATTAACTACATTCATGCAGGTGTGATTTTTTATTACTCTTATTGCATAATTGTTGAAGTAAATTCAGGTAAGAATTCCCCCCCCGTTGAATTTTTATGATACAAAGGATGGTATTATTTGAATGCACACACTCACATAGTAGAATGTCATGTTAATTTGGTTATGGGGTAATAGGCAAAGAAAATAAAAGATAAGAACTTGTTATAGGAATGAATGCGAGTAAATCTAGTCATGTATGAGACCAAAACATGGTTGTATATGGAAAAGTATGGATATGGAAAGGTTATGAACCACACAGGTGCCAAAATCTTCCTACCTCTAAATAAAACTTGGATTGCAACCTTTCTGCTAACACTAATGAACACCACAAAATTATATTCTTGGTTTAGTGTTCGAGTTGAAAAGGAATGCAACAAATTAATTGGGAAGAAAATAGGAAGTATGTGAGGAATGTGTCAATACATTGGCCAGAATTCCAACTTATGGATGGCGAGATACATGATTGAGATAAATATCATTTTTTAATTCAATGCAAGGTGCATTAATGCATTGAGAATTGCACTCATGCATGGTAAGTGATATAATTGTATACTTAAATGCATTTGTGGAATGCATTTTGTAAGTACATGCATATATATTATGGCATGGGAATAATTGTTACTAACAACTGAAATGTTGTTAACTCATGAAGTTGAAGACATTTCAGGGAGGTGTTAGACATTGCAACATGAAAGTTGCAAGTCAAGTAGTGACATGAGCATTGACTACATGAAATTTTATTGTTCAAAAAAAGAAGTAATGAACTTACAGATATTACTATGAACATGCATATGCATAGAATGACGAGTCATTCTATTTTATTAAATTGTTGGGTAATTGTGATTGAATTGCTAGGTACATGAAATTCTAAGATCACTACATAAGATTTTGTACATATTGCAATTGAATTATGACGTATAACAAATACTGACAATATGTTGTCTATAAGCAAGGTATGTAGTTTGTGCCTGTGGAAAACCACAAGGAAGACTGAATTCATAATATGGCAATAACCAAGAAGAATTATGAAATAGAATTTCATGTTTTGGGGGAAAAGTTGAATTCCCTTTTGAACTAAGTTGGAGCTCCTAAATGAACTATTTTATGTTCTCTCATGATAAATACATGTGGGTGATACAGATGAGATGATGTTGATTAAAGTTGGACTATTGACTACAAAGAGTAGCTCGAGGAAGATGTTGATTGGAGACAACGGAACTTACCCTGCAGATCCCCAGTGGATCTGAGTGTGTGTATACTTCTCCTTGGGTTGCCTTGGAGAAGGCTAGAGCTTTAGAGGGAGAAGTGTGGGGATAGGTTCCCCAGTATGAGGCTTGAGGGTACCTGGAGACCTTTGAGGGAAGTTGGAACTCTTGGAGCCATGATGCTCTGAGACTTCCCGATAGACCATTGGTTGGAGTGCTGTTGAGGTTTGGTACCTTGGCCTAGACCATGTTGATGGGGATTGTGGACTGTGGCTATATTGGGAATTCATTTCCCTAGTCGATTCATAGCCCTGCTCAGAGGTGGAAGGTCTTCTCAATCAAAAGATAAGTATCAATTCTTTATTCATTGTATGTTGTGTATCTTGTATACATGCTATAATGTTATTAGAATTGCCTGTATATATATATTTCATACATGTTCTAATGTTGCTTCTAAATGAATAGGTGTATGAGGAGAGTGTTTATGTATGTGGATTTATAGACTTGCTGAGAGTTATCGACAATAAGGTCTAAGGATGGGTGGAACATCATGGATATATAGCCTGTGGGTCCTTTCAATGAGGTTTAATTGAAGAATGTAACAATGAACAATGAGATGAATTATTTCCTAAAGAAACTCTATGGAATAGAGCAATTGAGTTTCAGATGTACTATGAACATCATAATTGGTGCTTGAAAATAGAGAACGAGGTCGATAATAGGCTTCCAATAGCTAAATCTTGGATCTTTTTGAAGAATTTTGAATTGTGTATGTATAAACAAGTTGCACCAAGGACAATGAAAAAATAAGGGGAGGGGATTGTAATATCCCCAGGTAACCAGTTGTAATTATGATTTGTAAACATGATTGATAGGATGGTGAGCCGAGTTATAATAATCTAGGAGGATTATGTGATGATTAGGCCAAAGATCGTAGATGCAATGTCCAGTGAGCCTATTATTATATATGTGTAAATACTCATATATTTAATATAAATACATCATTGCGTGTAGACCGACTAGGATAAAAGAGAATGGGGGACTAAGATCCACTAGGTAGGGAAAGGGATGGGATTGAGAGGATAGGAAAGAGGGGATAATGTAGAGGGATTAACCCAAGGGAATATTATAATATATTCCTAAAAATGAAAATACTAAAGTGGGGGGAAATAGACCCAATTATCCTAAGTTCATGGGAAAGGGAACGATGGAGTGGACACAGCTCTAGGAAAATAGATGTTGACCTGGGCACATGAAGTTAAGGCTAGAAAGTCATCTCATTGGGGGGATTTTCTCCCATTATTCACCTAATTCATGTGGCCTCCATCATCAACCCCTACATATTTCACGCACCTCTGAAACTAGCGACTCATGAAGCTGACCTATGTTTTCCTGTGAAGCACAACGGATCTAGAGCCATGTTGTACCTTATCGAATTATGGTTGTTGCCATCCCCTGGGATATATTGAGCCTCGCTATTGTCCTCACTTGCTGGAATTGAGTTTAAGTTGGTTGAAGAAGCCAGTTGTTAGGCCCGTGGTTGAAGAGGAAGGTTGTCAGGCCTGTGAGGAGTTATCTCAAGGTGAGAGTTTGATGGGAAGTGATTTTATCCTAGAGAGAGTCCAACATCAGTTACGAAGCTCTAAGAATTCATGATATGTCTTGTTACCGATACCCTGAAAGGGAAGTGGATTAGTTGATGGACTGTGGGTGGAACAGGCATGTGGGGAATGAGAGTCCGTGAGTAGTGGGCATAAGTAGGATCTTCGAGATAATCCCTCGAGTTGCACTATGCATTTCTCTATAACCTCAGCCTAGTATAGAATTCCTTTTCCCTGGGTGGAGATTAGTCCCAGCTTGGGGGGCATCATGGTCTATGGTTGGGAGGTTTGTGGAAGGTCTGCATGTAGCTGGTGGTCTTATATTAAAAGATAAGTACCACTTTTATGTTCATTTACATGTTGTGTATACGTACATGTGTTAGAATTGATGAGTAATGCCTGCATATGTTGTATGTATAGGATTATTGTTATTTCCACATTAATCTATGTATGGAAATAATATGTTGTCTATTTATGTTTATATTTATATGCATATGATAATTGTTGTTTCTATGAGTAGAATGGCAGAGCACCGGGGAAGTTACAAAATTGTGTCAGAGCAGAAATATGTTCCTCTATGGTGTTGCCCGGCGTGTTGGGTGGTGTCAGCAGAAATATGTTCCTCTATGGTGTTGTCCGGCATGTTGGATGGTGTCTGGGGACGTTACAATACCCCTGAGATAGATTCAAACCTTAATAATATTTATCCTTCATGCCCTAGAAAACCTAGTAGCATCATTTCCATTATATAATCCAAGACTTTAGCATCACAACCTCAAAACAATGCACTTTGCAACATCATAGAAATTAGTCCTTCATAGTGCACCATTAAAACTCCAAGAAAACTCCACTTGAATCTTTAGACCCTAAGGATACTATGCATCTTCCCTTGTGTACATCATATCTCTTTTGTGCACCTCACACTTGATATTCTTGCTTGGATTCTCTTCAAATGTGCACATCTACCCTACATTTATAGTTTTTATGTGCTCACTTTTAGGGTTGACATGTAAATATTGGTTGGGTTCCTAATTCTTAAGGAGTTAGAGGGAATTATATATACCATTGGAAAGGTCTCAGAATACAATTTCCAACCATATAAACTATGCTCTCATTTGAGCTAGGTATTTAGAGTAAAACTACCTTCAAAGATAGGGTATCTAAATTGAGTTTAAAAAATACAAAAAAAAGATCTCCAACACATCTTTGACATCAATGAAAACAATATTTTCAATAGGTTCCCCATAGAATTCTTGTCTCGCAATCTAGGTACCCATTCATGCCCCATGTGCCTTCATAATAACTCCTTTACAACCCAAATCACGTATTGAAATAGGGGACCTTTACATAGTTCCCCAAACATTTAAATAATTCATACATCCTACTATTGCACTATGTATTCCTTGTGAAGGGTCTATCTTACATTTAACAACCCCATGCACATACCATGTTCCTTAAAAGTAGTTTATTAATGAACCTAGCGAGTTGGTATGTAGAGCACGTTTTTGGAAAGGAGATCCTTCCTAAGGTGCCTTTTAAGTATCCCTTTTAATGTCCAAGCCTATGGATTTTAAAATAAAAGCATTTTAAAGGAGGAAACCCACCCCACTAAAATTTTAAATCATGTCTTTAGGTGGGATTTGGAGTGGATAATCGTCCCTAGTGTGCCAAACATTGAAATTAGGGAAATATTACACTCTTTGCCCAAAGATTCTATCTAAAAGGTTTGTGATGATCTAAATCCGTGTTCATGGCACATTGAAATTAGGTAAATATTACACTCTTTGCCCAAAGATTCTATCTAAAGGGTTTGTTTCATGATCTAAATCCGTATTCATAGCACTTGTGCCTTATTCTACAACTAATGTCTTTGATATTTCTAATTCAATAAATCAAAAATTTTTGTTTTGTAACAACTTGATATATCTTCCTCAAAATGACACATTCACAATTTAAATGTGAAATTTTTTTATTACCACCTTTTTTTCAATGACAAGATATGGATGTTTTAATAACCTTATAGTAAGGAATATAATGCAAAATTTTGTTGTTTATTCATTTGAGTGTGGCAAAAGTGATCACTTGTGCAAGATGAATTCACCAACGGAGGCCACACTATAGTGTACAATGCGTATATAAATGAAGTTTTAAACACTTATTTCGCATGCCACTACAAGAACGGTTCTACAAACAAACATCACAATGGATTCCAAGAATGTTAGTATTCCAGAAGACATGACGATGGATTCTGAGAGTGTTAGTATTCTGGAAGAGTATGTTTATATATTGGTGCAAGAGTTTTCTTATGATCCAGTTCGTCTACCCCTTACAGAAGACCCTGCTCAGGTGCTTTACAACCACATGACATTGGAGACTATTTGGGATGCCAAACATGATGCCATTAACCCATTCACCAGCCAACCCTTCGATATTAACCATGTAATCCCGCAGTCCTAGCTGAGGCAATAGATGGTTCAATCCCTAAGGCTAGAGGTCATTCCTTACTATACTAGGATCTTGAGAAAAAGAGAGATGGAAAATCTATTGACTGAATTGATTTTACATTATATTAATGGAAATCGGGAGACAGAGAGATATTGGAAGGTCTTGTGGCAGAAATTTAATCTGGTGCGTCTATATTGCCAGTATAGGGCAGAAAATAGGGAGTTTTTTTCTTCGATTAGAGGATACGCATAATTGTCACAAGTAGTAGATAAGAGGCTATATCTTCTATGTGATTACTACTATTATTTGTGTGAAGATGCCAAGGGAGTGTGCAAAGAAGTGGCCAAAATTGTGGATGTCATTAGTTTTAGAGACAATGAATTGTTGATGTTTCCCAAAGAGTCAATTTCTTGGTTCATGGCTTGAACCCAATGTGGTTCCTTAGCGGCTTCCTTAAAAGATGTAGGTTGACATGACATTAAAGCAAAAAGGTTGTGTTGTTCAAAGTCATCCAACTATTGATGGATTTATCTCAAGCTTCAAGTTCTCTGATTCTGTGGTTCAGAGAATGATTCTCTGCTGGAAGTTGAGTTATCCTGAGAATTTTCAGGTTGCCTTTGTACCTGCAATCTTGGAAGAATAGTTTGAGGTACTTGATGTTCTGAATTTTCTGCGTTTTCAGAACTTGGCAGCAATAGATTTTGACTGTCCATTTGCTGATTTTCTAAATCATTCTAGAATTGATTTTCCAGAAATTTTACATCTCTGCTGAGAATTAATTTCTTGGTGATTGGATTGTAAAGCCTGTAAGCTTTAGATGTTTCATTATATCCAATAAAAATACATTTCTCACTTCTGTCATCAAGTTTCTTCCTTAATTCGGAAGGTATGTGAGCATATGATATGCATCTGAATGTCTTTATATGTGAAACATTGATCTAGGTGGATATCGGTGGTCACCCACCTTTTCCGACTGGCTCAAAATAGTTTTCTGGCAATTTTGGCAATTTACTATTTTTAGCAGGTTTTAACTTCCGAGGCCATTTTGAGGGCCTAAATGAAGGTTTTTTGTGATAGAGGTTCTCAATGATAGAAAAAGTCATGATTTAGCCCCCAAAATTAATCTCCTCTACGATACCTTTCCAACGAGCTATCACACGCCTAAAACGGAGATCGTATGCAAAAGTTATGACCCCAGGAAGTTGATGTACTAACTTACCCAAACGGGGACCACATGACTTTTGGTGCTTCATCTCCTAGGGTTAGGTTTTTGGATGTCTATGACTTTTGGCATTCTAATCTACTATAAAAATTCCTCTAGAACCTCATTGTAATAATCTTCTCATGGATGCAAGTAGCAGCCACATCTCTTCTCAGAGATAAGCTACCAGCGCGCTAGCTAGTTCATTTCCATTCTGCCTGTTAGCATATTTCAGTCATTTGTTATTAATGAAATGAAGTCTTATTTCTGCTGGATCTCTACGTTTATGTGTATTTATGTATTTCATTGTGTTCCTACATAAATCTGGATCAGTGGTATCAGAGCGGTCTGCTCATTCTCGATCCTTCTTTGCATGTCCCCAATGAGATCAGGGTATAAGGAGTTGGGGCTCGATCTGGTTGAACCTTTGCGAGATTAGCCTCACAAACCCCGACGACCGCCCATGGGGGAAGAAAAGAAATATGAGGGAGCATGATATCCTATCAAAATGTTGCTCGAGGAGGCCCTTGAGAAACAAAGGAACGCGATGATGGACAACTTTTTCCAGATTCTTCAACGGATTCCGACTGGCAGTGCATCAACATCCAGAAGCCACTCTGGAAGTGCCACTCCTTTTAAGGTACAAGTAAACTTTGACATTCCCATATTTGATGGCCAAATAGATGCAGATGCCGTAGATAGATGGTTGAATATGTTAGAAGGATATTTCTCAGTTCATGAGTTTTTCGATCAAGAAAAGATTATTTTTGCACCCCTCAAAGCCGCCCCCCATGTCAAGGACTGGTGGGAAACTTACTCGGAGAAAGAGGGCGAGGGAGAACCCTCTTTGTTCTCAGCCGCACCCACTTGGAATTCTTTCTGAGATGCCATCAAGGAACAATATTATCCCATGGGAAGATATGAGGACAAATACATACAATGGACTACTTTGCGGCAGCAAAGGGACCAAGATGTGCATGAGATTACGAATCTATTTCATACCCTACGCACAAAGTTGGGTATCAAAGATTCAGAGAAAAATTTGGTGTTAAAGTACCACAGTTTTCTGCATAGATACATTTAGGAGGAAATGGAGTTCCTTGACATCTCCTCACTTGGTGTGGCATACCGATATGCTGCCAAGATTGAGCAGAAGTTCAAACAAAAGAAGCGAGACTTTGGGTCTGCAAATCAGAAGCCCGGGAAAGGTACTCCCAAATCGCAAAACAAAGGACTAAGCCAAGCCGGGGTATCCTAGGACAACCTGCCAAAGCCACAAACAAAGAACAACACCACGAAGCCAAAAAAGGACATGGGGAAGTCGTGTGAGTTCCATAAGAGCTCCACCCACAACACAAGTGAGTGTCGAGCCAAGCAGTCACTAGTAGTCGAGTTGAAGGCTTCTGAATCGGATGCATGCTCTGACTCTAAATCAAAACCTAACAAGGGGAATGATAGGGGGAAGCATATTATCGATGCGGATCCCAACGCTATTGTTTCCACCACGAATATCCAGAAGGAGGAACCAGAAGATCCAGAGGAGGAAGAGCGTCTCTTCCATTCCAAGATGTGGGTAAAGGGTTCCCCATTGCAGTTCATTATCGACAGTGGGAGCCAGAAGAACCTCATCTCGGTAGAGGTCATGAAGCAGTTGGGCTTTCTGACCACAACACACCCACAACCATACACCATCGGGTGGTTGCACCAAGGATGAGACCTCCGCATCACTCGACAATGTTGCCTTCCCTACAACATCAAGTCCTTCACGGATGAGGTATTATGTGACATTGCTCCTCTTGATGTTTCTGATGTATTATTAGGCCAACTGTACTTGTGGAAGTGACATGTTGTGTATGAGTCAAGGCCTTGTGCTATTATTATCACTTTGGGCAATAAGCTGTACAGGATACCGGAGATAGAACCGCTTACCACCATCTCTTTGGTTACTGCAAAACAATGCAGTAAGCTCATTTCCCAAACTAGGAAATTTGTTTTCCTGATGATCTGCCCTAAGGGAAAGTGGAAGACTGTGGCCATGACCTCCAGACAAGGCCCCACTGCATGAAAACAACATATGGATAAGGTTGTGGAGGAGTACGAGGACATCTTCACCTCCCCCGTAGAGGTGCCTCTACACTGACAGGTCAAGCACCCCATCGATTTGACCCCAGGTGCACCGCTACCCAATGGACCCATCTACCAGCGCTCTGTCCTGGAGAATGACGAAATCAAGAGGCAGATTTAGGAGCTATTATAGAAAGGTCACATCCGGTCGAGTTCATCACCCTGTGGGAGCCCGATTGTCTTGGTGCAAAAGAAGGATGGGACTTGGAGACTTTGCATTGATTATCGGGCACTGAACAAGATCACTATTTGGAATAGGTACCCGATCCCATAGATTGATGACCTTCTGGACCAACTCAAGGGGGCAAAATATTTCAGCAAGATCGACTTGAAGTCTGGGTATCACCAGGTACCAATAGAACCTTCTGGTGTGTGGAAGACTGCATTCAAATCTAAGGAGGGCCTTTTCGAATGGTTGGTCATGCCTTTCGGGTTAACGAATGCCCCTACAACCTTCATGAGGCTAATGGACGACATCCTGCGGCCATTCACCAACTCATTTGTAGTGGTGTACTTGGATGACATTCTGATCTTCAGCCATACTTTGGAAGAGCACCTCCACCATATCCGACAGGTCCTCCAAACACTGCGGCAACACAAGTTGTGTGCCAATTTGGAGAAATGCACTTTTGGCATAACCCAGGTTCAATATCTGGGATACATTATTGATGAGCGGGGGGTGCATGTGGATCCAACAAAGATCCAAGTCATTCGATATTGGCCATCCCCAACCACCCTAACAGAGCTCCTTATCTTTTTTAGGTCTTGCCAATTTCTACCTCAGGTTTGTGTTGGGATTCTCTCATATCACTTGGCCCTTGAGTCAAGTCACCAAGGGAGGAGCTAAAGCAAAATTATTTTGGTCTGAATCTCAACAGAAGGCATTCGGGGAGTTGAAACATTGCCTCTGCTCTGCACCAGTTC
>ML788893.1:9692-31969 GCA_009831015.1 Picea engelmannii
TGGGATTCAAGTCTTTGGGTTATGTCATTATAAGAGAATTTAGTCGTATCTTGAGATTTGAAGGAGATGCAACCTTTTTCAGATGGTCTCAATGGCATAAAATAGGTTGTGAAGTGTCCAATAATTACTTTATGAACTTTCAGTTTAACAAGTTATTGAGAATGGCATTAGGCGTATTCCACTTTTTTCCACAAAGAATGTAAACTTGATATTATCGTATCAATGTTGTTTAAATGGGAGAGTTCCAATTAACTAGTTTTTTTTAATACAAGGATGTATTTGCCAAATCCCAAGTGATCAGTTGAGTTTGTCATCAATTGGTGTCAGAGGGTTTCATCGATATGGTAATCATATGAACTCACTTGTATGGAAAAATCAAATGCTCAGAACTAGAAGTTTTCATTGATTGGATTAAGTCCACATCGTTTTAAAGGAGATGATGTGATATATCTCAAGTCAACATTGATACTTATAGGTTGATTTGTTTTCCATGTTGACTTCAACTCGAATTGGTGACTTAACAATTCAGTTAACCTTTACTCTAGATAGTTGACTAGATTGAGAGAGCATTAGGCAATCTAGAAGCCTAACCATTGTGATAGTTGTGGATGTTAGTTGCAGTGGTTGTTAAAAACATTTCATTGTAGATGTTAGTTGCAGAGGTTGTCATTTGTTAATAAAACCTTTCTTTGTAACTAAAACTAATTCTAAACAAGTAACAATACTAACCAAGTATAAACATATCAGTTCATAAATACAGATAAGCAGGAGCTTAAAATTTATATAGGCAATACTTGGAATTAAAATTCCTACTTTATAATCTGAAAGGTCATTTAGGAAGCTTGTTATTAAGGGAACTCAAGCTTTGAATTTGTAACTTCCTCTCTTCAAGAGAGAAACTGTCCTCAAAGACATGTTGGTCCCTCAACATATTTGAAATGGCGAAGCTCCTTTTTTCTCCTCCAATTGTTTTGACCTCCTCCATCTCCTACCACACCATTTATCCTTTATCGTACTGTTTTTAATAAACTCCACAAGATTGTATATTATGAGTCATGAATTGAGTAATAGTCATCTCATCACATTCACCATACTCTTTGATGTGTTTTTATCCAAATGATCAAGCATTATATTCAATCTTTATACATTGCTCTAGATTCTTATGGCATATGTAGATACATAATTCAAGGTGGGTGATAATAGAATCCTATACATGCTACCAAGAATTGGATTGAAATAATGAAAACTCAAGAACAATTATGTATTGTAGAGTGAAAAACTTGTAAAGAGGGAGACTAAAAGGAATTTCAAAGACATAATTGTTCTTACTCTCTCAACTTCAACATCAAGTATTGTTACTGTGGGGTTCTTCAACATAGTATGTGTACAACGTGCATTTACTATTATCACAACTATGTGGGAAAAGAACCATCATAGCCCATTAGTTTGAGGATGTTTCTGCTTTATTTGTTACATCATATAGGTTATAAACAAGGATCTCCTTCAATCCACTTTTTTAAAATCCTTTGATCCATGAACCCAAAATGATTTTGGGTGCTACAATTAGTGGTCTAGAAAATTTTTTTTGAATAAAGCAAATCATAAGGAATGACTTCCCTGTTCTTGGTGCATGTGCCAAAATGCAACCACTAGAGTCTTTAGCTAGAAAGTTCTTTTGCAAGAAGTTAAATCCATCAATCTAGTGTTTTTTCACGTGTTTTTCAAATGGGGATGCAAAACAACACATTAGACCATTTCTCCCTCAATATATTAGTCCATTTCACAATGAAGAGGTCCATAACCTTTATTACACATCTAAGGATCACATACATTTTTTATGAGGTTGTTCGTATGTGGAAAGCAATGCAATTTGAAGAAAGGGCTGATTTGGTAGGTTACTGGCACGCACCTGAAGGACTATGGAGGAATTGGGTATTATAGATGGTTCACTTGATAAGGCACTTGTAATACCCTACTTCCGTGCAAAATGGGATTTAATGGAAGTTGTCCTCCAAACCAGTGTAACATTTTACATAACATTTTATTTCCACAAATACTCTTCAATGGGGTTAATTAATTAATAGGCGAAGTGTTTTTAGTGCATTACCAGCCAACAACAATTTAGTTTGAATTTTGTACATGCAAGGGACATCAATTTTTTATATGGATAACACGTGTTCCAATTGGGTCTATGAGAATCGGATGCCAAATATTCATGGTTATTTGAATAAATGGGTTTTTCATGAATGAATAACAACTTCTTTCTATGATTGTTTTTTATCAAAGTATTATAAGTTCAACAATGCATTTTCCATGTCAATGCCAAAATTTATGAGGAGTCCACTCTTACATTCAACATGGGTTGTGTTGATAGTGCTCTTCATTCCATATTCCCAATAATTATAGTTATCTCAGATTAAAAATTTATTTAGAATTTAAAGGCTTTTGGAGTTTCCCAAGGCATTAGATGGTGTGAGAAATACAACAGGGTTTTGTGGGCTTCTTCTTTCTCCATCTCTAACATTTGTCTGCCATGAAAACACTATAACTGAGCTGCTTATTGTTGATTACAACCCTTCTCCTCCTACTCATGCCAAATTTTTTGTTTCAGACTAGACCTTATCATCGACCTTTTCAAAAGATCCATTATTCATCACACTCACAAAGATCTATAGTCTCAAATCTCTATCCTCTATGAACTCTCTAATCTGTGTAAACTTCAAAGATTCATAATGGATGATAACATGTTGAATGATAGCGTTTTGGATTGGTTTAGTGCTCTTCTACGCCTAACATTCTTGAGCTCAAAGGAAAATAGGCTAAGTGGGAATTCACGTACTTCACTCATCAATGTGTGGGTACTAAGCGTCCTAGTTTTATTAGGTAAAAATCTTTGTTATGCACCGAAACACTCAAGTAGCATAAAAAGAGAAAGAGAAGTAATTCCATCCCTCAAGAATGACATAGAAGAATGAATGAGATTCCTCTTCAAGGGGGCAACCTCCTTTTACAATATAACAAATGTACAAGATGAGATGCTTTTTAAAACTAGGTCTCGTTGGTATATATAAGAGACAAAGGGTACAATTACAATTAAAGGGTCTAACTGTCCAATAAGGATAACACTAATATAATAATAGAAATGAAATAACTCAATATCTAGGGCTTAACATGCCCCTCCCCTTCAAACAAGTGTTTCCCTCAACACTTGATTAGTTGTGGATGTTTCTGCATGAAGAACTCATCTTCCCATGTCTCCTCTTCTACTGGTAGGTTCTTTTAGTTGATGAGGTACTCGGTAATTTCTCGATTTTGCAGTTGCTTGATCGTTGTTTCAATGATTGTTTTTGGTTCTAGTATGATTTCCCCTTCATTAATCTATGGTTAAATAGTCTGAACTTAGCTTTTGTCATTGATTACCTTCTTTAAGCAAGAGACAAGAAAGATTAGATGTACACGAGAAGATGGAGGAAACTCCAATTTGTAAGCCACACTTCTAATCCTCTGCTTTGAAACCAATTGTTGTGCACCAAAACACCCAAATGTCATAAAGAGTGTTAGGGTCCTAACCCACACATAGGTAGAACAATATATTCAGATGTAATAAAGGTCAATATGAATAAGGCCTTTCAATAAAATAGAATAAGTTGAATGTAAGAAGACCTAATAGAAGCTTTCGCTTCTAGAAGGCTCTTCCTCTAGATGCTTCTTTTGATAAACATATTTAGTATAAATAGGATTCGAGGGTATGGGAACCCTAGCTTGGATATTATTGTAATAGAGCTCCGCTCAACTGGAGGTTGCCCCCTCGAAGAGGCCCGTGAACATTGCTTTCATAATCAAAGTGCTATTTCTGTTGTTATTCTTATATCATTTTAGTGCTATTGTGGTGATTGTTCTGGTTATATTGCTGTTATTCTGTTATTTCTAGCATTTTATTTCTGTTCTGCATACTTTTTATATTTGGTATATTACAAGTGGTATCAGAGCACTTTCTTCGGCAGAAAGTGTGGGTTAATTTTTTTTCCAGGGTAGAGACGTATTTCAATGTCTTTAAGCCACATAAATCTGTCATTACGCGCATAAACCTGCGGTTGAGGTATTCATACATGCAGGAAATACAAGTGGTACTTAAGCGCACATTTGTTGGCCACCCTTGAAACCCATGTTGGCACCCCTTCGAGTGTTAGCGCATCAAACAACACATGTGTACAGATCGACCTAGATTACATGAAGCCCTCTTTAGATAAACTGATCGCCCCCCTGACTGCTATAGTACCTCCGAGAACAACACTCGAGAAGATACTATCTATTACCTGGGTAGTTGGGTAGTACGACTAAGGATACAATCTATTCTCCTTAGTTAGTGCCTTGAGATATTGGGTCGAGTACTACTGTTGGACCCCACACGTATATTAGAGAGCTATAGCATAGGGCAAACCCTTGTATAGAACCCTTGAATACCTAACCCTTGGGGACATAAACATTAACAAATTAAAATAGACAAGATTTCTTGCCGTGTAACTGTGTTCGGGTTGCCAAATAACTACACATTTATTTCTGGTTAAGCATTTGGGCATTTCATTACTGCAGTATTCTTTAGACCGGAGTATAGAGTCTGGAAATTTTTGCACCATTATTTGAGACCTATTCCATTGGATTCATCTGTTCGCCCTTATCACATTCATACATCATTTTTCAGCAAAATTTTTGACCTCACTCACCCCATTTTAGTTTCCTCATCATCATGGCCCATACTCGTAGCCAAGACCTGGAAGCTCGTTTCAATACCTTGCAATCTAATTTCACCGAGACCCAACAAGAAGTGAAACAACTCAGTGCCAATGTTGCCACCCTCAATACATCCATGCAGTCCTCAATGGAGGAAATCAAACAAGACCTGACTACCAAGTTTGAATATGTTGTTTCGATGCTTTGTACCAAGATGCATATCCCTACAGATAACCCTTTATCTGACCCACCTTCAGATACTAAAGTTGAACATTCCTCTAACTTTCAGCACCATCACTTTCAACGTGACCTACGCCTTTTGTGGGTGGATGTGACCAAATTTGATGGCTCGGATCCCACTTATTGGGTAACCCAAATGGAACATTATTTCTCTTTATACAACATTACAGATGAATTGGCCAAACTCTGGTATGGTGTTCTCCATCTAGATCCAGAACGTTGGCAATGGTGGCAATGGAGAAAAACTTCCCGTCAAGGGTATATTGCTTGGACACAATTTGTGGCAGAGCTTTATGAACGCTTTGACACTGACACCAACCATTTGGGCCGTTTGACAAAGTTGAAACAATCAGGAACAATGGAATACTTTATAGCTGCTTTTCAGTGTCTTGCTTTTTGGATAGAGGGCATGTCTGATGCCTTTTTTCGAGAATGTTTTATCAGTGGTCTCAAGGATGAGATTCGGGCCCATGTCCTCATGTCTCGGCCTCAGAATTGAGTGGAGGCTACTAAAAGAGCTAAAGAAACACAACAGGTTGTATCTTCTCAAAACCGGAAACCCTCCTTTATCCCTCGCACTAAACCAGTAAATCCCACTACTCCCTCTGCTCCACTAAAGATCCAAAAATCGACTAGGGATGAAATGGTTGAATGCCAACTCAAAGGTCTTTGTAATACTTGTGATGACAAATATTTCTCGGGCCACAAGTGTAAGGAACAAAAGTAGTTTTTTATGGCCATCCCAGAGGATATTTCAGAAGAGGATGTTGAAACTCCCCTTGTGTCTGAGTCACCTGAAACCACTGACATAACCCCTCCCTCAGATCCTCCCGAAGTAGAACTAGTCATTTCCCTAAATGCTCTCACTGACTTCTCTGCTCCCCAAACCCTCAAGCTCATCGGTTACATCAAGCATAGGAAGGTCATCATTCTGGTTGATAGTGGAAGCACCCATAAGTTTATTCATCGCCGCATTGCCCAAGAAACTCATTGCTACATCCATGCTGTCAATAATTTCCAAATCATGATTTCCAATGGTGGCTCCATGAAATGTGGAGGGCATTGTGAAAATGTGCGTCTCTGAATTGGTGACTACCACCTCAAATCTCATATGTTTGCTATCGACATGGGCGGTTGTGACATTGTGTTGGGTGCAGAGTGGCTAAGGACTTTGGGTCCCATTCTCATGGATTTTAAGGAATTAACCATGCAATTCGATCAGGAAGGCCAACAATATAAGTTCCAAGGCATCACTGCCGGTTCACCTGAGATCATTAGTTCCCATCGCATGGAAAAACTGCTCAAAAAAGGTCATTCTGGTGTTATTGCCCAACTCCATGCCATACAAGCAACATAGACACCCTCGATGCTGCAAGACCTCCAATCCATCCTTTCTAAACATCAAGTGGTCTTTTCCACTCCCCAGGGACTCCCTCCTTCCCGTGGTGTTCATGATAATTCCATTCCCCTTGTACCAGGAATCCTTCCTCCCAATATCCGTCCATATTGTCACCCCTTTTCCCAAAAAAATGAAATTGAGAAGATGGTCCAGGAACTCCTTAACGCAGGCGTTATCCGCCCTAGTATGAGCCTCTATTCTTCTCCTGTGGTCATGGTCTTGAAGAAAGAAGGCTCTTGGCGAATGTGTCCTGACTTCCGTGCCCTCAACAAACTTACCATTAAAGACAAATTTCCCATCCCTGTCATTGATGACCTCTTGGATGAATTGAGTGGCGCCTAGTTCTTTACTAAACTCGATCTTCGTTCTGGCTACCACCAGATACACATGAAAGAGGCATACATTTCCAAGACTGCCTTTAGAACTCATGAGGGCCACTATGAGTTTTTGGTCATGCCCTTTGGCTTGTGTAATGCCCCCTCCACCTTCCAAATCCTTATGAATCATGTCTTCCATCCTTTTCTCCGTCATTTTGTCTTAGTTTTCTTTGATGATATCCTCATCTATAGAAAAACCTGGACATACCATCTTGCCCACGTGGATCGAGTTCTCCATCTACTCTTTCAACACCAACTTTTCCTGAAATAATCTAAATGTGCTTTTGGCGCCTCAGAAGTCGAGTACTTGGGTCATCTAGTTGGCAAGGATGACGTCAGGGTGGATCCTAAAAAGATTGAAGCTATGCAAGACTGGTCTCACCCAAAGACTCTCAAAAGCTTGCGTGGATTTCTGGGCTTAACAGGTTATTATTGCAAGTTTGTTAAGAATTATGGAAAGATTGCAGCGCCTCTCACTACACTCTTAAAAAAGAACTCTTTCACTTGGACTCCAGTGGTGGCTTAAGATTTTCAAACCTTGAAGATGGCCATGTGCACCACTCCAGTCCTGGTCCTTCCTGATTTCACAAAGACCTTTGTCTTGGTATGTGATGCTTCAGGGAAAGGAATTGGTGTTGTCCTTATGCAAGAGGGTCGGCCTTTGGCCTTTACCAGCAAGCAACTGTCTGAAAGAAATCTAGGCAAATCAATCTATGAAAAGGAAATATTGGTTATTTTGCATGCCGTTGATCTGTGGTGCCCTTATCTATTGGGGCAACGCTTCCAAGTTAAGACAGACCATCAAAGCCTCAAGTATTTTCTAGAACAACACATTTCCTCCCTAGAGCAACACAAATGGGTGACCAAGCTCTTTGGATATGATTATGAGATCATTTACAAAAAAAGCAAAGACAATGTGGTTGCGGATGCACTTTCCCGAAAGTATGAAGATGATAGATCCCTTTTTTTATCTTTTCTTCATTGTACCAGATTGGCTCCAAGCTGTCTGCCAGGAATGGCTGCATGATCCCAAAAGTTTACAGCTGATCCAACAATTGCAGTCTAATGCTCCAGCTTCCCCAGGGTACTCTTGGCTCCATGATGAGCTTCGATACAAATGTCGTTTGTATTTAAGCAAACAATCCAAACTTAAATCCACGGTACTTTCTGAGTTTCATGCTACATCCACATCTTGGCACTCCGGGTTTACCAAAACTTATGACAGGGTCAAACACTCTTTTTTCTGGGATGGCATAAAACAAGACATTTGTAATTTTGTAGCTGAATGTGATGTGTCAACGCAGCAAGGGCGAAACAGTTAAATCTCTGGGCACACTACAACTGCTTTCGATTCCACCTGCTATTTGGAGGGATATCTCTATGGATTTTATTACAGGCTTACCCAAATCGCGAAATAAACTAGTCATCATGGTGGTTGTTGATCGCCTTTCTAAGTATGCTCATTTCTGTGCTCTTCAACACCCATTTGCAACATCCACGGTGGCTCAACTGTTCATGGATCAGGTCTTCAAGCTTCATGGCATGTCACATTCTATTGTTTTTGATCGCGACCCAACTTTCACCAACAATTTTTTGCAAGAATTGTTCAAGCTACAAGGCACCCAATTGCATCTCAGCACAACTTATCATCCCCAGATTGATGGTCAAACAAAAGTTGTCAATAAGTGTTTGGAAACATATTTGAAGTGTTTTGCCTCAGAAAAACAAAATCAGTGGGCTCAATGGTTACCCCTAGCTGAATGGTGGTACAACACTTCATACCACACAACTACACGCATGACTCATTTTGAAGCGGTATATGGACAAAAGCCACCTTTAATTTTCTCATACTTACATGGTGTCTTGAAGGTCCAGGTGGTTGACCAAATGCTTACAATTCGAGAGGCTATTCTCCGTACCCTCAAAGAGAATTTGGTCATGGCACATAATCGCATGAAGCAACAAGCAGATCAAGGTCTCTTTGAACGTCAATTTGCAGAAGGGGATCATGTGTTTCTTCGACTGCAACCTTACAAGCAAAATTCCCTCAAGGCTGAGCATTGTCAGAAGCTAGTGCCCAAATTTTATGATCCTTATACAATTCTCAAGCGTGTGGGATAGGTGGCCTATCATTTAGCTTTGCCCAGTCATTCTAAGCTACATCCTGTTTTTCATGTTTCATGCTTAAAGAAGGTGATTGGAACTAAGTGCCAAATTCAAACCAACCTTCCTGAGTTAGCCGAAGAAGGATCCATTTGGCTACAACCACAAGCAGTTTTGGACTAGCGTGAGCGTTGCCTGTGTCAGAGAACCATCAAGGAAGTGTTAGTCCAGTGGAAAGATACAACTTCAGCAGATGCCACTTGGGAACCAACTACCATTCTGCAACAATTTCCACATCTCAAACCTTGAAGACAAGGCTGTTTTTAAGGGGGCAGACATGTTAGGGTCCTAACTCACACATAGGTAGAACAATATATTCAGATGTAATAAAGGTCAATATTAATAAGGCCTTTCAATAAAATATAATAAGTCGAATGTAAGAAGACCTAATAGAAGATTTCACTTCTAGAAGGATCTTCCTCTAGATGCTTCTTTTGATAGACATATTTAGTATAAATAAGAGTCGAGGGTATGAGAACCCTAGCTTGGATATTATTGTAATAGAGCTCTGTTCAATTGGAGGTTGCCCCCTCAAAGAGGCCCGTGAACATTGCTTTCAGAATCAAAGTGCTATTTTTGTTGTTATTCTTATATCATTTTAGTGCTATTGTGGTGATTGTTCTGGTTATATTGCTGTTATTCTGCCATTTCTAGCATTTTATTTCTGTTCTGCATACTTTTTATATCTGGTATATTACAAAGAGAAAGAGAAGTAACTCTACACCTTGAGAATGAGAGAGAAGAATGAATGATAAGCTTCTTGGAGGGGGCAACCTCCTCTTACAATATAACAAATGTGCAAGATGAGATGCTTTATAAAAATAGGTCTCCTTGGTATATATAAGAGACAAAGGGTACAATTACAATTAAAGGGTCTAGTTGACCAATAAGGACAACACTAATATAACATTAGAAATGTAATAACTCAATATCCAAGGCTTAACAATCTCTTTGATGATTTGCCTGATCTGAGTGCCTTGTCAAGTCTCCAAGTACTAATTTTAGAAGGCAATAGTAGGTTCAAAGGTTGCATTCTTGGTTTTCTTAAAACTTTGAATCAATTACAACATCCTGATATCTCATTCAATGCTCTATCTAGGTTACCTCCACTTTTTATTTTTATTTTTCTTTCCTGCCATCAAGCGTTTGAAATTGGTAATCGATTCCTTAGGTGGAACGCTTCCTCACAATCTATTTGTGGAAAAAATCTCGGGTTTGCAACTTTGCAGAAATTTCGGTAATTTTTTTTATAGGAGAGTTACCTTTGTGTCTAATGTCTAAGTCCAATAAGAGGACTAATAAGTTCACATGAAATTGTGTAGTGACTAATGTATAGCCTCAAAAAATTTATTTCCATTGGAGGGGATTGTTGGTGGGGTGGAAACTTTAGTACTTCTTGTGGTTTTGACATTGCTTAGAAGGTCAAGATATAAGAAGGAAATTAAGTAGAATCAATCAAGAAAATTGTTTTTTTCATATAAGAAACACATACATTGTATATGAGTGGGCCTAACAGTGAAGAACACGTGTTTCCCCCTAAGAGGTCACAAGTTCAAATCCAGAGGGGGGTAGGGTATCTATACCTTCGTAGAATTTAGTAGTAAAATCATTGTGCAGAGGGGGTCCTTTGTCCCACAAACAAGGGGGTCTCATACACCAATTTGGTCTCTGGCTTGGTCGTGACCTTAAAATTAGATTATTATTATTATTGTATATACAAAACATATTCATATCTAACATTGTGTATACAAAAATATTATCAAACAAAAGAAGCTCGAAGGAAGATTGCATGGTTTTTGGTTTCCAGTTACTTCCATGGTTTTGGGGTTCCAAATGCTTCTTCACGATTGTCCATACTTCCAAGTTCTTTACTTGGTGTTGTAGCACATCTAACATATCAATTAATGTTGAAGATAAAGAGACTTCAAAACTATTTCCATTACCAATCCCATCAACGGTCTTAGTCTCTTATGCTCATTCATTTCCGTACAATTCATAGCTTTTTCCAACCATTGTTTCTTGTTTTGTACATATTTGGTGTTGTCGCACATCTAACACATTGATGAATGTTGAAGATAAAGAGACTTCAAAATTATTTCCATTACCAATCCCATTTCATGTCTTCATACTTCAAGTTCTTTATTTGGCATTGTAGCACATCTAACATATCAATTAATGTTGAAGATAAAGAGAATTGAAAACTATTTCCATTACCAATCCTGTCAACGGTCCTAGTCTCTTATGTTGATTCATTTCCTTACAATACTTGATTCATAACTTTTTCCAACCATTGTTTCTTGTTTTTTACATATTTGGTGTTGTCGCACATCTAACACATCAATGAATGTTGAAGATAAATATGTTGGAAATATTGTTGTCATTGATGTCAAAGTCAAGGGGGAAACTACAAATGTCCAAGATAAAGATTACAAGCCTGCCAATGTCCAAGATAAACATTGCAAGATGGAGATTGTTGGAAATATTGGATTTTTAATGATCAGTTTTGATACCCTATCTTTGAAGGTGTTTTTACCCTACATACCTAGCTCAAATGAGAGCACAAGTTATATGGTTGAAAAACTTATTTCAAGACCTTTGCAATGGTATATGGCATTTCCTCAAACTCCCTAGGAATGAGGAGATATGAATTTTTCCGTCCGACAACCTAGCCAAAAAATTGAGGTCGACTCAGGCAGTCTTTACAAGTCGACCCTAAAAGATGGGACATAATTACTATAAATACAAGATAGATGTGCACATTTGTAGTGTAACCAAGCAAGAGATCAAGTTTGACGTGCGCTAAAGGGGCTGGGGTGTCTCTTTGGGATCTAAAGGTGTGTAAGAGAAGTTTGAGGAGTTTTCTTGGGATTTTCTTGTTCTTAAGGTGCGCTATGAAAGAGTGAAGGTCTGTGATGCTGCAATGTGCGTTGTTTTGAGGTTGTGATGCTGCAATGTGCACAGTCTTGAGGTTGTTATGCTACAGTCTAGGATCATATTATGGGAATGATGCTATGAGGCTCACTAGGGCATGAAGGGTACATGTGACTAGGGTTTGAAGGATTTTCTGTGGAATGATGTAGGTGAAGGCAAATTACTTTGTGTATGAAGATCTTAGACTGGTGTCTACAGATCTTGTTGAGTTGGTGCTTCGGTGAGAGGATTGGTGTCTCCAACAATTTGGTGCTTGCAACAATAGGTTGGTTTGGTGTCTCCAACAATTTGGTGCTTGCAACAATAGGTTGGTGCCTACATGTGCTGCTGAGTTGGTGCTTAGTTGAGGAGATTGGTGTCTCCAGTAGGTTGGTGCTCAGTTAAAGAGATTGGTGTCTCTAGTAAATTGGTTCCTACAATATTTGTAATAGTAGGTTGGTTCCTATAGACATTTATAAAGATAAGTTTTATGGTTCTCTCTCAATTGGGTTTCCATGTTAAACTCTGTGATTTGAGCTTATATATGATTATTGTTTCTCATCTAATGAATGATTGATGAATGGTTAAATAAAGTAAAAAATATCTTATACTGATTCACTCCCCCCTCTCAGTATAAGCATAAGTTCAACAATTGGTATCAGAGCTGGGTTCCTTCAGAAACAATCTATCCGCTAGAAGGTAGATCTTAGGAGCACACATGGTTAGTCAAGAAGGTTTCTTCACAAACAAGGGTCCATTGTTTGACATAACAAACTATGCATTTTGGAGTATAAGGATGCAGACATATCTAATGTCTCTTGGGTTTGATATTTGCAATCAGTTGTGAATCATTATACATTCCCAACAACTCCACCAACAAATGCAGTCGGGAAGAAGCCTAGTGATCATATAATGCAAAAGCCATGAATGCTATATTGAGTGGTCTATCAAAATCATAATTTGTCAAGGTGATGCATTGTAAATTGAAAAATATATTTGGGACAAACTTCAAAACATCTATGAAGGCGATGACAAGGTGAAGAAGGCAAAGCTCCAAACTCATAGAAGATAGTTTGAGAGTTTGCAAATGGAAGATGAAGAAAATGTTGCAGCCTATTTTCTTCGAGTGGATGAAATTGTCAACACCATCAGAGGACTTGGTGAGGAGGTTGACGAATCAATGATTGTGTAAAAGGTGCTCAGGTCTCTCCACTTAAGATTTGATGCCAAGATTTGTGTCATTGAAGAAATGAACGATCTGGAGAAACTAACGATGGATGAGATGCATGGGATTCTCACTGGATATGAGACGAGGATAGTAAAAAAATCCAACACGGAAGGAAACAACTTTCAAAACATCAAAGAAGACAAAATGACACAAATTTTGTGATTGTTTAAGCCATGAATGAGATATAGATGAAACACAATTTGTGAGAAAGCTAAAAAGAGGATCTGGCAAACACAAAGGTAAGCTATCCTTCATATGTTTTAATCGTGGTAGAGTAAGGCATTTTGCTACTAAATGTCCATATGCCAAAAGGGAAGACAATGATGACGAGGACAATAATGTCAAAGAAGAACATAATAATAGAAGCACATTTTATAGACACAAGAGGAAAATAGACTAAGAAGAAGAGTTTTTACTCTAGAGAGGATAATAGCTCGTTTGAAGAAAGTGATGGATATGTTTTTGATATTGAAAAAGAAAGATTCCTCTTCATGGACATGGATACAAAGTCTACTGATAAAGAAAGTGAAGACAATAAGAAAGAAAAATAAGAAGAATAAAATGACATTGATGGGGAAGTGAATCTAGAAGCATAAATCATTAGTGCCTTAGAAGAAATAGACAGACTTAGGAAAAATAATAGAAAGTAGAAAGAGAAATTGCAGAAATATGAAGAGGAGGATCATGATCTTGAAGAAACAAAGAAGACCGTTATCATCCTAAATACTTAACTAGAAGAGGCAAAAAGGATAGAGGAAGTGGTGAGAATCCATCTGAAAGAAAAGGAAGAAAATTGCAAGAAACTAGAAGTTGAAATAGTTTCCTTAAGAAAGAAACTAGAGAAAACAACTGATCAATTGAATAAAATCTTGAAGTTTGGAAAGAGTACTGAAATCTTAGATACTATTCTTAGTTTCCAAAGGTTACCATTCATCAAGATAGGTCTTGGCTATGACAAAAAACAAAAGATCCTAGAGGGAGATGCAAGCACTAAGGTCACAAAGCCATCAGAAAAGGAAAATGAAGAAAATCATAAAATCTATGCCAATATTCTCAAAGGCTCCATCAACAATGAAAGCAATAGCAGGAAAGGAAATCATGACCAACAAAAATCTGATTCTTTCCACAAGAATGAGTTTAGAAGAGTTGTCCCACCAAGAAGGCCTTTTACAAACCAGTACCAAAATCTCTTACTTGGCTATTGTTTTTCTTGCAATAAATTTTTTCATAAAGCAATAAATTGTAAAGCTTATGCAGTAAGTGATCATGTAAGAGATATAAACAAAGGTTCTTATAAAACCACAAAGAATGATTATGTGAGCAACAAAACTAGAAGTTCTCATGGGTTTGTTGATAGAAACTACAATTCATTTGCCCCACTACTTGATTACAATGATAAATGTTATAAGTGCAATAACTATGGGCACATAACACATGACTGTAGAAGCAACATAATAAAGAAGGAAAAAGATGGTCTTGCCAAACATAAAGAAGAATACACAAAGGTGTGTGTTATCGCACAAGTTGTAGGTCTGGCAAAGACAGACCCAACCACCAAATTGCGACAACTTAGAGAACACCTACCCACTATCACCTTAGACAAGTATTCTCGTCACTTTAGAGATGATAGAATCACCTCAAGGGGGAATCCTGGTGACCCTGGGGGGAATGAGATGGAAAGTGAAAAGATGAAGGAAAGCCCCCCTATAGGTCAAGATAGAAGATGCATAAATTCCTGGGAAAGAGTTTAGGTGGTAGCCAATGGTTTCCAAGAGACAAGAACACTTGCAAATAATGTTGTACCAGCCCGAGACATAAGAACAAACTGAGCATATATGTATAATATTAGGTGAACAAGCAAGTTAAGCTTGCTGTCCTTGTTTGCAGTAGTAAACAACAATGTATATCAGCAAAGAGATAAGTATTAAAGCTGCTAAACAATTGCTAAAAGTCCAACGAATGATGGTAGAGAAAAGTTAGATAAACACTAGTGACATTCAAGAATGAAAGCACAAGACTTTAGCAATGAAACAAGGCTGTAATAAAACGTATTTGCAGCCTTATGGCTATAACAAACAATTTGTTACAACAACAAATCCAACCACCAAAAATCACAAAGAATCCACCACCCAAAAGATGTACTAGGCTAAGTAGATTAATGTGGCAAACTCTTAGCAAATTTTGACGGTTGAAAACGCAAGTTATGAATGAGAATATGTTAGGGTTTCTGCAACCCTAATAGTTGTAGATGAAGATTTATAATAGTAGCAAGAAATACTCCCTTAGAGGGGATGCACTAGTGGCTAAGAGGTGCGCTATGCACAAGCAACAAAACCCAAATTGCAGAAAATTGTAATGGCCAAAAATCACGTTTCCCAATGTGTTATTTTATTTCTCCAATGCAAAAAATCAGATTAGTGCCTTCAGAAAAATAGATGAATGGAGTCTTAAAATAAAGAGTTAGATCAACAAAGACCCTAGGGGTGTAATCATTTTTACTCCCTAGGGTATGCCAATCAAACTAGGGTAAATCTAGGAGGATATACACACTTGTACTTCTCCTAGCAACCTTTGTTCAAGAAATTGTAGCAATGAGATGAAGCATTAATGGAGGGTGTAACCAACATACTCCTCCTAGGGTTTCATCAATAACCAAGAAAGAGCAAGAAACAACTAACAAGTGCATATTTTCCTTACCAATTCTAGGAAAGAGAGAGATAAAACCCTAGTTTCACCAAGCAATTATCATCCAAGACCAAGACAATAAGCCTCCAAGGGGGGCACACCACTTTAGCTCCAACATTCACTAAGAGATATCACCAAAAGCCAATTGTACAAGAGAGAAACACCATAATGCCTAAGAATAACAAACGTTTCAGCTAAATACTTCTCACAATGGAAAAGTTATGTTATGAAATGAGATTCACATGATCTCTATTTATACAAAAGGATTAAAACATAGTTTGTCCACTTAGTTCGGGTAAAACATAAGATAAGGGGTCAACAACCCTTATCTTACCCCTTAAACCAAATAATAATATTTAATTTACACTTTTTTCACATTAGAAACCCTAAAATAAGATGACGTCACCCCTTTAGGGAGATGTTTTGACACTTGGAGCAAGTCGTTGGAGTTGGGGAAGCATGGCTAGGCCTCCAGAGGCCATTGTCATTCATCCAAGCCTCTTCTTCATGGTTCAAAGCCTTCTTTCTTCAAAACGTGCCATATGTCAATGAGAAATACCTCCATCACCACCAAACCCTTGCCCTAGGTGACGTCAAGCCTCAAGAAGTGACGTTTTTCCCCTCCTAGGCAAGTCATTTGGCATGTGAGGGCTAGGTCATGTCATCCATGATGTATTCTAGGCCTCCAAAGGCAAGTCATCGTGATCCATCATGTGGGCCCTAGGCATCCAACCTGTGGGCTTCAAGCCCCATGGAAGCCCAAGCTAGGTTTGTTCCCCCAAAACTGTCCACCAAACAAGGTCCTGCAAAAAAATTGGGTACACCCTCCAAAGATCTCAAGTTAAAATATCATGGCAAGTGAAAACCACATCTAATAAACAAGGCATCTAAAAATGTGCATCAAAACTACCTCATCAAACTAAACAAATGCTCAAAGACCCTATGCAATTGACCAAGTTTAGGTATGGGAGGGGTGTCATAAAAGTCCTATTGGGTAGACCAAAACTCCCAAGTAGGGGATGCTCCCAAGCGTGCCCCTTCAAGGTCATGTAGTGGATGATGGGGTGGATAGGGGTTTAAACTTCATAGGTCAATGGGTTTCATGACATACAAGGACTTGTATTGTCTTATCTATGGGTGCCTTTGTAGAGGGTGTTTTTCACCTTCGTTTTGAATGCATCATTTTTCCAAGCCCATTCATTTCCATTAATTAATTAATAGTACAAAACCTTGGGTACTCCCTAGAGTGAAATCGATTAGCTTTGGGGGAAACACCATAAGGTCCACTTGAAGCTAGAGGTACACAGAGTGCCATATGAAAGGAAAGAAAGGGATGCCACATGAGTGTACACACCTCAACAAGTGGGGACATGTATATAATGTTATTTTGCTTTTGCACGTCTTTGATTTTTTAGGAGAAGATTTTCATTTCTCTCAAGACCTCTTTGGGCGAGCATCTGGAAGGTTTATATTTTAGGATTTTATATTTTGCCAGCCACCATCCCTTTGGGCCTTGAACCCCTTCTTCCCATGAAATGAGGTACATGCCCTTCTTGGGTCACTAAAGCCAAAGGGCCTAGAAGAGGGTAATGTGATGGGAATGTGATGAGCGGAAAGTGATAAGTATGTTCGGGAATGGTACGATGGCCCCTCAAGGGACCCCCAGTTGCATCCCTTCCGTAAAAGTTGGCCACTTACTAGGAAATCGATGACACTCACCAAGGTGAATCAGGGTCAAAAGCATAATGTCCAAACAAATGTTCAGTAATCAAAAGCAACTTTAATACAACATGCTTAAATGCCTCAAATATTAGGGTGATTACCTGCCACAATACCTGACTTGTACAACATGGAACAAGACCCATGTGCCTTCCAGAAGCTAGCTGGTGTGGTGGATACGCTAACGACGGATCCAAACTGTCGTGATAGAGCGAGCTTCCATATGTGCAAGTGGATACGACTAGTCATGTGGTCTCTACACACTCCATATCTGCAACCTGAGGGCATCGAGACATCATCTCATTAGTTATCCCACAAAAAATGGATAACATCTGACTCCTACTTGGGGACATGTGCTCGCCATAGAGTGCATGAGAACTGCAACATCTCCTGGTAGACCTGTGCCTACGCTGAAAAAAAAACTGTAAAATCTAGGGTGGTTCTATCACCCTTTGTTCATATACATCAAAACCAAAAGTGAAATTGATCTAAAAAAGAAAATTTTAGCATTTTTTCAAAAATTTCTAAACTAAGCATGAAATCAATATGCAAGTAGAGAAAATTGAAATATGAAATGCAACTAAACTAACATGAGCAATCAAGATGTAAATGCAGGGAAAACAAAATGACCTACCTACTTACCTAGGGCGTTGGGGCCTTGAAGATTAGGTCTTGAAATGTCAGTTGAAGTCGTCCAACCAATGAAACCAACTGATCATTACTTCATCAAGGTATCTTCCCCTGTGCTTAATCATGTGAAACAACAAAGATAAGTCGAACTCATAATAATCATGAGCACACATAAACATATAATCTATCATGAAATAAAGCTCATGGAGATGGGTGGGAGGGAGAAAATCCTGCTGGAAAGAATATCCACAACTATGATCATCCAAGGAATCCTGCCTGAAGTGATAGCCACAAGCTTGATCAACCCATCTCTGAATAGGACTATCGTATATAGATGAGGGTTCATCTCCATTCATGCACAAATATCCACTGCTTGTTGAAGACCGAGAGGAGATGAGAGAGCGGAAGAAGACTGCATGGCTTCTCGGAGAAGAAGTTAAGAGGTAAGGGATAACCTCATTTCTAGAGAAAAACTCCTCCCTTGGGATTAGGAAACATTGCTTCTTCATATGCAAATCCCCACCAAAAGTCTCAATATGAAAGTACTTTCTTTTGGTAGTGTGGACCTCAGACTGCTCTGGGCTGGCCACGTCCTGGTGTCTATCAAAGTCTGAGCACGATGGCTGAAAATCCTCATAGAAAAAATCTGCATCACAACCCCCAAGGGATGGCTAGAAATCATCTTGAAATTATTGCGTCGAGTCATCCTCGAATGGACAAAACAAATCTGTGATCATATCATCATCAGGATTCCAAACATCTGAATCATACACGTATGAAGACCAATCCTCTGAAGATGACATCTCGACCCCCTCTACTTGAGAACTACCCTCAATGTCATAAATGAGGTCTCTATAAAAAATGAGATGACCAAAATCCCATCCGCGTCTCCTAGTCTGTATGAAAGTGTCTATATGATGATCAACCATATCTAAGGATTCTTTCATAAGACCATTAGTACGATTGAAAATAACCATTTCTTCAACTTCATGTGCAAGAGGAAAACAAGGAAGAAGGACATCATCTTCTTTAGGTAGGAACATAGATACCAATGTCTCCTTCTTCCCATTTGGATATTGTACTTTATCAAGGTATTCTTTATCTTTAATAAGAGAATTCATCATCTTGATCTTGATCTCTAACGAGTTTGTAGACTTCCTCGAGCATGGAGAGGGGCTCATTGTTATTTGGGAAGTTTTCTTGGTACCCATACTTCTCGGTCACAAAGTCGTATAATAAATTTGTTCCATAATATGCAATGGCCACTTCCCATGCTGAGTTTAGGGTAGGCCGTTCCTCATAATTTTCGAGGATGGCATCATACTCTTCTTCTCTCTGTTGACAGAACTCAACTAGAAAATCCTTGTCAGGGAAAAGTTCTATCAGTTGTTCACAAAACTCAAAATATTCTTCTGTGCTTTGCTTGAGGCACTAAAAAATTTCTTCATTTCTATCGTCAACTTCTTGTCTTTCAACAAACTCTGGAAGAAGTGTTTCTCTCAAGCCTTGAATAGGATCAAGGTCAAAACTTTCTCTCGAAAAAACATCCTCCAGGTCCTGAATTGTATCTTCAAGACTTTGAGCTTCTAGTCCCCAACATTTAAGGAACTCTTTGATGAGGATTGTTAAAGAAGATATACTTCTTGGCTTGCAAGAATGCTTGATCCAATCCCTTTGTTCACTTCCCAAGGATAACAAGAACAACCGTAGACATACATCCTCATGTTGTACACTCTCATAGTAGATGCATCTGGTAAACTCAACAACGTGTGCTACGGTCGACAATGGATTACCATCGAACTTTGGGAGGACATCGAATTGGTTTATTGGGCACTTGTTTGAATATCCGTCAATGGCTTCGAGATCCAAGTTCTTGTATGCTTCATGAAAGCACCAAAGAGCTATGTTTTCATTACTCAAGGTAATACCTCAATGGAGTCGCCAGATGAGCTCAAGGCTCATCAAAGGGTGGAAAGGGAACGCCCTTTAGATGTAGTAATCTCGCTGCCATATTTCCAAACCAAGGAAATAATGAAGAAGGACCAAATCCTTCATCTCAAATTCCTTTGCAAGGTCCTCCTTGCATGAGTGTATCAACTGCTCATCACCAGTAAGTATTAAATCATCAACATAAAGCACAATGATCAAAAGCTTACCTCCACCACAATTTGGTATAGGTTTGCATCTGCTTCACTTTTGGTGAAGCCCAATCCGGTGAAATAGCTGTCTATCCGAGTGTACCAAGCACGGGGTGCTTGCTTCAACCCATACAATGCTCTCTTGAGTCTTCACACATGTGACTCTCTGTCAAAGGTCTCAAAACCTTCTGGCTTCTCAATGTACACTTCTTCCTCAATGATCCTGTTGAGGAACGCAGTTTTTACATCCATATGATGAATGCGCCAGCCCATCTACGCTGAGAGTGCAAGGATGGATCTTATGGAAGAGTACCTTGCGACAGGTGCAAAGGTCTCACCATAATCTATCCCCTCGATCTGTGAGAAGCCCCGGGCCACAAACCTGGCATTGTATTTCTCCACACTCCCATCAACAACTTGCTTTACCTTGTAGATCCATCTCGAACCTACCACTAATTTATCAATCGGTCTTGGGACAATTTCCCATACACTGTTTTTGACAATGGAGTCATACTCCTCTACCATAGCATCAACCCAAGTGGGGTCCTGCACTGCTTCCTGAAAGGAAGATGGTTCAGTCACAATACATTTGCTCATGAGAGCCATGTATTCAGCAAATCGATAAGGAGACTGTCTTTGTTTGCGCTGTGAAGTAGGGGCTCCTACATTCTGTGCAACATCTAGTCTCAATCTTTCAGCTTCCGTGGTGCACTTTCTTCCATTTCTGATGGATGGCTCTGCTTGAGTGATTTCCTCCACTCCATGAACCTCTTCATGTGGCTGATCCACATATTGAGACTCATCCTTGGGAACCAACAGTTCCTCTTTTGCATGCAAGTCTAGCTCCCTCTCAAGCAACAACCGCATGGATTTCCCCTCATCAAATTTTATATCCCGTCACATAGCAGTCGTCTTACTGTTCGACAAATACACACGATAATTATGGGGTGTTTTTGTGTACCCCACAAATATCCCAACTTCAGCAGTAAGTTCCAGCTTCTTCCTGGCATCTTTGGTCACATGCACATAAACAGATGAGCCAAATTTTTTAAAATGAGAAACATCAGGTTTATTACCAGTAAAAGCTTCTTCAGGTGTACTCATGCCAAGTACTCTATGAGGACAATGTTTCTACACATAAACCGCAGTATTGCATGCTTCTGCCCACAAATGCATTGATAGGCCCTGATCATGCAACATTGCTCGTGCTTCACCCACGATCGTTCTATTCTTTCTTTCCATGACCCCATTTTGCTGTGGGTTATGAGGTGCTATGAGTTCTCTTCGAATTCCTTCTCTGCTACAGAAGTCTTTGAATTCATTAGAGATGTATTCTCCACCATTATCGCTCCTTAGAGCCTTCACTTGCTTCCTTGACTCTTTCTCCACCAATGCCTTAAACTCACAGAGCTTTGAGAATGTTTGATCCTTCTTCTGCATGAAGAATATCCAGCATTTATGAGAAAAGTCATCAACAAAAATAACATAATACCTTTGTTTTGTTGTTGAAGCAACCGAGAATGGTCCACACACATCCGTGTGAATTCTCTCCAGGATCACCGAAGCACGGTTCTCCTTTTCATGAAAGGTGGACTTTACATACTTCCCCAGGGTGCACCCCTTGCACTGATCTGACTGAGCAAGTGTTCCCCTTGGAAGTCCAGTAGATATTTGCTGCATGATCTTCAAGGCTCCATGATGAAGATTGCCCAATCTCCTGTGCCATAATTCGCCCTCATCCTGGCTCACCACTTTTTCTGCCTTGCCTATCATGGCACTGCAACCATCTACCTCCAGCGTGTAGAGATTCTTAACTCGAATCCCTATCTTCTTGACTTGACCCGTTGCTTTATGTCGCAGGTAGGATTTTCCATTGCTAAAAACAACATCATAGCCTATGTCCTCCAACATTGTGACTGAGACCAAGTTTTTCTTCAGACCTGGAACATGCATAACATTTTTCAATTGAAATGGTTTACCTGACTCCCTCTGAAAGGTAATGGTACCAATACCAGTCGCACTGTATCGTCCATCGTCGCCCATCTCTATATGCATTC
>ML788893.1:32019-49740 GCA_009831015.1 Picea engelmannii
CCAAATACCACACCGATCCCGATGCACTTGAAGCCATGCATGCGATCAAAGCGAAGTCAAGCTCAAATTGTGAGACAAGAGCCTCACCAGTTGCAGATCCAACAACCGTCTTGTTCTTCTTCTTTTGTGGATAGTTAGTAGCGAGATGCCCATGTTCGTGATAGTGAAAACACTTCACTTTGGACAAATCCATCTTCTTGACTTTAAAATCGGATTTTGATTGGATTTTCTTCCCTTTCCCTTTCCTTGCTTTGGCAGTCAAAGCACAATCCTCTTCATCATCACGCTTTGATGAAGATCCATCTCTGGTGTTCCGCCTGAACTCCTCTTCCACTAGATCCGACCACAGTCATTCCCAATCCGACAATTTTCCCCTTCCATTGACAGAGTCTTGATAACTGTGCCAACTCGTAGGAAGCCCTAGGAGCACCAAGCTCACCAAATCATCAGCAACGACTGTTATTCCCACACTTCCAAGCTCATATTGACATTGGACAAACTTCGTGAGATATTTTGGAATGGTGTCGCCTTTCTCCATCTTGATCTTCCCGAGTTTATCTTTGAGCGCCAATTTCCTATGGTCTCTACTGTTTTGGAATAGATCCGTCAAAACCTTCCACATTGCATATGGTGTGGTTTTCCCATGGAGACTTGAGACAATGTGGTCTCATACTCCCTCCAATAGAATCCTCCTCGCCTTCGCCACTTTCTTTTGCCATGCATCAAGATTTGCAGTATCTGTCGCATCTAGCTTAGGAACATCTGCATCAATGTAACCCTTCAAGCCATTGTCTTTGAGCACTGCTTCCATCCTGTCCTTCCAAGCAATGTAGTTGGAGCTGCCCTCGAGTGCATACTCCAACCTCAAGCCATTGAAAGACATTTTCTATCTTGAATCAAGTGTCACACCAAGAAAATCTTGCAAGTTCGAATGTTATCCAACCCAAAACTCAACTCCTGCACTTTCCTCTTGCCCTGGGAGGTTCGCACCCCACCTGAGAGCAACCTGAGGGAAGTTCGCACCCTGCCTGTGTGTAGCCTGCGAACTTGCCTGGGAAGTTCGCACCCTGCTCCACTGTAGCCTACGAGAATGCTCAAGAAGTTTGCACCCTTCTCCATTGTTAGGGTGAGGGAAGTTCGCACCCTGCTAGTTTATTTTTCTGCGAGAATGCCAATGAAGTTCACACCTTGCCTTTGTCTAGGGTGCGAGAATTACTGTTCTTGAAAACACCAGAAGTTTTCAGTACTAGGGTTCGCGCCCTGCTAGAGGCGGGACCCGCGAGAATGAAATAATGTTCACACCTCACTTCCGTGGCCTCCGTGGCTCTCATACCATGTAGAAATTTCGATACAAATTAATGTATTCCTGCGATTCTTTTGATCTAACAATTTCCGCCACTTGTTAAATAAAGAATTGCTTCTACTATTATTCTTGCGGAAACAATTAAACCACGACCACAACCACAATGCACAAAGTGAAATATCAATAACACACAACACATAAGTTTTACCGGGAAAACGTAAAGCTAAAAACCCCACTATCATATATTATGTATATCATGAATCATGAAACAATCTCATACAAAACTCTAATCCAAGAGCTCTCATTACAATACAATCGTCTCACACTGTCATACACAAATTAGCAAATACATGTGCCAATTTCCGTGTCCAGATAGCCTGCCTCCTCTACACAATCTCTGCAATTCGAATTCTCACAATCGAATACAATTGCCTCGTTTGCACATGCTCATAAGCATATCCACTGCATGTGTGAACAAATCACAATTGATAGCCAACTGTCCCTTTCCCCTGTTATCTGAACTGGATCTCCAATGGATTTGCATGCATGTAGTTAACCGTGACGCATCTTCAGTTGCATGTGAGTTAATTGATTAACTGAACTCTCACTAGTGCAACTGAGCTTAACTCACTTAACTACACTTATAATTATGTTACAATTCCAAATCACTCAGTTATGAATGAGATAATAGATTAATATTTATTGTCTAATTTAATTAAGGGAAAAATAAATTAGACACATGTTTCTTGTTGACTTTTCAATAGAGATAAGTTAGATAAACACTAGTGACACTCAAGAATGAAAGCACAAGACTTTAGCAATGAAACGAGGCTGTAATAAAAAGTATTTGCAGAGATATTTTGCAGCCTTATGGATGTAACAAACAAGTTGTTACAACAACAAATCCAACCACCAAAACTCACAAAGAATCCACCCAAAAGTTGTACTAGGCTAAGTAAATTAATGTGGCAAACTCTTAGCAAATTCTAATGGTTGAAAAAGCAAGTTATGAATGAGAATATGTTAGGGTTTCTACAACCCTAATAACTGTAGTTGAATATTTATAACAACAACAAGCAATACCCCTTTAGAGGGGACACCCTAGTGGATAAGAGGTGCATTAGGCACAAGCAACAAAACCCAAATTGCAGAAAATTGAAATGGCCAAAAATCACGTTTCCCAATGCACTATTTTATTTCTCCAATGCAAAAAATCAGATTAGTGCCTTCAGAAACATGGGTGAATGAAGTCTTAAAATAAAGAATTAGATCAACAAAGACCCTAGGGGTGTAAGCCCTTTTAATCCCTAGGGTATGCCAATCAAACTAGGGAAACTCTAGGAGGGTGTACACACTTGTACTTCTTCTAGCAACCCTTGTTCAAGAAACCGTAGCAATGAGATGAAGCATTAATGGAGGGTGTAACCAACATACTCCTCCTAGGGTTTCATCAATAACTAAGAAAGAGCAAGAAACAACTAACAAGTGCATATTTTCCTTACCAATTCCAGGAAAGAGAGAGATCAAACTCTAGTTTCACCAAGCAATTATCATCCAAGACCAAGACAATAAGCCTCCAAGGGGGGCACACCACTTTAGCTCCTACATTCACCAAGAGATATCACAAAAAGACAATTGTACAAGAGAGAAACACCATAATGCCCAAGTATAGTGAAAATTTCAGCGAAATACTTCTCACAATGGGAGAGTTATGTTATGAAATGAGATTCACATGATCTCTATTTATACAAAAGGTTTAAAACATAGTTTTTCCACTTAAACCAAATAATAATATTTAATTTACACTTTTTTCACATTAGAAACCCTAAAATAAGATGACGTCACCCCTTTAGGGAGACGTTTTGACACTTGGAGCAAGTCGTTGGAGTTGGGGAAGCATGGCTAGGCCTCCAAAGTCCATTGTCATTAATCAAAGCCTCTTCTTCATGGTTCAAATCCTTCTTCCTTCAAAACGTGCCATATGTCAATGAGCAATACCTCTATCACCACCAAACCCTAGCCCTAGGTGACGTCAATCCTCAAGAAGTGACGTTTTTCCCCTCCTAGACAAGTTGTTTGGCATGTGAGGGCTAGGTCATGTCATCCATGATGTCTTCTAGGCCTCCAAAGGCAAGTCATCGTGATCCGACATGTGAGCTCTACGAATCCAACCTGTGGGCTTCAAGCCCCATGGAAGCCCACGGTAGGCTTGTTCCTCCAAAACTGTCCACCATACAAGGTCCTACAAAACAAATGGTTATGCTCTCCAAAGATCTCAAGTCAAAATATCATGGCAAGTGAAAACAACATCTAATAAACAAGGCATCTAAAAATGTGCATCAAAACTATCAAATGAAACTAAATAAATGCTCAAAGACCCTATGCAATTGACCAAGTTTAGGTAAGGGGGGGTGTCATAAAAGTCCTATTGGGTAGGCCAAAACTCCCAAGTAGGGGATGCTCCCAAGGGTGCCCCTTCAAGGTCATGTATTAGATGATGAGGTGGATAGGGGTTTAGACTTCATAGGTCAATGGGTTCATGACAAACAAGTGCTCGTATTGTCTCATCTATTGGTGACTTTGTAGAGGGTGTGCTGCACCTTCGTTTCAATGCATCCTTTTTGCAAGCCCATTCATTGCCATTTGTTAATTAATAGTCCAAAACCTTGGGTACTCCCTAGAGTGAAATCGATTAGCTTGGGGGGAAACACCACACGATCCACTTGAAACTAGAGGTACACATAATTCCATATGCAAGGAAAGAACGTGACACTGCATGAGTGTACACACCTCAACAAGTGGGGACATGTATATAATGTTATTTTTCTTTTGTAGGTCTTTGATTTTTTAGGAGAAGATTTTCATTGGTCTCAAGACCTCTTTGGGCGAGCATCTGGAAGGTTTATATTTTAAGCTTTTATCTTTTGCCAGCCACCTTCCCTATGGGCCTTCAACCCCTTCTTCCCATGAAATGAGGTACATGCCCTTCTTGGGTCACTAAATCCAAAGGGCCTAGAAGAGGGCAATGTGATGAGCAGAAAGTGACAAGTATGTTTGAGAATGGTACGATGACCCCTCAAGGGACCCCTAGTTGCATCCCTTCTGCAAAAGTTGTCCACTTACTAGGAAATAAATGACAGTCACCAATATGAAACATGGTCAAAAGCATAATGTCCAAGCAAATGTTCAGTAATCAAAAACAACTTTAATACAACATGCTTAAATGCCTCCAATATTACGGTGGTTACCTGTCACAATACCTGACTTGCATTGCATGGAGCAAGACCCATGTGCCTTCCAAAAGCTAGCTGGTGTGGTGGATGTGTTGACGATGGATCCAAAATGTGGTGATAGAGCGGGCTTCCATATGTGCAAGTGGATACTGCTAGTTACGTGGTCTCTTGACACTCCATATCTGCAACTCGAGGGCCTCGAGACATCATCTCCTTAGTTATCCCACAAAATGGGGATAACAGTGTGGAAAAGGAAGCAAAAAGAAGAGAAGAAGGAAGAATGCGAACATGCACTTTATGCTCAAAATGAAGGGAACCAATGGTACATTGACAATGGATGTTCAAAACACATGATAGGGGAACATACCAAGTTTTTCACCTTGAAGGAAGAAAAAAGAGGCATGGTTACTTTTGGAGATAATGGCTATGCACGAATAGTTGAAAATGCACTGTTAGTTTGATAATGGAAAGACTAAGACACATAATGCCATGTATGTTGAAGAGATAAACCACAATCTTCTAAGTGTCAGTCAAATGTGTGATCAAGGCTACTACCTCACATTTCATTCTAAAGGGTGTGAGATAAGGAAAGAAGCTTTAGGAAGATTAATGGCAAATGCAAATAGAACCTCAAGTGATGTATACATACTTGATGAAGTCAAAGAAGAAAAATGTTGTATGGAACAAAAGTTGGGAGTGATATCCCTCTCATATCCTCATTAAAGGGAAGCACAAGCTCAGGGGGAGAAGCCATTTGCCATTGATGTCAAAGGGGGAGAAGTTGCAGACAAAGGAAGAATTGCAAACACAAGGAAAGTTGCAGACAAGGGGAGTATCATAATTGACCAAGGGTTGCCATCATTGACAAAGGGGGAGATTGTTTGAAATATTGCTTTCATTGATGTCAAAGATAGGGGGAGACTACAGATGTCCAATATAAATATTACAAGCCTACAAATGTCCAAGATAAAGTTTGCAAGATGGAGATTGTCAGAAATATTGTTTTTGTATTTTTAATGATCAATTTGGATACCCTATCTTTGAAGTTGTTTTAACCCTACATACCAGCTCAAATGAGAGCACAAGTTATATGGTTGGAAATATTATTCCGAGACCTTTCCAACGATATAAGGCATTACCCCTAACTCCATAGGAATGAGGGATACACAATTTCCCGTCCAACAAACTAGCTAGAAAATTGAGGCCGGCTCAGCCAGTCTTTATAGGTTGACCCTGAAAGTGGGGACATAATTACTATAAATACATGATATATGTGCGCATTTGTAGTGAAACCAAGCAAGGGATCAAGTCTGAGGTGTGCATAAGTGATCCGAGGTGCGCTAAAGGACATGGGTTGTTTCTTTGAGATCTAAAGGTGTGTAAGAGAAGTTTGATGAGTTTTTTGGGATTTTCTTGTTCTTAAGGTGCACTATGAAAGACTGAAGTTCTGTGATGCTACAATGTTCTTTGTTTTGAGGTTGTGATGTTTCATTGTGCGTTGTCTTGAGGTTGTGACGCTATAGTCTGGGATCATATTCCGGGAATGACGCTATGAGGCTTGCTAGGGCATGAAGGCTACGTGTGACTAGGGTTTGAAATATTGTTTGTGGAATGAAGCATGCAGGTGAAGTCAGAAGTACTCTGTGTATGAAGATATTGGATTGGTGTCTACACATATCTTGTTGAGTTGGTGTTTAGGTGAGAGGATTGGTGTCTCCAACAGGTTGGTGCTTGCAACAATAGATTGGTTTTTATAGGTGTTGCTGAGTTGGTGCTCAATTGAGGAGATTGGTGTCTTCAATAGGTTGATGCCTACATCTTGCTGAGTTGGTGTTTAGTTCAGGAGATTGGTGTCTCCAGTAAGTTGTTGCCTACAATCTTTGTAACAGTAGGTTGGTGCCTACAAACATTTATAAAGATAATTTTTATGGTTTTCTTTCGATTGGGTTTCCATGTTAAATTCTATGATTTGAGCTTGATTATTGTTTCTCAACTAATGAATGATTGATGAATGGTTAAATAAAGTAAAAAGTATTTTATATTGATTCACTCCCCACTCTCAATATAAGCATAAGTTCAACAAAAGAGACTTCAAAACTATTTACATTATCAATCCCATTCTATGTCTTAATTTTTTATGCTGATTCATTTCCTTACAATACTCGAGTCATAACTTTTTCCAACCATTGTTGCTTGTTTTGTACATATTCCTAGTAACAAGTATCAAATCCTCTTAAAGTAATGACCACGAGCTTACCAAACCAATTTGTTTTAAGTGGCTTAAGTTTTCAATTTCTTTATAAAAAATAGAGCCATCTATGCGAGGAATGTTTCCTAACTCTTTTTCTAAATTCTGACCTGCATAATTGTCTACTCCAGTTTCTTCCTTGCCTTTTTGACTATTGGGAAAAATGAAGAAGAATATATCCTCACATAATTATTTCACAATGCACTTACTATATTGAGAAACATTAACAGAGACAATTTGTTTCCATAGCCTCAACATTTGCTAGACCACTCAAAGCTTCATCTTCTTAACATCACTGAAGTAGTAAATGTATACTTTACCAAATTTGGAGCCACAACAGCCCCCACAAACTTAAAGCTTGGAAGAGCATCATGTTAAGTACAACAACATTTTCCCATTGTCCATGTAGTTGCATTACAAGATTCTACTCTTGAGGGAGCATTATAATCCTCCCATGTTGAGAACACAAAAATTATATGACCATTTTCTAAAGTCTACTGACTACTAAAAGAGGATGAACAAATATGTTTTTGCATTGATTTTATAGGATCTCTCTATTTCAAGCTCCCCCTTCGATTTATCTAGTGCATCCTTCAACTTTGTGTTAGTCCAATGTTGTAGCTAGACAAGCTGATCATAAAGTACATACATACATGAGTTTGGGAAGATTGTTTGTTTATGTTAAGTTTCACAGAATGTTGATCTTCTTCGAGAAAATAAATGGGTTGAATAGTGAAAAGTATTAAGGTATGCCAAATTTTAATTATTGTCTGTGCATTTAGATGGTCTATAAAAGTCCAAACATAGTTGGTTATAGCTCAAACTTTAGCTACTCAATTAGGTGATATCCCAATTCTTTTGTCTATTTTTTTGTTTTTATGTTTCATGCATCCTTGCTATTATGGATTTCTCCATCACTCTAATATCTAAGTTGCTCAAGTTTGATCCAACGCTGATCTTTTCGATCTCTGAGGAAATTACTTACATCTCCTCTACTAACAACATGCATTTTCTAATTCTAGAATGACATTATTGTGCACACTTGATAGAATCGATATTGACTTGAGTGACCAAAAGATCCATAATTAAAAAAATTGTTGTATCTTTCCCCGTTTGCGAGATTCAATTCCCTGGAAGATATTATAAATAGTTTATCGAATTCAAAAATGATACTAACCATAGACTCACAAAACCATGGTTAGTAGATCATACCCTACAAGTTGTCTATATTTAGTTGCGTCCTCATTCCCTTCTCTTATGTCATCTTCAAATTTTGCTCCATTGGAGTAGAGAGAGGAGTATAATCAATCATACCAAATTTATTTAACAACTCTCCAATGTACTTCTTTTGGGAAATGAATATATATCTTGGATTTTGAGTTATGTCAATATCCAAGTAGTAGTGAAAATGTCCCATGTCTATCATCTCAAAACCCTTCTTTAATTCTTTCTTTATGGATGCATTATATGATTCGTTGTTTCCTATTATCAAAAGGTCATCTACATACACCACAAGATATACAACAATTTTGCCATCTTTTTGAACAAACAAAGTTGCATCATCAAGATTAAAATGCTTGAAATCCATCTTCAAAAGATGTTTAACTTTTCATACCACGCACGAGGTGTTTTCTTTAGATCATACAAAGACTTGATGAGCTTGCATACCTTATGTTTTTAACCCTTCATAGCAAATCATTCTGGTTGAGACAAGTATACATTTTCTTTCCAATCCTTATTCAAGAAAGCTATCTTCACTTCCATGTGATGAATCTTCCACCTATTATGTGTGGCTAAAGCCAACAAAGTATGAATGGTATCCCATTTTGTTATGAGGGAAAAAGTCTCCTCATAGTCCATGCTTTCTTTTTGTGCATATCCTTTCACCACAAGCTTCGCCTTATGCTTGTCAAGTGAGCCATCTGATTTGTACTTGTTCTTGTAGACCCACTTGCAGCGAATTGGTTTGGTTCCAAATGGAGGATCCACCAACTTTCATGTCCCATTCTTGATGAGAGCATCATAGTCCTTCTGCATAACTTCTTTCCACTCATCACAAGGAACAACTTCTTCAAAGGAAGTTGGTTCAAAGTTAGTAAATAAATTCAATTCACAATCATATGAAACTTCCATATCATTGATTTCACCTGAATCCGAATCATCTACATCACCTCCATTGTCTTGTTTGGCAGAACTTCTAGTTTTTGTTTTTCCAACCTCATTAGGACGAATGCTTTCAAGTGTCTTCATGACCCACTTGAGAAATTTCTATGATGGTCCAAGTTTCTCAACCGATGGAGATGTTGTTTCATTATGTGATGGTCCAAGTTGTTCAATTGATTGAGATGGTACTGCATTCACATCAAGATTCAACCTTTCAATCGTCTCAATTACATCATCCAATTGAACCTCCTATTTTGATGAAGTGGTTGGATCTTCTACACGAGGGGGAGATGACACTTCAAAAGGAGATTCCAGAGATTGATCCAAGATAGGGATCACCCCTTCAAGATGTGGAATCTCCTTATCAAACTCATGATATGTCTTTACATGGGAAAATCTACCAAGATGATCAAACTGCTGCCCAATAGTCTTGTCATTCTTAGTGGATTCAAGAAAAATCACATCTCTAGAAAGAATGATTTTTTTATTTACCTCATCGTAAAGACGATATGCCTTGGTGTTATTTGAGTACCCCAAGAAGATGCACTTTCAACTCCTTGCACCTAGTTTGTTTCATACCACATTTCATAAGGAATATTGTTCCCAAGAGCATGATATGGATCTTTCTCTCTCGAATATACTCCACACAAAACTGCATCAGCCCAAAACATCAACTTCACATTCTTGAAAAATAACATGGAACGTACCATATTCAAGAGTGTTCTATTCATTCTTTCTGCTAGATATTTGAATAGTGGTTTGATGCTTGATCCCATGTTGGCGAATATAGCTTTCAAACTCATTAGAAGTATATTCCCCTCCATTATTAGTACAAAGAGGTGCCAATATGAGATTGTGCTTCATTTTCAATCCAAGAAAATTTTTAATTTCCGTTTCAACAAATAAACCCAACACATCTTTGTATAATCATCAATAAAATTCATGATATATTTATTACCAAAAATAGATGCAATAGGCGTGGGGCCACACATATCAAAGTGTATCAACTCTATCTTTCTACATACTCTCGAATTGGAATCATGAAAAGGTTGCTTGCTATGTTTACCAAGGATACAAGCATCACATTGCTTCAAATTCATTGGAATGGTAGGAAAATCAGAAACACCTTTTTTCTTCATCATATGAAGACTATGATAATTGTTGTGCCCAAATCTAGCATGCCACAAGACATTGGATGACAATGTACCTTCATCACGGTGAGAGAGGTATGCAAAATTCCGTGCCTGTGCAGATGTCCCTTTCAATTTCAACAATTTTTTATCCACCCATCCTGTCATGACAACCATGTTGTTAGAAGACCTTATTTTGACTTTTCCATTAAACATGTGAATAATAAGGCCTTGTTGTTGAATGTGTACAAGACACAACAAGTTCCTTCGCAACTCATGAAGATATAGAACATCGCGCAAAAGAAAATCCAAGAGTCCAGGCAATTTGAACGTGATGCTATCAATTCCTATAGGTTTGAGATTGGAACGATATACAAAGTTTATTGCACCCTCTACATTGTCATTCAATTCCTCAAAGAAGTCTCTCCAAAGAGTCATGTGGCAAGCAACACCAATGTCAAACAACCAAACATCTCTCCAAGAAGCAAATGAAGTTTTGAACAAATCTTCATTTATGCCAATATTGCAACATAAATTCAAAAGCAACATAAAGGTAGTATATATATGAGCTTCACGGCGAGAGTTCAAATTGCAGAGAAGGCATCGAAAGATGTAGAATTATCTTTATCCAGAGACTATCTCGAAACCTTAAGGCGTATTCTTAACGTCCATACTACTATAGACCATCAATGTGAGGCTCCGTTGGCAATAAAGGCATTCCAGTAATCGAATTTGGATGAAAATGGATGCAATTTCACCGTACTCTCCACGCGTTCCTATGAGCCGTGAATAGCACATATATCACACAAACCTTGCTATTCACATATCAGCTCTGGGCATAAATGAGCAGAAACCCTGGAATTAAACATTTAGCCGAACAAGGCGAGAAAGACCCAGGAAAGCTTAGGCTCAGGTTCTTGCTGGCCTCACGTTGTTGGTTGGTTGAAATGCAATATGCCAACGGTCTTGGGAGAGAGGAATGCCAACGATCTAGAGATGACTGCCAATGGTCTTGATGAAATTCAGGGATCAATTGCCTTTTTCTGTGCTGAAAATGGAAATTAAGGCAACGGTTGGATTAGGTTTAGATCACGCCATTTCGACCTGAATTTAAGGAATCGAACTGTTGTAAATTACTTCATCGTCACAAAGACCTCTGATTGCAATCGGTTATCACCCAACTTACTCTCATCAAGATTACTTTCTTCAGGTTGCCTTGAATTTGAAAGCAAGCACGAAAACACGTTCATCACTTGTGTCAGGATTCTAGCCTAACAACAAAGACTTGAACTGATAGAAAAGAATGTATACGTCCTTGTTATGGATAACCTAGATTTCCAACCAATCAAATTTGATTTCATGGAACTGCAGATAGAAGTCAATGGGCTTAATGCCTTAAGGCATATTTTTCTAAAGAAAATGGGTATTCTTGTTGTGTATGTGTTATATTCTTTGCATGATTAGCCCATGTACTGTACATTCGAATGAGAGGAGAGGGGCCATGGAGTAGTAGCCCAAACTTTTTTTGGGTTGTTTTTTGGTTGGTTTTGGTCTATTTTTGATGTTTTTTTGGTCAATGATTTTTCAACCAATTGTAATGTAATTTCGGTCAACGAGTTTAATCCGAGTCAATGAATCAGGATTTTGGATGTTGAGGGATCCTATATATTGTATTATAATGGTGAAGTTAGTACAATGAGAGTTCGAGGTGTGGCTAAATTTTTGAGTACTACGTGTGATTGCTATTGTTTTCTTTCTATTTTATAAAGAATTTGTATGTGCATTGTTATACTATAAAGGTTTAAAACCTATAATTCTCTCGCCATAAAATTCATAGCTATAGTATCATAGCCTTAGTGTTTTTAGATAACGACGTTGTCTAACTGTTCTACGAAATGACTTTTTTTGTCGGAATCCGACAACATAAATATGCACGAAATCACTATTTTTTGTTATTTAAAATCCATTTTTAAATGCAGAAATGAATTCAACATGCCAAAAAACCCAGGAGCACTCATATTATACAAAAATAATCACTCAAATCTACGGATTTAACAATTTCTCGCTGGATTTCGAGCAAAGGTCCCCGAAAAATATCGTTGGAAAAGAGTCATTTCGTAGAACATTTAGACTATGACTTTAGATAACTCTGTGATCTTGCCTGCTTCCTTTTTCAATAGTAAGTTACTCTTTTGAAATCTTGTTCCTTTGTCATCCATCTCCATGGATCCATTTTTCATTTTTTGGGAAAGATGTCGAGGATTCATCTTGGTACAACTTTGTGGATATCTTCCAAGAGGTCCATTCACTGTTCCTATTCACCTATGACTCTTCATATTTCTTCTAAATAAAATTATTTACAATAATATTTACAAAATACCATAATCCCTAGGATTATGTATCTAACAATATAAACATTCTAATATATGTATGTATGAATGTGTACTTTGAATTGAGTCTTTTTTTTTTCTTTCTTTCTTTTAGTTTTTCATTTTAAAAACATTGTTAAGCAATTGTCTTTTAGTTTTTCATTTTAAAAAGATTGTTAAGCAATTGTCTTTTCAAAGTTTGTTTATAGTAACTTTTATGTGGTGTGGTATTTAAAACTTTTTTTGATTTGTTGAGATGAAAGAATTTTTGCAATTTTCTTGCATAAGGATTTCCATAAGCAAGGAACACAACTTCTCATAAAATTGTGGCTTTAGAACATGAAAATTAAGTTGATTATCCTTGAAATTGTCCTTGTGCTAGTTCTTATAATTTGGCTCTTAGTTTGCCCTGGATTTAAGTGTGGAAAATAGTCTTAATTCCTTGTTATTGATTTTTAGATAAATCCATCCAAAGCATTAGTTTGCCATGGATTTAAGTGTGGAAAATAGTCTTAATTCCTTGGCAGTGCTTTTTAGATAAATCCATTCAAAGCATTTATATTGATTATTTGGCATCTTAGCTTATAATAGATGTAAACATTCTCTTTGAAAGGGGTAGACATTCTCTTTGAAAGGGGTATATTTTGTGTTATAGTTTGAGTAATATATTTCATTCACTTTAGATACTATCATCATTAGATATTGATTAACTATTTCTTTCCTTGAAAATGGACAATGCCTTAACTTTTCATAGCTTAGGGTAGAGGCACTGCCATTAGGTGTGATGCCAATGTCTTTTATAAATATGAATCCTTGTTTTTGGTTTTCACTTTTAAAATCGACATAACTTTTATTATGAGTAGTGCTTAGTTAATGTGGGAAAACTTTTGGATGAAATCCATTTATTTTTCCTTTGTTATTTGTGCATCCTAAGGAGCATGTATTTTGGGCTATGTTTCATATATTTCTTCTTATGGTCAAGTTTAGAGTATGGGGTTTAAATGTGGCTCTCATCCGTAGTCTTAGTCTTGTCACTTCATAAGTATTACTTGTTTGTGAAATTAAATTGCTATTTAATTTAATGGTATGGAGAAAAAAGTTATAGAGGGTTATGATTTGTAATGCATCAAAGATTAACCTTTTTGAGGTGCTAAATTGGTTGGATGATGAAAACTGTTATATGGAGAAAATCCAAATCGAAGTTTTATGAGCACCATGGGGCTAAAGTTCTCATCATGTTATATATATTTGATTTGGCCTAAGTGGTTTTGTCTTGTAGTATGTTTCATCTTTCGTGGGTATTTAAGTTAAGTTCATTATTTAATGGAATGAAACTCCCATCTATGTCACTTGTATGTTGTGACTTCTCTAGAGATTCTTTTATTAATTGCATAAGGTTTCATTTATGTAAGAGAGGTATTTTCTTATAAAAGCATTTCTCTTCTCGGAAGCGAGTACACATAACATTTTCTTTTCAAAAGTACTTGTAAACTGAGAGTTAATGAAAATATTATAGTTTTATGTTTTTAGAGCATGTTCCTTGATTATTTTTCCTGCAATTTAGGATATGTGTTTTAGATTTCCCTATATTGCTCCATCTATATCCATTGATATTAAATCCTTGTGATTAGAGGTCTTATCTAGGTGTTGCAACAATTTTAGTGTCTTAGCTCAACAATTTTGGTAGTTTTTCTCGGAATATAGCACGAGAAACCCCCGAGTACTTCCCCACATTTCGTGGATGGTAAACGTGGTAAATCGTTCAACCTGATTACGGGCCTAACCCAATGGGGACATCAAGTGAGGCCCTAAACAGACTTCTGGCCAAGGATTCGACCCTGGAACCTCATTCGAGCAAACAACGACACCCATCCACTTGAGCTAACCCATCGAGCTTACAAGTTTGGTAGTTGCCACATAACTTCAATGATTTGCCTCAAATAGTTAATGATCATGGAATGGTTACATAGAGGGTCTAAATTGCAAATTTTTACTCAACAAATCAATTTAAAAGCCTTAATTGTGTTTTATATATTAAAAAATTTGGTTTATACACAACAAGAACAATCAAACTAGCACGAATCAACCGTATATATATCATGTGTTTTTTCCTTACCGTGTGAATCATTACATGTTGACTGATTTTGCTAAGAGCTCTATCCTTTGTTTTTCATGCCCAACCAATTGATATAACACCTTATACTATGTAACACACCCAATTTCCTTGCTAGGCCGCGTTACTAAACAAATCGACATAATACATAAATTTGATACCAATTTAATATGAATGTATCCACACGGTGTAACAAAAAACGATTCATGCGACTATCAACAATTTAAAATTTGCGAATACAGATTATTTAAGCATGCAGAATAGGATTCAATCACACAAACACTAATTAAAAGACAACATTTACACACAACACTTAACAATAAATGACATAGTGATCAAAACACTTATCTTTTAAAAACATTTTACACAAGCGAATGCAGACGTTGGATGTTCCACCCAACCGTAGGCTCTGTTGCACCAATTCTCTCTACAACAAGCCACCCCCGAGTTGGGTCTATCATTCCATAGGATGGACAGGGTCCTACGAGTGTCTACCATCCACTCAAACTACCCAAAAATCACTAAAACATAGTGACACGACTCCGACAACCATTCCAATCACCCAACTCTCTTCCCTATAAATCTGCACAACCCAAGGGATGAGATTTATTTCTCTACACCAGTCCCTCTAACAATCTCCATCCCTTCTAGGGCTCCATCACAGACCAGCCTAAAATCTCTCTAATGGGGGATCCGGGAAATCAAGCTACAACATGAGTGCTCACAACAACCTTCACACAACATTTTCACGTATTTTCTCACTATAAATTATTCACAGGCATAACAACCTCATTCTTCATATAATTCCCAACTTCAACAAGCTATTTTCAATGCCCTCTATGGTTGTCTACTTTTTCCCATCACTGAACTCTGTTTTTTCTTCTTTTCTTGATGTTATGAAAGTATGCTGAAAACTTGTTGCCCTTTCCTACTTGAATTTCCTTTTTCCTTCTTCCCCCATGCTTACTTGACTCTCACTCTTCCCCCAAATATGATTACACTCAACCCATACTGTCATAACTAGATGTGTTAGATGATTACACGCAACCCATACTGATGATTATACTAAACCCATACTGTCATAACTAGATGTGTTAGATGATTACACTCAATCCATACTGTCATAACTAGATGTGTTGACTCTTCCACCAACCTCTTACATGAATTCAATGATTGAGTGCTTAGGAAGTCAAATGGATAAATAACCGAATGACAAAATGATCTATGAAGGTGGTTTAAGACTCTAGGCATATGGATTTCCCTCAAAACCCCACTTTATCCCCCTCTTTTGTGGAATCATAGCTCTTAATTACTTTGGTCCTTACTCATATGTAGTCGACATTGTATTTTATTTTATTATTTTTCAATGTACAATGTTTACATATTACATCACTTGGCCCATAGCCATACATCATATTTACAATATACATCTCTAAATCATGGATTAAAACTGAGGTGTTACAATCCCCTCCTATAATTTGCACTGTCCTCAGTGCATATCACCATAGGTGTACATGTATACATATACACAATATTACATCACAATACTCAATAACTTCATGGTTTAATGACTTCTGTAGCAATTCCAACCAACAATCTCTCGTTCCCCTCAATGTGCACAACCCAAGGAAATGTACCCCCTTTTCTACATTGCAGTCCCTCAAGTTGTCCCACTTCCCTTCCATTGCTACAACACATGTTGGATAGGAAGTCTCAGGGTTGTGGTTCCTGGAACTCCAACTACACCAAAATGGAGTCTTTGTACACTTATGTACAAATGTATATTCATATTTCCTTAGAATCTGGAAAATTTGTGGGTACTCTTCCTGCATGGCCTCCTCATGGTCTCACGTGGCATCTTCAAGACAATAATAGGTCCAATGGACCTTTACTAGGCCGATGGATCAATTCCTATTCACTTTGACTTTCTGGTCTAGGATGCGCACCAACTCCACTTGGAATTCCCCTTCATGCTCCACATGGATCATAGTCCAATCAATTATGTAGTTAGGATCAAGCACACACTTTTTTAGTAAAAACACATGGAACACATTATGAATACACATGGTTGAAGGCCATGCAAGCATATATGCAACTGAGCCTATTCTTTCTAGAACTTCAAATGGCCCACAATATCTCGTTGCCAGCTTTGAGAAATTCCCAATTTCAGCAAGATCTTTTTAGTCTTTACTTTCTAAAACACATGCCCACCCACTCTAAATTATCTATGTGCCCTGTCTTTATCCACATAACTTTTCTTCCTGCCCTGTGTAGTGTTTAAATTCTGTTTTATGTTTACCATTTTCTCTTCCGTTTTCTTTAGCAAATTTGGCTCAATAATGGCTCTGTCTGTAGGGTTATTCCAACTCACGGGTGTGTTGCATTTTATGCCCTGCAAGGCTTCAAAATGACACATCTTCAACAATGCCCAATACCCATTGTTATAAGCAAATTAAACCAAATGAAGATTGCCTTCCCATCTGGAAGGCTTGTCCATGAAATACATTCTAATCACATATTCAATTATTTCGTTGGCCCTCTCTATCTGCCCATTTGATTATGGATGATACATTGTGCTAAAATTCATATCTGTCCCAAATCCTTGAACAACTATTTCTAAAAATTGGAAATGAATTTGGAATCTTTGTCAGATACTATTGTCTTAGGCACACCATGTAGCCTAGAAATTTCCTTCATATAAATTTCTACAATGCTAGCTGCCTTATGCGTCATCTTGAATGGGATAAAATGTCCAACCTTTGTAAGTTTGTCCACAACTACCATGATGGAATCAAGTTTCCTTTCTGGAGTGGGTAGTTTGGTGATAAAATCTATGGTAACAATCTCCCATTTCCATTCAGGAATGGGCAATGGCTGTAGCAATCGCGTTGGATGTTTGTGCTCAACCTTTATCTTATGGCATTCCATGCATTTAGCTATATAATCAACTACATATTTCTTCATCACATGCCAATAATATTGACCTCTTACAACTGCGATTGTTTTCTGGTAGCCTAGCAATTTCCTTCATATAAATTTCTACAATGCTAGCTGCCTTATGCGTCATCTTGAATGGGATAAAATGTCCAACCTTTGTAAGTTTGTCCACAACTACCATGATGGAATCAAGTTTCCTTTCTGGAGTGGGTAGTTTGGTGATAA
>ML788893.1:57447-74533 GCA_009831015.1 Picea engelmannii
ATATATATATATATATATATATATATATATATATATATATATATATATATATATATATATGATTGAAAAATTAATATTATATATTATACACATCAAACAATATTACATATATTATGCATATCATACACAATTATACTAAGTTATAATACACATATTAAACAATTCTATTTATATTACATATATAAAAAAAGGTTATTTATCAAATAATGAAAAACAATGTGATATTAAACAATGTTAAATTATCAAATATAAATAAATAGAAAAACAAATAAATAAAATAAAAAATGTATGGGAGTTGTTGGTCCTAAAGTCTGCACCTGACTGCTAAAGGGCAGAGCTAGGCCACCTTAAGTTTTGGAATGGTTGGTTTTTTGGTTATTTGATTTTGTTGGTCAGTTGGAGGGTTGGTTTACCAAGACAATAACATGTTTGGGTTGGGAAAATGATATGGAGGAGGGTTCTCCTTGGTTGCTGGCACACAAATGATAGATAAGTGAGACAATAGAGGATAGAACATAGGGAACCAACAAACTATTCAATGAATAATCTGCTACAAGAAGTTTAATACTTAAAATATTATTTCAAGGCATTAAACATGTATCAAAAACATAATTACTCCCACAAGTTGCAATATAAACAAATCTTCACCAAAGAATTGTTGTTTTACAGGTTGTATATTAGTAAAGACAAGTTATACAATAGCTTAAGGAAATGAAATGTACTTTGCAAAAATAAAAAACTGCATTCAAGATAAGATAAAAACATATGTAAATTTGGATGCAAACACACTGTCATCAAGAGTATATTCACCAGGTAGTGAGCTTTAATCCATGCATAGAACAGGTTCAACCATTTTTATGTATTGATATTATTTTCCCAAAAATCGAACCCTCAAAACATACACAAACTACATTTTTATCAAAATTGTAGAGGCTCTCATTCATCTGGAAATGAGGCTCAACTCTACACCATCAGTTGTAAAACAACTTATTAACTTAACTTAAAACATTGCTGGTGTTATCTCCTCAAATAAATTGGTGGAAAATTTTCTTTTGAGGTGATAGGTTTTGGTGCAAATTCTATTCCTAAATTTTTGTAGGTAGGTTAGAGAGTCTGTGTTCTGTAAATAAGTTCAAAAGAAATTTTTGATTTGGTTTGGTCAAGCAAAATTCAGAATCTCAGGTTTCGGTGGTTTAGGCGAGCCTGAAACGCGCTCATTAAACACCGAAAGCCTTCGTTCCCGGTAGTTAAAAGGGCAAAGAAAAAATGCGGTTAACCACCGAAAGCATTTCAACGGGAAAAATGGAAAGCCCGTGCTTTCGCACGAGCCAGCTGTCAGTTGGTGCAATGATGGAAACGTAACCGTCGAAAGCTCATGAAGGTGGAAGGTATGAGTGTTCTAATTGTATCTATCCGAAAATTTGAGTTCCTGTTGTCCTTTCAATCGCATTTGTCTTTTCAAAATGAAGACACGACGATGATACACAAATTTATGCATGTTGTCATGAAGCCTCCCTCCATTTCTAGTCATGAGTACACAATCTATCATGATCCCGTTAAATCCCTCATTTAATCCTCATTCATTATTAATTTGAATTTCGGAGTTATTGAGATAATCGTGAGTCCGTGATTTCATCGATCAAATGCATTTCCAGAGATCATAATCCCGTTTCCCATGGTGATTGTCAAGCGCCATTAGAGTCTAGCAAATCACTCTCAAGTAAATTAAGCCGGGTCGATTTATTAGGCAAGTCAAAAGCCATCTTGTTTCAGTTTAAATGAATATACCACCGAAAATCGAAAATTTCGGCATGCTCTTAGTCAATTTGTTGCCTAAACTTGGTTAGTGTTTGAGCTTGGTGATCCGAACTCTGTGTCACCCTGTCCCGTTTTCTCTTCCATGAGTCATACCTTCTGTCATCCTAAATCCTAGAGTCTTTGTCTCCCTGGCACTCAGTTTTCCATAATCACAGGTATAGTCAGCATTGACTAATGCCGAAAGCAGGGCCAGTTCTGAGGTCTTAAGTGGATGGATTTTGGTACCTAGAAGCTCACCCGGAGGTGGAAAAATTCTTCAAACAGGCTGGGGTATTTTCATATTGTGAAAAATTAACCAACTTTCATCAACATGTGACCGAGTCTTTTTCCATTTCTTATGATGGGAGGTCTACTAAAATAGGAAAGGAGGAGTTTATCATTAATGAAGCTGCCATTGCTGAGTATACAGGTTTACCTAGGTCAGGAGACTATTGGTTCAAGTCTACCATACCTTCAAACATCGAATTTAGGTCATACCTGTTGCCTGTACACAAAGATTTGATTTGGAAAAAGGATATTCCAATGTCTTACTTGGAACCAAAGTGGCAGTCCTTGTTGAAAGCAATATTTGTTTACATAACATGTGAAGGGCGGTACAATAGAGTGATGTTCTATCACTTTAAGATTTTAAACCATTTTATAGGCAGAGATCCAATTAATCTACCTTTTTTCCACAAGACTCTCACCAAAATGTCTAAACAGGTCAAGGCCAAGCCCACTAAGGTGGCAAACAGATTGTCTCATCAAGGACTCATTATTCTTATAGTCAAAGAGTCATTGAAGAAAAGGCAGGTAGATTGGAACTATTTCCTCTTCTGGAATGAATTCCAGACTGATTGGCAATAGCAGGAGAAGGGTAAAAAGGATGCCACTAAGAAGACTATTACTCCCAAAATCAATCATAGAAAAATGAAGGGTATCTCACCACTAAGAGATCCGATAGAATCATCCTCTGTTAAGAAGAAAAGAATCAAAAGAAAACTACAGTTTGAGGGTGAGCAGTCCAAGGACCCTGCTACAGGAAATAACCCTTTAAACCTACCCTATAGTGATTCAGAACCAGAACAAGAGTTAGCAGAGACACAGGGTAATGTACAGGCTGAACAAGGTACAAACTATTGTTCCAATTTACCTTCACCAACTCCTCCAGAGGCACACAGTCCACCAGTGGCAAAAGCCTCTTCAAGTAAGCCTAAAGCAGCTAGATCACGGAAAATCAATAAACTCCTGCAACAGGTCTATGAAATGGAAGTCTTGGAAAGGGTTATTAAAAAAGATAATACAGACCTGACCGAAAGAAATGTAGAGCTTTTCAAAATAAACCAAACCCTCAAAGAGAAGCATGACAAGATTAAAGACAGGAACAAGGTATTGATCAGGGAGAACATGAAGTTGTATAGACAACTTAGAATTCTGAGGTTGAAGTTAAAAGAGTTTCAATCACCAGCACAGGAGCAAAGTAGTTTGGAAACTCTATCTAACTTAGCTACAACCGTGGTAGACACACCAGAGCCTTCCATACAACCAATTGAAGTTCGCAGATATGCACGAACGAGGACTGCCTCATCCAAAAAACCTTGAACATCAAAAAATGATTCAAGGTAAGCATTTTTGCAAATTTAGAAGTTTTCTCAAAGATGAAGTTTTGGTGGTTTAGGCGAATAGGACGACTGTTCATTAACCACCGAAAACAGGGCTTTCGGTAGATAATCCACTCAGGAGCTTTCTAGGTTAACCACCGAAATCCTGTCACTTCCAGAACGATCAAGTTTTTGCACAGATCGAAGTTTTTTGAGTTGGAAAGGTTTGAAACCTCTTCAAATGGACATTTGATGAATTGTCAAGACAGATCCAATAGCTATTTTTGATAGATTATGGAAAGAAGAGGTGTTTCAAAAGTTTTTGGTATCTTTGACAAAGACAGAAAATCATGACGCTTACTCACATCAACAGATTCGAATTTGTATCTCTTGGAGAGTCATCATTCAGCCTTGGAAGGCTATCCTGCACTGCACCATCACTCAACAAGATATGAAGACGATGAAATCTGGGATTGACCTCATTTTTGGGGAACATTCCACATCTTTTGCAAACTAAATTTTGACTTTCTATCTTTAGCATATTTGATCCATGTTTTCAGGATCTCAAAACTGCATTGTAAAGCTATAAAGCTAAAGGTAGAATAGGAACTAAAGGTTCGACTTTGGAGACTTTTTCATATTATGTACTCAAACTTTTCATTTTCATATTGAGTAATACAAGCTTCTTTTACCATAACTTGTTTAGATTTCATCTTCTTATCTATTCTGTACTTGCACCTGGATATTATATTCATGCTGTTATGTTTGTTTATGCCCGATAACTGTCATCTTATCATTGCATTCATAAGTTAAAATTTTCAAGTATTCCTATGATTATTGTAATTGGCCATTCATATATGCTTTATATGTGATTCTGCTGATATAATAGTTATTTCTCCATACGTCCCTTTATTTGTAAACTCTCTGAATATTTGTGGTTGAAAGCCTTGTCCATCTAAATGTGTTCATGCATGTTTTGAGTGAGAAAAGATTCAGTCCTCTGACTTGATCCAAACCCACACTTATTATTGAGAAAACAGTTACCAAAAGATTAAGTTACCAGGCATCTCTGACTTACAGCCTAGGAGAGTTTCTTGGAGTGATAACAGTTGGAGTATAGTGATGTATACTTCGAGATCGACTTTATAAAAAATGAGTGGTTCATATCATACAGAAAAGACCACTTATTATGCCTTAATCTAAAAAATTCTTGCAATTAAACAACTAAAAACTGCTACTAGCAATAAAACTAGATTGATGCATATGCTGGAGTAAACTGAACTCTGAAAAAAACTCACTGAGAGTGACTGAATTGAACTCTGTATCGAGTACTGGTGTCCATGTGTGTTGCTGGAGGCCACTGGGAGATAACTGGGTGTGTTGGTATCTTTTTCAAGCACTCCTTCAAATTATCTCCTTTAGAAAGAAGCAAGTCTTTTGGTGCTTCTTCTGGAGTCTTTGATATTTCTTCTGCAGCCTGGAGTACAATTTTTCTAATTCCTGATTATGGTGTTGCAAGGTCTGGACTTGCAATTTCAGTTTATGCCCCTGTTGGCTGTCATCAACCTTCTCTGTTTTGACCCTTTATTTGTTTCGCTGTGCTAAACTTATTGTGGTCATTGACTGCTTGTTGGCAGCCAATACAATTTTTTTTATTTCCCTACAAGATGCCTACACCTATGTCTTCTGAACTTCAAATTGTCGTCGCATTTTGCAAATAAACGATATTTTCATTTCTTGCGACACTTGCAAATTGGTCTTCATTTAGTTTTCATGACTGCAAGCGTGAAAAATCCTCCATCGTTCTCCGAACTGTCATGATCTTTTATTGATATTTTGAGTGGCATTTACCTTTGGTTTATCATTAAGTGGCTGTAAGGATTTTCGAACTATGCCTATTTGCCTAATTCTTACTTTGATTGCGCAATTTAATTTGATTAAACTGGTAAGGCATTGAGCATGAAAACTTATGTTTTTGAGACTTGCCTAGTCGTTGAATTACATAGGGGTCATGGCTTATTTTTGTCTTAATGTATATGATGTGATCCTTATTATGGCTCTTGGCTTGTTAATTCTATAATTATCGATTGCCACAATGTTTTAAAAACATTTGATTACACACTTATACGATGGCATATATTCTACTTTGGGTTTGCTTTCATATTGAACACTCGTGGTTTGAAATAATACAATGGCGCATTGATATGTTATCCACCGTTTGATTTTTGGGTTGGCCGATTAATATGGTTTGAACTGTATTATGATTGATTGAACAGAGGATGTACTATGCCATTACTATTATGCATGGCGGTGAATAATCCCACCACCTTCGCACGCACACATAAATGCTTCCCCTTTGATCATTCATAGCGGTTAACTCAAACGACTTTACCCCTGTGTGTTGTTGTTTTCAACCCAAACCCTTACCATGCGCCCGCACTATGGATCCAGTTGTAAGGGCTGAACCTAACGGTAGCCAGGCTCTGTTGATGTTCGACAGTGTTCACAGTGACCTTCAGGAATTTGGATGGCTCCCGTTCATACAAAAGTTTGATGGTTTTAATCCCTGCGTGGCTTGACAATTCACATTAACCTTTGATGGCTGTCGAGCCAAGGTTGGGGATGTCCAATTGGAAATTGATGAGCAATTTCTCAGTTTAGCTACAGGTCTGCCTGTCACTGGACAACGATGGTCCAAAAATTGCAAAGTGGAAGAGGTCCCGTGGACACTGCTCTTCCATTCGCGTAAGGTTAGCTCCTGTGACAAAGGTTTGCCCGCGAACATGCTCAAGCAACGTTGGCACGGTTTGCTGATGGTAATCAAACAATTTATCACCTGCGAGGGTCGGTATGGTTTCGTTTTCTTACACCACCTTCGTTTGCTTATGGTTTTCATGGGCTATGAGCTTAATATGTCTTATTACCTACATAGAAGCTTGTTTAAAATGTCTAAGAGATACAAAAATAACCGAGCTGATAGCAGCCTTTTTCACTTCAGGCTGGTTAAAATGATTGTTGTTTATCATTTGGGGTTACACGGAGACTATTGGAATGATTTCCGTGCTCGCAATTGTTTTGAGGATTCAAATCCTCCACAGGTTGAAAAACCTGTGGTGAGCGAGGGTAAGACTATGCCCCCGGTACCTTACAGTATCCTACTACCTAAACCCTTACTCGACTCACCTCTCGACCTACCCCACTCTGTGACTAAGAATGTTGAGAATGTTAAGCCCGTGGGCAAGAAACCTAAATCCAAACCTACTGCGAATGCCAAAGGCAAAAAGACTGCCCGTCTAATCTCTCGAATGACAAGGAACAAGCCGAAGCCCCCTGTCAATCCTGACCCTATCGTTGTGAGCGAGGACTCTGATTCAGAGGTTGAACATTTTTTGGCAAGTGAATATCCCTATTTCGAAGGTCTGTGTGTCGAACCCTCATTTGACTTCGTGTCGAACCTACCACCTTGCTTGCAAAACGACCCTAATTACCTAGGCATTAAGCTGCCTCGTCCAAACCCCGATGATTCGTCAAAACCCTCTCCTGCTCTACCTCAACCTACAACGCCACCCTGTGATCAGTGCGGCTCATGGTTAGAAAGGTCTTATCTTGATGTGCCAATACTACAGTCCAAAATTCATTCTCTGGAGGACCAAGTTGCACGGCTTACCAGTCAAAAGGCTGAGCTTCAAACCATTGACAAGAAACAGAGGACAACAGGTTCTATTTCATTTAAGAATGTGGAGTCAGCTACAACAGTCGTGAATTCAAAATTGGCATAGCTCGAGCAGCCTCACTGGTATGTCTATCACATGTTTATATAACAAACTCATAGCTCTATTTGCAGTTTGGATTTTCTCTGTCATATTATATGCATTATGTACATAAGTATTGTTTTGGTTGATCGAATTTCGTTTCCGAGTTTAGATTTGATTGGATTGTCTTCGATTCGATTAATCGTGGTATGGATTTGATTGTTTTGATTTGGCTTAAATTGGATATTCTGTTGCTAATTGAAATCGTTTCTATCCTTTCTAAAACACAAGCGGTTTCTGATATTTCTCGTTTTAAACACAATCAATGTATCGATTCGAATTGGTTTTATTGTATACGATATGGATGGCAATAATGGTTAACTGTTATGGTTTTATTTACATATGATTTTCGACCAGCTCGGATACAATTTGGATTATGATTTTGTTTTATATGCACCCAAATCGTGAATAGATACGATTCATAACAATAATCCCAGTCAGTCAATTCGCATTGGATTATTCCACCATGTTATCAGTTCATTTGCAATGAATATGCTGTTTGAGTTCGATTTGAGGAGCGAAAGTGATTATATCCAAGATCATGATTTGTTTCTATATTTAAATCAGTCACGATTTGTTTGGATTGTTGCCCAGTTTACGATTATCACCTCTTTCGATCTGATGATGGTTGTGATTACTATTCATTAATCCTGTCTGTTGACTGTGTGGCACTCAACGATCGAAATCTATGGCGAATTTTCGGTTGATGTTGTTATGCATATTTTATTTTGACCATAATCGTAACAGTCTTTCCATCTATGCATTCAATTGAATGATATGAGTTCTTGTTATATCATTATAGTTGTGTTGGATTAGATCGTATCACATACGATATCACTCATTGTTGATTGTATTTGAATTGAAACGGTCTTGTTACTGTTGACCCGATTTTATGGTAACAGTGAAACAAAGTACTCCTACCTCTGTTTCGATTAAATCACTTTTGATTATGTTTTATATTGAATGATAAAATCATTTGAATCATTAGTGATTCGTTTTAATCTTTATTGAAAGAAGATTGGATTTGATTATTTTAAAAATGATTTGATTTGATTTATATTCTGATCCTGTATGCTATTTTAGACTAGCTACAAAATCAGATGATTCTGTAGCTAAGTCTGTAAAACTAAATTTTTATTGTTTTGTTAATGAAATATCTTTCTAACTTGATATTTTTGGGCTATTGCAGATGAATTCGAAATTGCAATGGATTTGATGAGCAGTTAGGAGATATTTCAAAGATTTCACTTGCATTTTAGTTTCTTAGTTTAGTTGATTTTGGGATATCTCCCAGATTATGTAAAATAGTTTGATATTATCCACAGGGAGATTTTACCCTGTGGAGAGACTTATATATACTTATGATTTTTGTAATAATGTACATCCTCATTCAAGGGAGAACAATGATAATTGAGTTTTAATATAGACTGAAGCAGAATTTGGTGTTTTGTCACAACTTTAGCTTTTCATTATATCAATATTTTGTTTCATGTTGTGTATATCAATTTGTATCTGGTTAATGACTACTTTAGCTATCTTAATCATGTGAAAATGATATAATTTAAATCACTGTAATCCGTATCTGGTTTCTTTCAAGTGTATAAAAGACATAAAAATTGTTTAATTCAGTTTGTGAATGGCAGATTTCTCTTCTTCATAAGTTGAATTATAAAGTATAAGTTTTTGCATAACAGGTTTCCCTTATTGCAGAGATTTATAAATCATAAAATTGTTATGATTTTTTATATCTTGTTTGTCCTGTTAACAATTCAAAGAGAAGAGCAGCCTATCGTTTACGAGAAGCTTATGGATTAATCCGGTGCGAGTTTACTTCCTCCGACCAGCTTCGAAGTCATCATACGCAGGACAAATTAGGAGCGCCTCTAGGTCAGTTAGTCGCTTCTTTGTTTATTGTTTTCATAAGTAGTTTAATTTAGATATAAGTTTAATTAGATTTATATTAGATTGTTTAATTTCAGTAAGTTTTATTTCTTTTTCATAAAATATAAAATCAAAAAACATATCTTGCTGTCTTAGGGCAGAAAACCCATGAGTTTTACAGGTTTTATGCAAATCTGCCAATTGTGCATATTGTATATTTGTGAATAAGCTGTACTATAACTGGTAGTTAGACGGTTAATTGTTAGAATTAGATTAATAGTCATTAGTAGTTTGTATATATAATAAGTTAGCATAGTTTATATTTAGTTTTAGTTTATATAGTAGTTTGTTTTAATTAGATTAGTGTATTAGTTTGTTTGTTTTTAGTTTAGTTTGTTTTATTAGTTTTAGTTAGATTGTTTTATTTAGTTTTAGTTTGTTTTATTTGTTTTAGATAGATTAGTTAGTTTATATTAGTTTTCTCTTTGGTTTTCTTAAGACCTTAGAGCGGCCAACGGAGCCGTTAAACTCGTCAGGGTGGTTCATTCCAAACGGCTTGGGTTATTTAGACAACCCCAGACCGGTTCCACTCTCTCAATTGACGGACAGACAATTTTGCCCGTCAACAGTGCTATGCTTCTAGTTCTCATACTATAACTGTGTACAAATTCAGGCTCTTTCCCTTTAGTTCCTTTAATGGACCCCTGGATTCTCACAAAGCCTCGATGAGGAAGTAAGGAAATGGTTTTAGGATCTCCCTCTAGCCTCCATTACAGATATTGATGTGCTAGATGAAGCGTTCATAAATAAATGGGGAGATAGAAGAGATTATCTCTATTACATCACTGAGTTTGGGGCCCTTAAGAGAAAGAATAGTTATTCTATTTCAGATTTTACCAAGAGATTCAATAATATGTATGGTAGAATCCCAGATGAGATCAAACCAAGTGAAGCCTCTGTCAAGATCACTTATGCCAATGCATTTGATGCATATTTCTCCCTTCTTTTGAGGGAGAGAAGATCCACTACCTTGCTGTCCATGCAAGAAACAACCATTGAGGCTGAATCCAACATCTTGGCATCAAATAGGTTAAAGACTAGATCTGATAAAGACAAGAAGAAACAAAAGGAGGATTCCCCTACCTCCTCTAACCCAACCACATCTTATCCTAAACTTGATGAAATGACCAAAACTTTGAAGGATTTGACATCTGAAATAGTTAAGCTGAAATGCAAATCTAAACAACCAAATAGAGCTTTTCAAGGCTCTAGGAACATAAATCCAAACCAATTTAGAAGGCCGATTGATGCCCCTCAGATAATGCAGAGAGAGAGAAGGAATGCTGATGATCAAAGAGTAGTACCCCCTTTCCAAAACCATCAGATCGAGGAGATGGATGTAGATAGTGGTGCTGTGGATGATGTTGCTATACTTTTCAATGAAACATATTTTTACACTAGTCACTTAACGCAACAAGATTATGAGGTAGAACAACTGTCAAATCAATTTGATATTGAGATAGGGGAAGAGGGAGTTTTTCAAGGTTAGCCCCAAAAGAAATATGACTTGAGTCATAAAAAATGCACTCCCAAAGCCACCACCTCTGATCAGAACAAAAAAACAGAGGTTCCTTCCAAGCTAAATCCAAGCAAGGGTGCATTGACTAAAGCTTACCAACCTCCTCCATTTAAACCTATTGTCCCTGAAGTAAAGGAAGTTGACAGGACAAAAGCATATTTCAAACTTGAGCGTGAGTTGAGCAAGATCAAGATCCCCGTACCTTTGTCATAATTGTTGAAAAATGAGCCTTTCAAAAAATCCATTATGAAGGTTCCGCAACCACCTACTTCTATTGTAACTTCTGATCTAATTAGTCTCCAGTATGAAAACCCAACCATTACTGTGGGCCCACATATTGAGGATGGCTCTAATGCCTCTCCACCATTCCACATATATTTAAATGTCCATGAAAATATCCTACATAACTGTCTCATGGACTTAGGGGCCTCACACAATGTCATGCCTAAAGTTGTTATGGAGGAACTAGGTCTGTAGATCACCAAGCCCTACCAAGACCTTTACTCCTTTGACTCCAAAAAAGTCAAATGTTTGGGATTAATAAAAGATATGGTGGTTTCTTTGGCACAATTACCCATGAAGAGTGTAGTGATGTACATCGTTGTGCTGACATCCCCCCCAAGTTTGGTATGCTTTTGTCCAGGATGTGGGCCAAGAATGTTGGGGGATCGTTACAAATGGCCCTCACATATGCCACCATACCTGTTTTTAGGGGAGAACACAGGAGGCTATATAGGGAGGTCAATTTGGAATATATTGTTAGGAACCACCAAAATCCAAGAAATCATCCATTTTATGCTATTGAGGATGAGATTGACTCATCTGTTTTTCATTTAAATGATGATGAACCATAAATTACAGTCAACAAATGAAAAAATCAGTCACTGACAGATCAACAAAACAAAGTGTGGAAGATGTATTTCGATGGATATTCATCAAAAGAAGGTTCCGACGCTGGTATAGTCCTCATTTCCCCTACAAAGGAGGTTATAACACTCTCTTATAAGCTGGAATTCGAGACTACTAACAATAGAGCTGAGTGTGAAGATCTAGTGCTTGGATTGAGGGCTGCCAAAGACATGGCCATTGATAGTTTGGCAATTTTTGGTGATTCTGAGTTAATCATCAATCAAGTAAAACACATCTATCAATCCAAGCAACAAAGGCTCAAGAAATATAGGAATGAGATGTGGGACCTGGTTGACAACTTATTTCTGGCATTTAATATCTCCTTCATTCCTAGAGAGGCAAATCAGAAGGAAGATTCTTTGGTTGGCTGCCAATACCTTCAGACCTCCCATTGGTCCAAATATCAAGTATCAGGTGGAAGTCAGACATAGGACACCCATACTAGACAACATAAATCACTGACAAGTCTTTAGTGATGACTTGGAGCTACAAAGATTTCTGCAGACCATTTAGGAACTCTCCAGTATCTCAATAGATCAAGAGGGTGAAGATGATGAATCCGAAAATCAACAAACATCTCAACTGTCAATCAAAGTAGCTGGCCACAACATTGTGGAACTTAAAACAAACCATATCCCCAGGGGTCTAGTGCCACTGGAAAGGTTATTTGACAGTTATGATGTCTCCAAAGAAGCTGCCATCAAAAATCAAGAAGAGGAATTAATGGACTGCAACATTGGGACTGCTGAAAATCCCAAAATAGTCAAACTGTCCAAGGCACTACCTCTAGAACAAAAAGACAGGTATGTCAACTTCATGAAAAAATTTGCTGATATTTTTGCATGGTCGTATGAATATTTGAAGACATTTGACAATGAAATTATCCAACACAAGATCCCTATGATGGCTAGTTCTAAGCCATTCAGACAAAAGATTAGATAATTTAATCCAATGTTGATGTCCATAATTGAAAAAGATTTGAAACAGATGCTTGATGCCAGAATCATTGTGCCCTTGAGGTACTCAGATTGGTTGGCCAACTTGGTGTCCGTGAGAAAAAAGAGGGGAAATATGCTTGTGTGTTGATTTCCGAAATCCAAACAAGTGTTCTCTAAAGGAAAAATACCCTTTGCCTAAGATGGACCATATCTTGGAAAGGGTAGTAGGTTCTCACATGATTTCCTTGCTGGATGGGTACTCTGGTTATAACCAGATAGTAGTAAGTGAAGAAGATAAATAAAAAACAACATTTACCACCCCATGGAGGACGTTCATGTATGGAAAAATGACCTTCGGGATTATGAACATAGAGGCCACCTTTCAGAGGGATATGGACATAAATTTCATGGGGGAAAATACAAATTTGTGGTTATATATTTTGATGGCATCACCGTTTTCTCCAAATTAGATGATGAACATTTACAACACCTTGAGCAGATTTTCCAAAACTGCAGAAGGTATGAGATCTCTTTGAATCTCAGGAAGTCCCACTTTTCTATGCCCTAAGATAAGATCTTAGGCCACATCATACCAGCAGGAGGAATAAAAATAGAACCTAAGAGAGTTGATGCCATTCAACAAATTGAAATCCCTAGGAAAAAGAATTCTATTCAGTCTTTTATAAGCATAATAATTTTTTTAAGGCACTTTGTGCCAAACTTTGCTGAAATCAGAAGGCCTATTACCAACATGCTGAAGAAAGATGTTGTTATTAAGTGGTCACTGGAGGAAAAATTAGCATTCCAAAGGATCAAACAAGCTTTGGTTGAAGCCCCTGTATTGGTCATCCCCGACTATGCCAAAGAGTTCTTTATCTTCTCTTTCTCCTCTAAGGAAACCATCGCTGCTGTGTTGCTGCAAAAAAATGAAGAAAATAATGAACAACCCATATCCTTTTTCAGAAAATCCCTCCGAGATGATGAGCTTAAATATGATATATTATAAAATAAGGGCTATGCGTTAGTCAAAGCATTGAAGGCCTTCAGGATGTATGTGTTACAATCTATCATAACAACCTATGTTCCTAGCAGTAGTGTCAAAGAGATTATGGTCCAGCCAGACAGTGAAGGGAAGAGAGGGGATTGGATTGTCAAATTGCTGGAGTATGACCTGCACATAAATCCCACCTAGATGATTAAGGGGCAGGGACTTGCCAAGTTGTTATCATAATCAAACTGCAAGGTGATGAAATTGCATCATACCTTCACCCAATCGGATGCACCCATGACACAGTCTGGACAAGACATCATGCAGGTGCCTAAAAATTACTCCTCTTCACCTTGGTACATAGATGTTATTTACTTTTTGTAGCACCTAGAATTTCCACCAGATTTGAAAAATACGAGGGCTGGGTCTCTCAAATTAAAAGCTATAAAATTATGCATTTTAAATCAAAACCTGTATTGGAGGGATCCTGCTAGCATTCTATTAAAATGTCTTGATGAAAATGAAGCTAAACAAGTCATAACATATATGCACAAGGGATTTTGTGGGGGACACCGGTATTGGAAATCTACAACCCTCAAGATCCTAAGGGCAGGGTAATACTGGCCCATCCTTTCCTATGATGTATTTACTACAGTAAGGGTATGCAATGCATGTCAAAATTTTGCAGGCAAACAAAAATTACTCTCACTACCCCTGAAACCTATCACTACCAGTGGCCCCTTTCAACAGTGGGGATTAAATTTCATAGGTGAGATAAATCCACCCTCTAGTGGGAAACACAAGTATATTCTCACTGCCACTGACTACTTTACCAAATGGATCGAGGTTGTGCCCACTAGGAATGCTACTGACAAGGTGATTATGATTTTTTTGGAAACCAAAATCTTTGCCAGGTTTGGCTGCCCTAGAAAGATTATAACAGACAATGACTAGACATTCAAGTACAAATCCATGATTGAATTCTGTGGTAGCCATAACATTTCCTTAGCAAATTCCACTCCCTACTACCCTCAAGGGAATGGGTTGGCTGAGTCACCAAATAAGAATCTCATCAGAATCATCAAGAAACTGTTGTCTGAAAACAAGAAATCCTGGGACTTTAAACTTAAGTACGCCTTGTGGGCCGATAGGATCAACACCAAGAAATATTTGGGAACCTCACCTTTTCAGCTAGTCTATGGGATAGATGTTGTCTTCCCTACTCAACTTGGCCTACCAGTTCTAAAATTCCTACACGAAGAAATTGAGGAGCCAAATGACATCCAGAGGAGAATATTTTAGATTATAGAGGTTCAACAAAAGAGAGAAGCACTGAATCAGATAACTGAGGCATACGCGAGCAAGATCAAATCAAATTTTGACAAGAAAACCAAGAAGGAGATATTTTAAGAAGGCAACCTGGTCTTGAGGTGGGATGTCAGAAGGTATGAGAAGTCTAAGCATGGTAAGTTCAATAACCTTTGGTTTGGTCCTTTTAAGGTGGTTGAGGTTATGGAAAATAATACATTTGTTTTACACAATCTGGATGATACTAATATTTTTGGAGGCCTAGTAAATGGGCTCTTCCTGAAACACTATTTTTCTTGAAAGACCAAGGGAAGGTCCCTCTTGTACCATAGCTACTTTCCTTTTTTGTTTGCATTTGATTAGTTAGTTTGTGTGTGAATAAAGACTCCATAGCCCCAAAAATGCACTGGGGTTAGCTTCAGTTTTAAATTTCAAAGATGCATGGTTGAGAGACAGTGGCACAGGTACATGGCTGGAAGACAGGAACATAGGTAAGAAAAGGAAGGTGGGAGCGATTTATTGAGTTTAAAGACATTGATCTGTTGTTCTCAACACCCCATAGAGGGGTACTATCCCAAGTTGGAGCCAATGTTGAGGCCCAATTTTTCACCCCTGCCCCTCCTCCCTCATTTCCCTATACATTCATTAAAAATCATTCATTTTATGTTGGTTAAAGTTGGTCCCTCATTACTGAATAACTCATTTTTATCATTACCTTTCTTAATCTATTTGTTTTTGCACCATCTTGTGGTTTTCTTGAGGGATAATTGCATGTCATTGATTTGGTTTGAAATACTTGTCATCAAAGTTGTCATAGGTTGAGATCGTGGCAGGTATAACATAGTTTTATATGCAGAACATAGCCGATTTCAAGAATGAGGCTATTCTTGCAAACGAGGATTGGCATGCTAATTTTGAAATCAATTTATAATTTAATATGTTATTTTTATTTTTTCAACCGTTTGAAATCCACCTACATATGCATGTGATCATGGACCAGTGCTTCCACACCAGATTACACTTAGTTTCATCACAACATGATATCAGTTATGAGTGTGAGAATTGTACTAGCTCATCATGGCCATTACAACTCGAACGAAGGATTAACTGCACACGTGAATCAATTTCAATCTAAAGGAATCCACGTTCATTGCATTATCGCCATCAGAGCTACTTTGGCTAGCATGGTTCCTCCTTGAGAAAGATGGAAATTGAACATAACCGAGCGATAGGGCTTAGAATTGTTCGAAGACATACCCGCAGTTAAATACATTTTCGTAAAAACTGAGTGGTATGATTTCCTGTGCGCATTTCAAGGAAACCACACAGGATTGGCCATGCTCTTTGCGCAGACATTCGATGGCTTCCAAACCATGCTTGGAGATACTTGGATTCATGTTACATAATATTTCATTGGAGAATCTTGTTCCCTCCCTGTCTATGGGGAACGATGGTTCAAGAAAGGCACGCTGCCTCCCGATCTCTGCAACAAGTTCCTGGTTCCCGAGCACCAAGACCTCGACTGACGCCAAGGAATCCCTTTGGCATGGATAAAGGACGAATGGAAAGGGGACCTAACAACAATACATATATATATCACAGATGAGGGTCGATTCAACATTATTCACTGCTATCACCTACGTTTTCTTATGCACCAAAGTGGAAACAAATAGCTTAATTTACCATACTACCTGCTTAAGAGTCTAACCAAAATGGCCAAGAGGGTTCAAGGTCACCCTGACTCCTCCCATAGAAGTCTGTACCATCAGGGTTTGATTAAATTGTTGGTAACTTTCGCTCTGGAGGAACTAGAAATTCCCTGGAACCATTTCATGAAGTCCGTGGGATTAAAAGAACACGAGCAGGTCCTTGATTCACAAAACAAAGGTGATGTAGTTGAGGAGGTTAGGGTTTCTTCAGAGCCTAGGAGCTCGATGAATCATGTCCAAACCACAATGAGTAAAGGGAAAGGCCCTAAAATGAGTGTTAGCACATATTATTGATAAAGGGGTGTTTTTCCCTCGGGAAATAACACCATGGCGGAAAATGAAGAAAAGGGGGGTAAAAACCCACAAAATGTGTTTTATCCTAAGTTGGGGCCCCGATTTGATGGTTTGTTGCGTTGTGATAAGAGACGCAGAGATCTGGGTGGCTAAGTTTAGCGCGCTCAGATCTACGACCCACAGTCCATATTGGACCCCCCCGATCTTTTTCCTTTAACCAGGGGGGGGGTTCGAACATGTGGTTTTCTGGCATGAGCCCCCCACAGATGT